>CM045767.1:151210714-151763890 GCA_025200525.1 Camellia lanceoleosa
ATTCTCGCCTCCGAACTTGTAAGTTCTTCGACTTTCCTCTGCCATTTTTTCTATTCTTGGGCTTGCCATGTTCCTAACTTAAACTTCCATAGATGAGTTTTAGGGTACGACAACTGTAGGTCTCAGGACTTAGTAAGAAGTTAGGTTAGGGTTCCTCTCCAACGTAATTGTAAGAACTATCCTTGCTACTGTTCATCATCTTCTTGTGATGAACATGCCAAAATCTGGGGCTAACCGGGCTTCAATCCTTTATTTGATCCAAAACCGTAAGTGAACCAAGAAATATCCATGTTTATAGGACTTGGGTGAGAACCGAGCTAATGAATGCGCTGGGCCGCTCGACCAGGCTAATATCTGGTCCGCTCGAGCGATCGAGCTGTTTAGTTCACCTATCAAGACCGAGATGCTACTATGCCTCAAGTGACCAGGCTAAAGCTCAGCTTGTTTGCACGACCGTGCTATCACTTACATTTGGCTTTTACTGCAAAGTCCTAGGGGACCGAACACGAACACTAGGGCTCTCAAAGATCGAGCAGCCATCGGGCAACACTTTAACAATTTAACATTGCCGAGCTAAACAAGCCGGCCTTCGATAGGGTGCTACTGCTTCCTTGTTGACATATTGGGGGCGCTGGCCGCATTCTGAAAAGAATACGTTATTCCGGCCGATGTGCACCTGGAGCTCGGTGTAGACCGCACGAGAACTCCCGAGCTCCGCCCACGAGGGCACAAAATCCGTTTTGTTCTTTAGCTTCTATAGTTCGAACTCAAATGTCACGGTTCTGAATCTAATCTCACAAAGTGCAATGTGAGACCGATAAATCACCAAAGAGTCCAAATCTGGAAAATCGTTTTGGAAAATTGATTTTTATAAAGAAGTGCCAAACATGGACTGCTTTGCCAGATACAGAGTCGCCACCTAAATATTTTATCTTGGGGGAAATTTAGAAAACCCTGACTCGTGCCGAAAGCCACGTGTCCGTCATCACCAAAGTTACCTTGGCTTAGGAACTTGGGTACAAAAGGGGAAGGTCATGCAATGAGCACCCCCGCTCGACCGATCAAAGATCGGCCTTTACTAACATGATATGTTGTTTTCGAAAACAAAACACGTGTGTTCTTATTCTGGTTATTAACCTAGAATTACTATGTGATGCGCACAGCATACAAGTATAGACTAGATCGCTTAAGTTGGAACAAAACATTACATGTTCGTTTGTTTGAAAATGATTTGAAGTTTGCTACTTGCAAGTAGGCTAAGACGTGAATTTCAATGAATTGTTCCAATTCAAGCAATCCAACCTTCATCCACAGGCATTCATGCAGTTATATCAGTTAAGCAGTTAGCCTCATGGCAAGCATGCTTTCATGGCATTCAATAACACACATGCAGTATGTTAAAGCGTAAACACTCACAGTGTACTCTGAGCTAAAACAAAGAACTAGTTAGAAATCATGCATGATCCTAGTTCATGTTAAGATGGCTGATGCAACACATGCAAAAATGCAACTAAAATAGGCTTGGTTATTCTAAGATGGCATGTGAAATGCAACTTGATAACATGCTGCTGAACACATATTCAAGTAAATGTATTGAAGTACAATGTAGTTAGTATGATGCACCGTGCTCGGTGCATGCAATACAGATGAATGGATGCACGCATGCGAAGCATAAGGTATGCCAATCAAAATATGCCCTAAAACTAACCATCGTAAGCAGGTAAGTAAAAGGGAGAAAGAAATGGGGGTTGGAAGACATGCATCACACACACACACACTTATTACAACAGTTGGCCCTCTTGATGGAGGGTCCAAATAAGAAGCTAACTAGCTAATCTAAGCTAATTAAATGAATTATTACATCACAAAACTAGCCAACTAACAAGCTAATTAATTAAGCTATTACAAAACAAATGAGCAGCTAAACGCATTAACTACTTAATTAAAACCAAAATGTAAACTAGCTAAGCAAATTAGCTAAGTAAAGCAGTAAAACAGGAACTTCAGAGGGAGAAGAATGCATGCACGTCTGGTCGCCTCGTTCGGAAATCCGTTGCGATGCCCCAATTTGCCTCTGTTTGCAATTGTTTTCAGAACCTTTCACCAAGCTCCAGAAAGCTTCCAACTCACCTTGGAGACCTGTGAGAGGGTTACCGACCAGTTGTTGAGGTTGGAGACCACCTACTGACCACTTTCTTTGCTGAAAAACTAGAAAAAGTGGTCGGCCAGCTAGTATTATTGGTCGGCCAACTAGTTGTTGCTGCCAAACTGCAATTTGCTGCAACAGAGAGCAAGAAAGGGCATGGCAATGTATTTCCAAGGTATGTGTGCACAATCACCCTCCCTATCATTTCACAAGCTCAAGGAAGTGTGGTTCTCGATCCTCAGGCCACCAATTATGCATCTCGATGCATGATGGCTGAGAAACCAAATTGCACAATTCAATATGAAATGAATGCACAAATAAACACATAAGGCCTAAAACTCTATCATGCTTGATCAAGAGCGTCGGCGACCGAGAATTGAGGCACGTTTCATCACTTGAAGTATGAAATGTCCCTCGTTTCTCGTGCTCAGATTAACACTTAATCCAAACACAATGCAACACATAACATGGCATACACAATGCAATGTAACTCAAGCATGCAAACATGCAATGCAACTCAAGTATGCAAACATGCAAGACAAAACAAGCATGCAAACAACATGTAAAGGACAAGCATGCAAACAACATGCAAGGGATAAGCATGCAACAACATGCAATGTAACATGGTGGCATACACAATGCAAACAACAACATAGCATACACAATGCAATGTAACATAAGCATGCACAATGTAATGAACAATATGGCATACTCAATGCAGTGAACAATATCATAAGCATGCACAATGAAAACAACTTGAAAGCCAGCATGCCCAATGGACTTAAACCAAAATGGACAAACCTCAGTCATGCCCAAATCAGTGGCCATAACACCAAAACAAAGGCACAAAAAGGCAAGGCATGCAAGCATACAAGCTAGGCCATAAGCTAGGTAACAATGTACAACCCTTAGAGGCACTTAAAGAGTGAATGAAGTGGGAACATGGCAGTCCTATATGCTCTGAAATATCATGTTAAATGATGTCAAATCATCCAAACAACATAAATGAAGCATGCTATGGTGCCCAAAGCTTGAAGCAAGAATAGGCACTTGCACTACAACCATGCAAAACATGAAGCATATGGCAAAGGCAACCCAAAATAGTCCTAGAACATGTCAAAATGAGTCTAAAACATGTATGGAAGGAAGCCAAAACAAGCTAGCATGGAGGGCATAAGGCATGATGCATATAAGGCCAAAAGGGAGGGTTACACTACACCTACCAAGACCAAGCATGGGATGACTTAACCCACAAAAATTAGAGTTATATCATTGCAAAATAACCCCCAAAACACACTGAAATGATAGCTCGCAACCTTACGCATGAAGGCATATGCAATGGTTCATGTTTAAGGCATAAATGACCAACCCTCGAACGCATTGAATAAGTGAAAGATGTGAGTGTATGAACATGAAACATGTACTAAAATAACATAATAAATGATGCCAAATCATTCAAATAGGCTAAGCAATGCATTCTAGTGGACTTGATACACAAAGCTAACAAGCTAGAATACATTATAACTATACAAAGCATGGCATGCATGACCAAGACAACAAAAATTAGAGTTAGAGCATGCTAAAACATAGACAAAAGCTTCTTAGAGTTAAGCCAAAAGCATGCTAGAATGACATGTTAAAGCATGATACACGTTAGGCTAACTCATGGAATTGCACTACAAGTGCATGGAGCATGCATGGGCCAACCAAACCAAACCCTAACAGAGATATGACATGGAAAAACAACACCAAGAACATGCTGAGATAGACTCAAATCAAGCTAGAATGACATGCTACTTCATGAAGTATACAAGTCTAGTTTATGAGATTTACACTACAAGTGTACTAAGCATGCAAGGAATGACAAAAGCAAGTAAAAAAAATGGCATGCCATGCTGAAATAAGGCATAAAATAGGCTGAGATGTGGCCAACATAAGCTTAACAAACATGCTCACACATGAGGCATTCAAAGCAAGCATCAAAGAACACAAGGAGAGGGGGATGACCCTCTCCTATTTGGGACTTGAAAACACCATTTCCACCACTAAAATTCCTCTGGATTTCAGTGGTGAGAAGGCCAAAACAAGGTGATCCCAATAGCTTAAAAGGAAGGTCCAAAACAAAGCCAAACAAGGCCTAAGAGGGGGTAGACTACCCCCAACACAAAAGTGACCTTCAACAAACATGTTAAGGACTAAAAAATAGAACTTTTTGCAGTATAAAGTTAAGCTTAAATCAGCATGAAAATAGGGCTAAAAGCTTAAGCAAAAATGGGGGTTTAAAATGTTAGAAGCTCACCCTTGAAGACCCTCTTTAAAGCTGCAACTCCAGCAACTTTTCTGAGCTCAAACTAGTCCAAGAACTCCAAAACCAACCTGAAAGGGCCTCAGCAACAAAAGGATGGTGTTTGACTGTGTGTTTGTGTGTTAAAGTATGACAAAACTACACTTTAAGGCACAAAATAAGGGCAAACAAGGAAATATAGATACAAATGTGTATGTATCACTCAAGCCATCAAATTCTGAACCTAGAGGAGGGAGGAGGAGGTTCTCTCTTATAGAGAACCAAAAGCTCAAGCTTCTTGAGGAAGCTAAGGTTCAAAGCCATCCCTCCATACACGTGTATGGAGGATGGTTCTGGTGCCTTCTAGCTATGCCAGCTGGATGAAAATATCTTCAAAAAGATGATAAAAAGTAGCCAACCACTTGAAATGGTCGGCCAGCTACTTGAAGTGGTCAGCTGACCACCACAAGTGGTCCACTAAGATGAAAACTGGTCGGCCATGGTGGGAGGTGGTCTGCACACTAAAACAAGCTAATGGTGGGGTGGACGACCAGAAAAGGTGGCCCAAAGATCAAGAAAACCAATTAGCTGACTAGAAAACTGGCTGACAGGAAGAAAAGTGGTCTCCAAGGGAAAAAACTGGTCTCCCACTTGTGTACCACCTTCCAAACAAGGAAAACAAGGTTTGTACCAAAAACAAAACCAAAAGGATGCAAGACGAGAGATCGGGAGGCAAAGCGCGCAGCCGGGAGCCTCGAAAACTAGTCTACGGGCATCAAAAGTGGTCTACGACCACAAAAGTGGTCTCCCAGACCATAGTGTCCCTCTAGATAGAGGTAACAAGGCATGGTTCAAAAACCAAGCCAAACGAAGAACGTTAAGCGGTCCCGAGACAAGGCGTGCGGCCGAAGGCTCTGAAAACCGAAAACTAGTCTCCAAGGGAGAAAAGTGGTCTATGACCACAAAAAAAAATAAAAAAAGTGGTCTATGACCACAAAAGGAAGGTCTACAAGACCTCCCCCTCCCTCCAGGGAAGAGAAAACAAGATTCGGTCCACAAACCAAGCCAAAGCACAAAGAGTTCAGAAGCCCGGAGGCAAGGCTCTCAGCCAAAAACTCCAAAAACTCGAAACGAGCTCAATCATGTATAATCACCGAGCGTTCAATCGATGACGTCTGAGTCTTAAGGTCAGTCAAAAATGGTGTGTCTACAGTTGCCTCTTTTTGACAGAACTCGAAAGTCAAAAGTGACGGGAGTGAATGTCAAAGAACAATTCATCAACTCAATTGATCGAGCTAAATCATCTCAGTCAAAAGAACAGAGTTGAACAATTCATCAACTCGATTGACCAAGCTAAATCATCTCGGTTAAAAGAACAGAGTTGAACAATTCATCAACTCTATCAGCCGAGCAAAATCATTTTCGGCTAAAATAATAGAGTTGAATAATTCATCAACTCAATTGACTGAGTTGAATGAGCTCAATTAAAAGGAATGAGTTAAACACCTCAACAACTCTATTGGCTGAGCCAAAAGTATCCCGGCTAGAACCCCAGAGTTGAGAAATTCATCAACTCTGTTGGCCGAGTAAAATCATCTCAGCCAAAATCTTGGAGTTGAACAATCCATCAACTTCATTTGCCGAGCAAAATCATCTCGGTTAAAAGAACAGAGTTGAACAATTCATCAACTCAATCGACCGGGCTAAATCATCTCGGTTAAAAGAATAGAGTTAAATAATTCATCAACTCAATCGACCGAGCTAAATGAGCTCGGTTAAAAGGAAAGAGTTGAACACCTCATCAACTCGATTGGCCGAGCAAAAAGTATCCTGGCTAGAACCACAGAGTTGAGCAACTCATCAACTCTGTTGGCTGAGTAAAATCATCTCAGCCAAAATCTTGGAGTTGAACAATCCATCAACTTCATTTGCCGAGCAAAATCATCTCGGTTAAAAGAACAGAGTTGAACAATTCATTAACTCAATTGACTGAGCTAAATCATCTCGATTAAAAGAATAGAGTTGAACAATTCATCAACTCAATCGACTGAGCTAAATGAGCTCAGTTAAAAGGAAAGAGTTGAGCACCTCATCAACTCTATTGCCGAGCTAGATCATCTCGGTTGAGGCAGTTGCCCCTTGTTCATTGCACAATCTATTAATCATAACAAATTAGTTATGTACAGTAACTCTTTGCTATTACGTTCATGAATTTACAAGGTGACGAAAAGAATTACATTGGCAGACCAAGGGGAATGCTTGCCCTTTACAAAAAATTACATTGAAAGATAGGAACTAAAAATAAAACAACTTTAGATTGGTTGCATTACACGATCGTGGTAGATTTTTTCCATCCAAGTCTTCCAGATGGTATGCCTCTTTGCCTGCCAGATCGGTGATCTTGTAAGGCCCTTCCCAGTTTGCTCACAGTTTTCCTTCGCCCGGTACCAGGGTGTTGCCCATCACCTTTCTTAAGACCCAATCCCCAACTTTGAGCGGTCTTGGGTGAACTGTTTTGTTATACTTTCGGGATAGTTCTTGTTGATATGCCGCGACATGGATCAGAGCCTTTTCTTGGCGCTCTTCTGCTAGGTCCAATTCTAAGGCAATGGCTTTGACGTTCAAGTCGAGCTCAAAATTTTCGCTGAGGACGGTGGGCATACCGATCTCCAGCAGGATGACTACCTCCATACTATAGGCCAAGGTGATCGGTGTCTCCTCAATCGAGCGTCTTGGTGTTATTTGATAAGCCTAGAGAACATTTGGAAGTTCCTCAGCCCACTTTCCTTTGGCTTTCTCTAATCTTTTTTTCTGCCCATCTAGAATGGTCTTGTTTAATGATTCGGCTTGGCCGTTGGACTGAGGGTAGGCCGGAGTGGAATTATAAAATTCTATCTTTAGCTCCTCGCAAAATCCTCAAAACAACCATCCATCAAATTGAGTGCCATTGTCAGAGATTAAAGCTTTGGAGACTCTGAACCGTGTTACCACATTCTTCCATACAAATTTCTTCACATCCTTTTCTTTAATTGTCGCCAATGGCTCGGCTTCAACTCACTTGGTGAAGTAGTCCATCACTACTATAAAGAACTTGTGATTGCCCGGCGTGGTTGGGAGTGGTCCCACTATGTCAAGCCCCCACATTGTGAAAGGCCAAGGACTCATGAGAGGTAGGAGCTCTCTAGCCGGCTGATGAATTTGGTGGGCGAACTTCTAGTACTTCTCACATTTTCTCACATATTTATGTGCATTTGCCTGTATGCACAGCCACCAGTAGCCTTGCGAAATAGCGCGGTAGGCTAAAGATCTCCCGCCGATGTGGCTCCCACACATCCCTTCGTGGATCTTGTAAAGAAAAGCATCGACTCTGCTTGGGTGAACGCATTTGAGGTATGGATCGGTGAATGACTTCTTATACAAAGCGCCAGATAAAGAGAGCCAAAATTGCTCAGACTTTACCCGAATTTTGTGTGCCTCTTTCTTGTCGGTTGGCAAGATCCTTTCCTTAAGGAAAAGGATGATAGGGTCCATCCAAGAAGGACCTAGCTCGGCACCTAGAACTTTCATCTACTGTGAGTCTTCAATGCTGGGTCTTGGGAGGAACTCAATCAAGAGAGGGCCGGAGGTTGATTTGTCAGACATGGAAGCTAAACTGGCCAACTCATCTGCCCGGCTGTTATCTTCTCAGCCAATTTACTAAACCCTTATGGCTTGAAACTTCGTGATGTGTTCTCTCACCAGAGTTTGTTATTTGGCCATTCTATCATCTTTGGCTTCATATTCTCTAGATACGTGGTTTACAACGAGTTGGGAGTCGTTGTAGACCATTAGCTCGGATGCTCGTAATTAGAGCGCGATTTTCAATCCGGCTAATAGTTCTTTGTACTCAGCCTCGTTGTTTGATGCTAGAAACCTAAGCGTGATGGAATGTTCGATGGGTAGTCCGTCTGGCAAGATCAAAACTACTCCTAGCCCGGTTCCATGCCAGTTTGAGACGCCATCCACAAAAAGTTTCCACATTTCGCCAATAAAAAGTTTCCAGCATTCTGAGGGATCCTGGGATGTTTAAAGATTTAGGTGATCATGGTTGCTCAGTAGCTCAGCTATTTTCGATGCAAGCGTGCCATTGATGATTGCGACAAACGGGCCTTCATCCCCCATTGGTGATGCGGCGCTAGATTCAACAACTTGACCTGTTATTCCCAAATCCAACGTCGCATTGCCAGGATGAACTAAACCTTCAAGTGATGGGTTTATAGACAAGTGCGCAACTTTTGCGTTGCCACCAATTTTTGACGTGCATGCCTGTCAACCCAGTTGCCTCAATAAGGTCCACTGGGCAAACCGGGTGAATTTCAGGCGAGAATTCCGCAAACAAAGTCGGCCAACGCTTGGGCTTTAATGGCGGTTTGGGGTTGAAACTTGACGTCAAATTGCCCCAACTCGGCTGCCCACTTCAGAATTCGGCCGGAGAAGTCTGCCCGCTCAAATAAGCCTTTCAAAGGGAACTCAGTCAGCACCATGATCCTATGAGCGTGGAAGTGTGCCAGTTTCCGAGAGGCCATCATTAAAGCCAAAGCACGTTTTTCCAGCGACAAGTATCTCGACTCCGCCAAGAGCAAGGTTTTGCTTACGTAGAAGATCGGTAGATATTGGGTGCCTCTGTCTGGATGAGCACTGCGCTAACAGCATATTGAGAAATAGCTAGGCAAAGGTAGAGTTCTTCATCGGGCTTCGGTGTGACCAAGAGTGGGGCGGAAGATAAATATATCTTTAACTCAGCCAAGGCTTTGTCACATTCTTCGTCCCATGAAAATTTGGACTTCAAGGCTCGAAAGAAATGGTGGCAACGATATGATGACTAGCTTATAAATCAATTAAGCACAACTGCCATATCGATAAGATGTTACACGTCCTTTGCTGGGTTTGGTTGCTTCAATTCCTGTATGGCTTTGATTTGGGAGGGGTCCACTTCGATGTCTCGGTTGGTGACCAGGAAGCCTAGGAATTTCCCTGGCCCCACGCCGAAGGCACACTTGGATGCATTCAGTCACAGCCTATACTGTTTAAGAATGGTGAACATCTCTGACAAGTCGGCCAAGTGGTCGGCCTCAAGTTTGCTTTTGACCACCATATCATCGATGTAAGCCTCCATCGTGCGGCTGAGAAGTGGGGCAAACATCTTGGTCACCATTCTTTGAAACGTCGCCCCAGCATTTTTCAAGCCAAATGGCATGACTCTATAGCAGAACAATCCCCTCGGTGTTGTGAGAGAGGTAATCTCCCGGTCAGGTTCATGCATGGCAATCTGGTGATAACCGTGGTATGCATCCAAGAAACTAAGTCAACTATGTTTGGCTATACGGTCCACCAGTTGGTCGATTCTGGGCAAAGGAAAACTGTCTTTGGGGAAAGTTCGGTTGACCGTCTTGTAGTTGACGCAGACACACCATTTCCCTTTTTCTTTGGTACCATGATCGTATTAGAAATCCACCGAGGGTAATGCACTTCCTGGATTGCCCTTGCTTCAAGTAAGTTTTTGACCTCCTCTGCCACTACCTTAGCATGATGAAGGGCTGATCTCTGTGTTCTTTGAATGATCGGTCGGGCATCCGGAAAGACATTGAGTTGGCGGAAAATAAAGTTTGGATCGACTCCAGGCATGTCGTAAGGTGTCCATGCAAACACTTCGATATTCACCACCAAGAACTCCACCATCTCCAGCCGTTCTTGAGCGATCAGGCTGGATCCCAACAGAAAGAACTTGTCAAGATTGTCTTCGCTGATCTACACCTCCACGAAATCTTCAACAACCTTTTCTTCTGCCGTAGTGCCTACATCATCCAAAACACTTTGATCTTCTAGACTTTGATCATTTGCACGAAGCCTTTGGCTACTCAGCTCCCATTCACGGTCAGGAAACACTGCTTGGCCATGACCTGATCGCCCCAAATCTCTTCAATCACACTTGTAGCAAAAGGGAACCTCATAACTTGGTGGTAGGTCGACGCCACCGCCTGCATGGCATGGAGCCATCCCTTGCCCAGGATCAGATTGTATGTAAAGGGAACTTTTAACACCCAGAACTCCACCTGCTGGACCATGGATCCAACTTTGATCGATTGGATTATCTTTCCCATGGGCCACTCCGGTTGTGAGTTGAATCCAACCAGTGGCGAAGTTGTTGGAGCCGAATCTGTATCTCTTAGTTTGAGCTGCTTGAAGGTGTCGTAGTACATGATTTCGACCGAGCTACCATGGTCGATCAAAATGCGTTTGACGTCAAAGTTCCTGACGTGGAGGGTGACCACCAGCGCACCATTGTGTGGCGTTTGAATTCGCTCTAGATTCCGGTTTGAGAAGCTGAGAACATTTTTCTCCTCGATTTTATCCCTTTTGACTGCGAGCTATACAGACAGGACTTCCCTCATATGTTTTTCTTTTTTGATCATCCCTCAGAGCTCGCATGCCTGCGCTAGCTCGATGATACCATGGATCACATTGGCCACACCTTGGGGGATGCTTCTAGGGCAGCCAAACCATTTGGCTCAGTTGGAGCATGACGCACGGCCTTGTTACCTCCGTCGATGTAATGGTGCAAGTGACAAGTGGTGACCAACTCCTCCAAGTGTTGTTTCAAAGGCAAATAGTCCTTCGTGCGGTGCCCTTTCTCACTATGAAAGGTGCAGTGATACCGCGGATTGAAGCCCTTCTGTGCATCACCTAACTTAGCCGGAAACTGGACGTACACCTCATCACGGATTTCACTAAGGATACGGTAAATTGAGATCTTGAAGACCATGGTGATACCTATTCAGGCGTTCAACTTTCTATTCGCATCTGCCGCAGCATCGCGTGGGTAATCAGCTCATTCGATGCGGCGACCTTTACCTCGGTTGCTGCAATCTGCACCACGGTCTAACTCTCTTACGCGGTCACTTGGACGGTTTGCCTCATGTCCGACCGCGTGAACTTTTCCAGCCACCTTTTTGTCTGTTGCCACCAGATTCGCCTTCGCAGTAGCCACGGTTGCATTATTCTCTACGCGGATGTGCTCGTTGATGCGGTGCATCAATAACTCCATGGTAGTTGGTTGGTTCATGGTGAGCGAGTCCCTCAGTCTATGTCTAACTGGGAGAGCGTGCTTGTATTGGGTGATTGCCAAGTTGGTCGAGCAATCAAGGATCTCGTTGAAGGTTTCCCAATATTTGCATTGTATTCTTTGAGAGAGTTGCCTGGTTCCATCTTGACGCTCAAAAGGTGGTCAACTTCCTTTGGCATTTTGGTGTTGGTTTTGAATCGGGTCACGAAGCCTTCCGCCAACTACTGCCACCTTTCGATACTTTCCTCCAGCAACCTCTCGAACCATTTCAGGCCCAACTCACCCAAACTTGACCAGAAAATAAGGCACATGACAGCGTCGTTACAGTTTTATCCAGCCATAACCTGCCAGAAGTGGCTTATGTGCATGTACGGATCGGTTTTAGTGTCATAGAGTATAAACTTGGGCTAGTGGAAGCCCACAGAGAGCGGTGTGGTCTCTATCTCAAGGAAAAAGGAGGTGGCACTCAGCCTCACCAAGTCCCTATTCAAAGGGGCAAGTGTAGCTAGTTGTGGTGGCAGCATAACAACTTCCTTACTGGCGCGAACCCCATGGGATAATCGTTGTAGCGCCGGCACCCTTTGTGCCTTCTGTCAGCGGGCTCGTTCGTCCAGGACGTCCCTCAGGCGAAGTAGGAATACCTCGACATCGTCGACGGACTCGAGGGACGGTAACTGTTATCCTGCGCTCAAGACTTCTCTACTGGTGGATTGGAGTCTCCAACCCCATAGCTTCTGGTGATAGAGAGTGAGGGTGTCCACTGCTAGTTCTGGCTGCCTGAGCGACGGGGTTAGGTGCCTTCACTGTGGTCACCCACTCCAGCAACACCTTTCCATTTAACCCCGACACAACCAACTCGGCCCAACGTTTCGGTCGCAAACCTCCCTCTCACACACTTTATCTCAAAATTTACATCAAAATATGACTTATTAGGCTAAAACAAAATGTAGATTGTGAACAATTAAGAAGATGAATTAGGATTTTGCATAAATTGAAATCACGAAACTCTGTTTTTCACGGAACACAGTCTTCTGTCTTTCATCTTTCTTTCTCTTTGATTTCTTTATCGCATTTTTTTAATTTCAAAAGCTCTACTTTCTTGCCATTTTGTCCCAATTTTTTTCATACGAACATATATATATATTGTATTATATAACTCTCATGTACTTATCACATAGGACAAAGTGTACTGGTAAGAAATATGGATAATTTTCCTCTCTTACCCTCATTTCGTAGTCAATTTTTGTCACATAAATAGATTTTGTTAAAGATTTAAAAATGAAGTTACAGAAAAGAGACATTGACACTTGTGTAGGGACTAAAGTGGGATTTGAGTAAAAGTGTGTAGCGACCCTAATTTTTCGTAAGTCATTATTTATTATTATTGCCTTATTTTATTTTTTTTAGACTTCATTAATTGCGTGATTACATGAGAATTTAATGTGTTGTTTAGTTAATTTAATGTGATATTGAATTAGTTTAATGTGGTATTTAATTGTATATAATTAATCAGAATCTTTATATTTATATATTCATTTATACATAAAAAAAAGAGGGTGTTACATGTATTGTTTTTATAAAATATATTTATATATGTTGTAGTTATTTAATAACATAAAATATATATCATATTTATTTAGGTTGCATTTATGTTGTATTTGTATTATATAATATAATAGTCATTAGGTGATTGAATGTATAATATAATATAGTAGTCAATTAGGTTTAGAAGTCACGGAGAAAGAAAATGAAGAAAGAGAGTGCTCTGTGTGTGGCATGAGAGAGAGAGAGAGAGAGAGAGAGAGAGAGATATCAAAGAAAGAAGAGAAGGTTATGTGTGCTGCTGTGTGAGTGCAAGCCGAGAGAGAAAGAGGAGAGGAGGGAAAAGGAAGAAAGAGGTTGGGGTTTTGTTTTGGTGGCTTCATTAATCTTTTAAATACTTCTTTGGTCTTCAAAAAAATATTGTGAGTACAAAATTCACTTCCCTTAATTTATATTTAATTCGTTATTTTTATTTATTTATTTATATTTATTTGATGTTGAATTGATTTCATATTTACATGTAGATGATTGATTGATTTTAATTATTTTGATTAGTTGTGTATATAAGGTTTAGGATTTTTGGATGATTGATTGATTTTAATTATTTTGATTAGTGGTGTATGCCAGGCTTAAGGTTTTTATATGGATTTATTTTATAGCTGTAATCACACTCATGGTTATATGAAATTAAAATTAATTAAGAACCCATAGATAAATTCCTTATACTCCACCATGACTCCATGGATTGTTATTTTATTTGAGTGATGGTGAGAAAGAGTGTATAAAAAAAAGTGAGGATTATGAGATTTATTTGAATGCCTTAGGCTTGGCATTCTTATGTTGTTCTCATGAGTGAGATGTTTTGTATATGTATATTTTTGCCTCGTTCTCATGAGTAGATGAGTGCTTTAATTTACGTGCGTACGTATATGGTAACCATCCGGGGAGTGTGAGTCAAACTCGAGACGATATCCCTGTGCAAGTTTGGCTTCGGAGCGGTGTTAGGTATACGGGAGGCACATGGGATATATGTGTAGGCCGGAAGGGAAGGGCTGAAGTGGTGGAGTTAAGGTACAAAGAATTTAATTATGAGTTTATTGGAATAGTGTGAATTGTATTAATTTGTACATGTTGAAAAATAGTAAACAACCTCGATAAATTATTAAATTTGAGCAGAGGCATGTATACATGATTCTAGACAACTTTTGTGTTTTAACTTTTTATTAAAAAGATTGATTAGAACTTATAATCGGATGATCTTGGTTATTGTAATTTTGATTCATTTTAGCAATGCAGATTTTAGAGGCTATTTTAACACACAGAATGAGCTCATTTTTATTGGTTTTGCGTAAACTAAAGTAAAATATTATTCTGAACACTTTTTGTGTTTTGAACTTTTCCAAAAGAAATCATCTTAGGGTAGTTTCTTTTTGTTTTCAGCTTCAGATTTTTCGGTTGAATTCCATTTATGTTTTTCTATCAAGTTTTTCTCTCAACCTGTTTGGTTTCTGTTAAATTCATTCGCAATGTCTTCTAGGAAATTTGATTCTATACAACTTTTATTCTTTGAGTTTTGGTCAATTAGAATTATTTAAGCATGAAACGGTGCATTTTTATACTTTTTCAGTAAGTTACTTATGATTAAATTATACTAACTTTATTTTTTACAGGATGGTAGGTCTTACTAATTTTTTTTTTATGCAGGGTTGACCCACCATATTTTTATTTCTATTTTTGTTTATTGTATAATCAATTTATATATCGTTGTGTACGGGCAAGAAACTAAATGCCACCGTATCTCAAGAAACTACCCATTCGTCTCGGTGTGGTTGGAACTACTTGTCTTGTTCCGTAATAAGAATTAAATGTATTTTTGTTTCTGTCTGGTGGACACGTGGGTGTTAAATCTTGTACTCATACCAATATACCTGTATATTGACCCGTTTTGTCTCTTGGCAACTTGGATGCGTTCTGTTTGAGTGTAGCTGAGCTTCATTTGCAGGATTAGTAGAGGCTATGGTGGTGACAAGAAATAACTATGATCGAATGACATGTCGTTTGGACTTCTTTTATTTTCTTGAGCTTAGGGTTGATACTAGTTTATGTGTTTATTATTTTTTTTTATGACCTCAGTATTTGATAATTTGGCATGGTTTGTAACCGTACATTATTTAAGTTATTTTAACTATTTATTGTTACTTTAATGTTGGAGGTATTGGTTAGTTATGAAATTATGATGGATGGTTTGGTTGGTGTTTAGTTTTTTTGTTTTACCCCTAGGATTTGGATGATGGAATATTAATTGGGGTTTAGTTCTAATTTAATATTTAATTGTCCGAATTTTGAGGCGTGACAAAGTGCAGAGGGGTTGATTGTCACAATTTCATATGTAGGGATCAAAGTGAAATTTGACTAGAAGTGTAGGGAGTTGACTATCATGATTTCATATGTAAAGGTCAAAGTGAGATTTGGTCCAAAGTGTAATTTACCCTATCCATAAATTGAAAATGAAGGTCAATTGCAAAAATTAGGTACTTATTTTCAAATTGAGGATTATAATATCAAATCGAGTACTCCAAAAAAATATAATAGAAATTTCTTTATTCTAAAATTGAGGTTGAACTGTGAAAATAGGATATCTAATTTCAAATTTATGTCTTCAATTTTTTAATCAAGTGTACAAAAATGAAAAAAAAAAAAAAAAAATTTATTTCAAGAGTTACAAAAACAAAAACAAAAAAACAAAAAAATAAATAAAAAGCCATTATTACAAAACAATGATATTTATATATTTTAAAACCAAACAATAATTGATGACTGAAACTACCACCACCACCAATCTCTACCATCAGAACACAAGATTTTAAGCACCACCAACCACCACCAATTACCCTAATAAGTATCACCATCAGTACAATAAAAGAAAAACATCCTTTGAAATAACTACAATTTATGCATAGTAATTAGAATTACTTTGTTTAAAGGCCATTTTATTAATATTATATTTCTCATATTCAATAAAAGGAGAAAAAAAAGAAAAAAAAATGAAATTCTGGTGTTGAATGGAAAGGCACTTGCAATGCCAAGGTACCACTACCAATATCATCACACAAAAGAATTTTTCTCTCTTCTTTAAAAAATGTACTAGCATATGTATAGATGATGTTGTGAATGGGAGAATGGTAGTGGTATACCACCAAAGGAGAATGGTTAGGTTCTGGGATGGGCCCTCACAGTACCTTCAAGGAACATGGCTCGCCATTGATCATTGCTCATTGTTCTGTCCAATCTTTCCATGGTGTTAGCTAGTCCTTGTCTATTATTTGTCCAGGTAAAACAGGGGCTACACTTCCAAGATCAATGAGGTTGCAGTTGTTAATCCTTTCAGTGAATTTCTGGGTTCTGTTCTAGTTCTGGGTCAGAGAGAAGCTCCTTCTCTCACTTTGGTTAGCATAATCGTTGCAGTCTCCAGCTACAAGCCAAGGTTTATTCATACTCCTTGATATGTCATAAGATCCTCCCAAAGTGTCTCTCTGATTGATGGGTTAGGGCTAGCATAAACTGCATTTAACACCTATTCCTCATAATCCTCTTTGTGAACCGTAGCTTGGATGTATTGGTTTGATATCGCCGAAGTACACTCAAGGTATGCATCCCTCCAACCCTCATAATAGGCCTTTTAGATTTGAAGCTGCTTGGCTTTGCCACCCTAATTTCTCAGAAGTTGTTCTCAAACCCTGGTCTAATATGGCTTTTAAACTTCTTGAGGCCATTGAAAATTTCACTCATAATGTTAAAACATGGAATAAAGAAGTTTTTGCAAACATTTTTAAAAGGAAAAGAGTTCTTCTGGCCCGTATTAAAGGAATTCAAAAAGCCCAATCTCAGACATTTTCACATAATCTACATATTCTTAAGAAGGACCTTATTAAACAGTTTAACAGTGACTCTTTTTCAAGAAGAGATTTTGTAGTACCAAAAATCTAGAAACAAGTGGCTTACTATGGGAGATAGAAATACCAAATTCTCTCACATCTCTACCTTAACCAAGAGAATAAAATTAAAAATCCAAGTGTTAAAAGATGATAGGTAATTGGATTTCAAATACTAATGACCTTAAAGCCCACATAAGGGACCATTTTAGTAAACGTTTCCAGCATTAGGACACCCACATGTTAAACAGCTGGACTAACATTGCTAGAATCAAAATCATAGCTGAAGATAATGATTGGCTCCAGGCCCCTGTGTCTAATTCTAAAATCTGGAATGCCATTAGGAAAATAAAAGCTTTTAAAGCCCCCAAGAAAGATGGCCTCCAAGCTATCTTTTATCACAACCATTGGAACACTATTGGAACCTCTGTCTGCCATTTCATCAAAGATTGATTTCTTAGTAAAATTGTGCCTAAAGAGATAAATGAAACCCAAATTGTTCTCATACCAAAATTGGATAATTCTAAGTCCATAAAACACATCAGCCTTTGTAATGTCACTTATAAGACCATCTCACTAAAATCATTGTCAACAGACTTAGACCTTTTCTCCCTGACCTCATCAGTCCTAATCAAAGTAGCTTCATCCTGAGTAGAACCACCATTGATAACATTGTCATAACCCAAGAGATCCTCCATACACTTAGATGTAAAAAAGGCAAATCTGGTGGCATGGTTATCAAAATTGACCTTGAGAAAGCTTATGATTGCATATCTTGGGATTTCATTCATCATTCACTTAATGAATTAAGTCTAAATTCTATCACCCTCATCATGAACTGTGTGTCTAATGTTAACTCTGAAATAATTTGGAATGGTGAGACCTTAACTAGCATCAGTATGGGGAGAGTCCTCAAACAAGAGGATCCTCTATCCCCCTATTTGTTTGTTCTTTGCATGGAGAACCTGTCCAATATGATTAGATTAAAAATTGAAAGTGGAGAATGGAAGGGCCTCAAGGCCTCCAGTAACGGTCCTCTCATTTCTTACTTGTTTTTTGCTAATGACTTGATTTTATTTGCTAAAGCTGATAGAAGGAACTTGTGGACTCAACTTTTTCATGCCCCCTGTCGAAGAGCTCGAATTGGTCCTACAGTTCGAACTCCTATCACGGTTCTAAATCTAATCTCACAAAATGCAATATGAGACTGATAAACACCAAAGAGTCCAATCCGGAAAATCATTTTGGAAAATCGATTTTGAATCAAATAATGCCAAAACTGGACTGCTTTGCCAGATTACAGAGTCGCCACCTAAATATTTTGTTTTTGGAAAATTTAGAAAACCCTGACTCATGCCAAAGGCGACGTGTCCGTCATCACCAAAGTTGCCTCGGCTCGGGAACTTGGGTACGAGAGAGTAAGGTCCTGAAATGAGCACCCCCGCTCACCCGATCAAAGATCAGCCTCTACTAATCATGATATGTTGTTTTATAAACATATGTGTTCTTATTCCGGTTATTAGACTAACTTTACTATGTGACGCACACATACAAGTATAGACTAAGTCGCAAGATTTGGAACAAATCAACTCATGTTTGTTTTCGAAAATGGTTTGAAAGTGCCACCCTCAAGTGGGCTAAAACGCGGATTTTTCATCCTCAAATGGGCTTAAAAAACATGATGATTTGCCACTTCACAAAGTGGGCTTAAAACTCACACTCAATGAATTGTTCCAATTCAAGCAATAAAGCCTTCATCCACAAGCATTCATGTAGTTAATCATATAAGCAAATAGCCTCATGGAAAGCATGCTAAACATGGCAACACTCACACTCATGCAAATATGCTAAAGCATAAAACTTACAATGTACTCCGAGCCAAAATAGAAGCTAGTTAGAAATATGCATGATCCTAACTATACTAGATGGCTAATGCAACACATGCAATATGAAATTAATAAGTTCAGCTACTAATATAGCATATGATACAATTTGATAACATGCTTTGAAACACGTATTCAAATAAGTATTAAAATACGATGCAGTTTGAATGATGCGCCGAGCCTTGGTGCATGTAAGACAAATGAATGATGCAAACATGCGAGCATAAAGTATGCTAATTGAAAATGTCCCTAAACTAACCATCGAAAGCGGTTAAATAAAAGGGAGAAAAACGTGGGGTTGGAAGACACGCACACACGCATGCACACTTATTACAACATTGTGTCCTCTCGAAGGAGGGTCCGAATAACTAAGCTAAGCTACACTAAGCTTAAGCTAATTATTATAAGACAACTAATTAACTATTCTAGCTAATTAATTATTACACAACTGGATAACTAGCTATGCTAAACTAATTAAAATATTACAACACTTGAATCAAATAATTAACTATGCTAACTGATTAAAGTAATAAAAATGGCCTCGAGAACGAGGGACGCATGCATGCTCGGTTGGCTTTCTTTTGAAAATCCACCGCCTTGCCTTTGGATGCCTCTGTTTGCACTTTGCTTTAATCTCTGAACATTGCACCAATTTCTAGACTACCTCTGCCCCAACACAAGAACATTTTGAACAACTTTTCCACTGATGGCCAGTCGACTACCATAGGTGGTTGTCGGCCACTTCCATTGGCCGGTCAGCCATTGTTTGTGGCTGTCGGCCACCCTTTTCCCTAGAATTCTTCCTTTTGCTGCAATAGAGAGCAAACAGAGGTAAAGCAGTGTATTCTCACATAATATATGCACTATCACTCTCTTTATCATTTCTTAAGCTCAAAGGAGTGTAATTCTTGGCTCTCAAGCCACCAATCAAGCATTTTCAATGCATGATGGCCAAAGAGTCAAGCTTGTAGAAAGTCAATGAATGCATAAATAAGACTCAAAGGACCACCACCTTATCATGCATGATCAAGGGTGATAGAGACAAAGGAGACTGACTCATTCCATCACTTTGAGTATGAAATGGACCAATCTACCTTGTGTTCAATATAACATCTGATTGAACACATGCAATGCAAATACAACATGCTTATCTTGGTCATATTTTACTTGATTCATTTTATTTACACATTTTCACATTACCAAGTCATTCTTTAACCGGTTAAGCCCAATGTGAAAGTCCTCTAATTGGAAAGATGGCGTAAGCCACAAGTGCCTTATGCATAAAATAGGCCTCACGCTGTTGGTTAGGAGGAACCCTCAAGAGAAGGTTAAAACTATTAGGCATGAGCACCTCAAGTTCACACACAAGCCAACAAGGGACTCAAGACAACTTTCAAAGAAAATTGAAAAATGAAGAATAGAGGGAGGTTGCAAACTTTGCTGTGTTGAAATGGCATGAAAAATAGTGCTACAACATGCAAGCAACACATGCACAACATGTTAAAAGCCAAAAACATCAAAGCTAGTGAAGAGCACTACACTAGAGGCATGCAATATCAAGCTCAATTGACCAAACCAGCTTAAAATAGAGCTACAACATGTCAAAACAGTGGCTAAAACATGCTGAGATAGAAGCATAAAAGGCAAGAAAAATATGCTCATGTGTTAGGCTACAAACAAGGCACAAAACACAACTCTCAAAAGCAATGAAAGAGTGAGATAAGTGAGAGTGTGGCAGAGCTATATGCACTAAAATTACATGTTAAATGATGCTACAACATGCAATCATCCCATGCAAAACATGTTAGAGGCCTTAAAACACAAAGCTAGTGAAGGCATTTACACTACAACTATACAAGACAAGACTCATATAACCAGGACAACTCAAAATAGAGTTAAATCATGCCAAATCAGAGCCTAAAACATGCTGAGATCAAGTCACAAAAAGGTAGAAAAACATGCTCACATGTTGGGCTATCTACACTTGCAAACAAGACACAAGAAGGGGAGGCCACCCCCACCTATTTTAGACCTCAAAACCAAGTTTTTACCACTAAAATTTCCTTGGAATTCAATGGTTTAAAGGGCCAAAAAGTTTGACTTTAATATGTTAAAAGATGATGCAAGAAGCTCACAAGCTAAGGAATAAAAGGGAGAGATAATCCACTAACACAAAATAGGCTCAAACCAACATGTTAAGGCCTAAAAATAAGAGTTTTTTTGTAGTTGAAAACCAGGCCAGAAATAGTGTAAAAAGATGGCAAAGCAAGAAACTAAAACAAAGCTTACAAGGTAACGTCTTATACCTTTGAAGCACAGCAACAAATAGCAACAATTTTGAGCTAAAACCACTCTTAAGAACTCAAACAAGGGCTCTAAGAACCTCAACTCCAAGGTGAAAGTGTTTGGCTACAGGTCTTAGTGCAAATGTGTAGAGAATTCTCACTTTCAAGTACAAAATAGGAAGAGAGAGAGGATTCTAGAGAGAGAGAGAGGAAATTTGCTCACAAATTTTTGTAACCCCCCAAATGGGGGAGAGACCTCCCATTATATAGAAAAACAAGCCAAAGGCTTGTCTTCATCCTTCCATACACGTGTATGGAGATGAGCATCAGTGATCAACAGTTGGCACAATTGGGAAATAAATATTTGAAAAAGTAGAAAAATGGCCGCCAACCATCAAAAGTGGGCGACTGGCCATCAATGTAGCCGACCGGCCATAAACATAGCCGACTGGCCACCACTGGTAGCCGACAGGCGCAAGTCATGGCCGGCAAGCTAAGGGGATGGCCGACAAGCCACCCTCTCTTCTAGAAGTGAAGCAACAAGCTCTTGGCCCACAACCAAGCACAAAACAGACAAGATTAGAGACTCCGAGGCAAAGCGCTCAACCAAGACCTTCAGGTACTCAAAACGAACACGAGCAAGAACAATGATCGGGTGTTCAAATGATGACATCCAAGTCTTGTGGACAGTAAAAAATGGGGTGTCTACAGAACTGTAATTGTATTATGGATGTGTAGTCTGAATTTTGTGACATGTCTAGACAAAAAATCAACTTTCAAAAATCCACAATGTTCATTTCCTCTAACATCCCTAGAAGGGAAGCCCTTTCCCTTAGTTACCAGTGTGGTATCTCTCTCACCAATGACCTGGGTAAATACCTGGGCACTCCTCTTCTCCATAGCAGAATTAACAAAAATCAATTGAGAGACATCATTAAAACAATGTCCAAAAGGCTCTCTAAATGAAAAGCCAAAAATCTATCCTTAGGAGGAAGAACTACTTTGATCAAGGTTATCACCTCTGCTATGCCTAATCATCTCATGCAAACAATGGAGCTTCCAAGAAAGGTCTGTGACCAAATAGATAAGTTAAACAAAAAAACTTTCTATGGGCCAGTACTGATGCCAGGAGGAAAGTCCATCTAGTAAGTTGGCAACAGGTGTGCAAAAGTAAAGAAATGGGGGTCTAGGCATCAGAAAAGAAAGAGATTAGAATTTTTCCCTTATCTCAAAGTTGGGGTGGAGACTTGCCACTAACTCAAATGAGCTTTGGTGCAGAATTCTCAAAACCAAGAACCTCAAAAACCATTCTATCTCCAACTGGCCAAGCAAGAAAAGAGCTTCCCATACCTGGAAGAGCATTATCAAAAATAGGGATGTGCTAGATAAGAACATTAACTAGAATGTTGGTACAGGAGAACATATATCCTTATGGACTGATTGGTGGTGTGGGAACCAACCTCTGTGCTTAACAAACCAAGGAGGGCACATTAAGACTACAACCAAAGTTAGTTCTATTATTGATGAAGAAAGGAACTAGGACTTGACTTCAATTCAAGACCTCACCTTTCAATAGGACAAAGAGGCCATTCTTAGCATCTATAGACCTATGTATGTGACCTACAGTGACACCCCTCAATGGAAAGGCTGTTTTAGTGGAAATTACTCAACAACAGCAGCCTATCAAGCTATATCAAATCAAGAAAGTAAGGGCATTGACTGGCAGTGACTATGGAAGATTGAGGCCCCTCACAAACTCAAAAGTTTCCTCTGGCTTGTCATGAATGAAAGAATTCTTACTAATCATATGAGGCTTATCAGAAACCTCTTTGATTCTAAGATATGTCCTAGGTGCCAAACAACCAGAGAGGATACGCATCATCTTCTTAGAGACTGCTCCAAAGCCAAAGGCTATATGGTTGAACCTCAAGAGCATTGACTAGTGGTAGCAAAGCAGTAATGTCCCTCTACTAGATTGGATCAAAACAAATCTAAGATACAAGGACCAAGTCAATAATATTCAATGGCCAACTATTTTCTTGACAGCTCTATGGATCATTTGGAATGAGAGAAATAAGAAAGTTTTTGAGAATCTAACCCAACCTTCCCACATTAGTGCCAAACTCATTCTAAACCAAGCCATGGAAACTCAGGAAGCCTTTCAGGCCATCTTGAACCCAAATTATAGGGACCCTAAACTAATGATGTGGTCCTGTCCCATTACTGGTAAGCTCAAGTTGAACACTAATGGAATCTCCAAATGAGACCCTGGGAAAGTAGGATATGGAGGACTACTCAGGGATGAAGCAGGTACATGGATGTGGGGATTCTATGGCTACTTAGGCAACTACACAAGTCTAAAGGCTAAGCTCTGGGGCATCTATAGAGGCTTAACTATTATCATGCAAAAAGGAATGGCTAACATTCAAATTGAGACAGACGCCCAGAAGGCTATGGAGCTCTTTCGAGATAGAGCTAAAGCAAATTCACCATACAAAGCACTTATTGAAGATTCCAACTTCTTCCTAAGAAGATGCCAGTATTCAATTGAAGCCATACTGTAACACGTCCGCGAGGGACCTTGCTACAGTTCGGACTCCCTTTTTGTGTCGGTTCTAAATCTGAACCAAAGAGTCCAAATCCGGCAAATCGTTTTGAAGAAAAACAGATTTTGAAAAGTAGTGCCAAACATGGACTGCTTTGCCAGATTACAGAGTCACCACCTAAATATTTTAAAATGGGAAATTTAGGAAACCCTGACTCGGTGCCAAAGGCCACGTGTCCGTCATCACCAAAGGGACTTGGCTCGGGAGCTTGGAATGCGATCGGGAAGGTCGACTATGAGCACCCCTTTCGCTTGGTCGAAGACCGGCCTCTACTAACCGTGATATCCGTTTTTGAAAACATTACATGTTCTTATTCCAATTATTTAGCCTAGAATTACTATGTGATGCGCACAACACAAAAGTATAGACTAGATTGCCTAACTTGGAAATAAACATTGCATATCCGTTTTGTCTCGAAAAACGTGTTGTTTTCTTTTGCTACTCGCAAGTAGGCTAAAATGCGGATTTCAATGAATTGTTCCGACTCAGGCAATCCAAGCTCCACCCACGGGCATTCAAACAGTTTATCATGTAAGCACTTAGCCACATGGCAAGCATACTGTCATGGTAAACATTCACATGCATGCGATATGCTAAAGCCATAAAAACTTACATCGTACTCCGTGCCAAAACAGTAAACTAGTTAGCAAACATGCATGACCTAGTTCATGTTAAGTGGCTAATGCGACACATACAAGAGTGTAACTAAACAGGCTCGGCTAACCCTAAACATGGCACATGAGATGCAACAACTATCACGTATTCAATTTGGAATTGAAAGTACGATGCGGTTTGCATGATGTGCCGAGCCCGATGTGTGTAAACAAATGCATGAATGCACGCATGCATTGCATAAGGTATGCTAAAATAAACATGCCCTAGTCCATTACCATAGGTAGGTAAATAAAAGGGAAGAAAGAAATGGGGGTTGGAAGACATACACCCACTCACCCACACTTATTACAAATTTGCCCTCGCTCGGAGGGACCAAAAGAATAATACAAATTAATTAACTACGCAAGCTAATTAATTATTACAAATTAACTAAATTAATTAACAAATTAACTAAGTTAATTAAAGCAGTAAACGCCTCGGGAAGAGGGCTCAAATGTAGCGCGCGCTCGGAATTGGCTCGGAATCGTACTGCCATGCACGGATTGCCTCTGTTTCCCCTGCTATCCTCCTCTGAAAATTATCAAAATCCTGAGTGCCTCTCGAGCACTTGGAGATCCTGCCATTTGGGGTAGAACACCACGGGTTGAAGGAGGAGGCCACCGCACGTAATTGTTCCATCGGTGAGAAAACTGCTTAAGTCGGCACTAAAAAGTGCCGGTCGGCACTAAATGTTCTGCAAATCCTGCAACTCACAGTAGTAGAGGACAAACTATGCATGGCAAGGCAATTCAAAACATGTATGCACAAAACACATCCCACATCATGTTAATGACTCAATGGGGGTATGTGCCTCGATTCCCGGACCACCAATCACGCATTTCCATGCATGATGGCCCTAAGAACCAAGAGTGCAAATTTGATTTGAAATGCATGCAAATCACATAGGCACAAAAGGGTGCCAAACCTCTATCAAACTCACTTCAAGAGACTTGGCATGCATGCCAATGCGATGAAGCCCTAAGCATGTTAACTAGGCATGCAACATGGATTATGCAATGCATTTATGCAAGCATACAAACAAGCATATAAGGCAAGCATGAAAACCAATGAAATGATAGACTTAGACATGAATTAGGCAACTCAAAAAGGCCTAAAATCAGTAGCCAAAATGCCTACAATTGGGGACTAAACACACACACACACATGCACATGTTAAGGTACCAAACCCAAGGCATAAACAAGCAACATTCAAGCACACTTAAAGAGGCCAAACATGGACAACTAACATGCATTAAAGGCTCTGGAATTCATGCAAAAACATGATTCTAAATCATGCAATGAAGCATGCCAAACAAAGCATGCAAATGGTCTTAGGCTTAAGGCAAGCCGATGGGGCTTTGAACCACACCTATGCAAGGCAATTATGGCATGCACTTAACAACTCAAAACAGATTTTTAGCATGTCAAAACAAAGCCAAATGGCTACTTAGATGGCATCTAAGAGTCATTAAGTCAAAGGTATGCATTGAAGCCAAAACAAGGGGCATGCAACACATGCTCCTAAAGCATTAACAAGGCCACTAAGGCAAGCATACAAGCACACCAAGGGGACTGAAATTGCATGTCAAGTGGCCCCAAACCACCAAAATAATACGAACAACGCATGCTACACATGCACACACTTGAGACTAACAAGCCACCATACAAAGGAGCTATATTAAACATGCTAAAATCAAACCAAATAACTATGGTCAGACCTAAAACATGTTAAAATAAGCACAAAAGCTTCATGAATCAAGGCCTAAAACATGCTGAAAATGAAGGCATACAACCTAGTGCATGTTAAGGCATAATAAGGCATTACAAGGCAACTATGCTAAGCATGCATAAGGGACCTAAACCAACTTGAAATCATGTTATAACATGGCAATATAAGCATGGAAAACAAGTCAAACGTGCTCAACACACACTCAAGCATGAAGCTCCATAAGGAAGCAAAGTTTGCCCTTTTCAAGGACACCGAGGAAAGGGGGTGACCCTCCCCTTTTTGAGACTTCAAGGCATACTCTTCACCACTGAAATCCCTCAAGATTTCAGTGGTGAAGAGATCCTATCACCAAAATCTCGGATCTCTCACAAAATAGCACAAAAAGTGCCCTTTTCAAGGCCTAAGGGTGGTCAAACCTACCCAAACCACTAAACACTCTTAATATACAACAAAGAGGGTTAAAAATCAGAACTTTTTTGTGCCAAACACTAAGCTCAAAAACTGTTTTAAAGCAAGTAAAAACAAGGTACAAGAATGGGGTAAAAAGGGAGTTAAGTTCTTACCCATGTAGCCTTCTTCAACAAAGATGGTGTGATGGCTTCTTTGAGCTTCAAACCAACTCCAAAGCTTCAAAACAAACCTCTGGACCCTCAAGAACCAAAGGAAGGTGAAACACTAGGTGCTTGTGTGCAAAAGTGTGAACTAAAGCACCTAGTGTACTAAATAAGCAAGAAAGGAGAGAGATAAGATAGATATATGATCTAACCTAAAACCAGAGCTTGGTCTCTCTCTAAAATGGCTGAAACCTCTTAAGAATTCCAAAACTAAGTCAAGAAGAAGAGCCTTCCTCTTATAGAACTTGTAAGACTTACAAGCTAAGCAAACAAGGGCTCATCCCTCCATACACGTGTATGGAGGGGAAGCCAATGGCACACAGCTGTCTGAAAATATCTCAAAAAGCAAGTGCACAGTGTCCGGCCGACAAAAAATGTCATTTTGACAAAATTGAGTGCCGACCGGCACAATATAGTGCCGGTGGCAACTACAGCCAGCCGGTGGCCTCTAGCCACAGCCGGTGGTGTATGGGAATGCCTCACAAAGCATTCCCTGCCCCTCTAAGGCAAAACACATGTATGCAGTGCAAACCAGGACACAAAGCAGTCAAGTCGGAGGTCTGAGGCAAAGGCGCGAGCCGAGAACTCCGGGAACTCCAAACGAACACACACATGAATGATCACCGAGTGTTCAAACGGTGACGTCCGAGTCTTGAGGACGGTCAAAAATGGGGTGTCTACAGTTGCCCCTCTTTGACAGAACTCGAAAGTCATAGTAATGACGGGAGTGAATGTCAAAGCCTAGAGACGACCCATTTTTGACAAGGCCGAAGACTTGGACAAACATACAAAGCGCAAATGGTTGAACTCGCAAGCTGCCTACGTATCCCTTTAGGAATCAAACCAGCGTAGTTCAAGCACAGGCATACAAGCCGCAGATAAGGTATGCGCCCGAAGGCAGGGGCAAAATGCAAGACAATGCAATGAGCCGAGCATAACTTATGATCATGCAAAGGAAGCTGTAATGAAGCACGCATACAACAGTTATAAGCTAGCATACGCCAATCTACACTACAATGCAGAAAGGATGTAAGAGAATTATGCAATTCTCAAAACGTCTCACGCGGAGGATACAATACCTGTGCGGCTCGTCCGGTTGCACCGGCCTCAAATGAACCGTACATACAATATCGTGCCTGTAAAGAAAGCAAACTTAACAGGTACAATATTGTTAGCAATATGCATGTCATGAAAAATGAATGCAAGATGATATGCGGTATGTACAAAACAATGTATGAATAACGTAAATGAAAACGCAATGCAACTGAAACTATATGCAAGGCAAACTACATGCAGGGCAATTGAATCATGATTCAAACCGGAATGGTTCGAAACCGCACAAATGTCAAATAGATTGATGGAGGTGACAAGTCTGTCTCCCATAGAACGATGTCTGATCTATGAGTACTTCGCACAGACACAAGAACAAGTATTGGGTGGAATGACATAAGTGGGGAAACGACCCGCTGGGGGGAGAGTAATGATCCTAATGCCGGACGCAATGACTACACTACAATGTAATGGAAATGGATACAATGGATATGGCACGCGGGCCAAACCGTATTTTCCCTAGGAAAGGCATGTACGCATACAAACCGTATCTAACACAGAAGCGGTGCCGCTACCCTCAAGGCTCGGACACAAAAGCTCGACAACTATGTTTCGATACAAAAAATATGGGCACATACCAGACCAAGCTCGACAAGGAAAGGTGCAAGCCATAGATGGAGGTGATGCAATGGATGCATGCAAGCTACAATGCAATGGATATGGATGTTTTATAGAAAATGCATGACATATACACTATATTACAATGAAATGCAGGACATATGCATGGTTTTTTTTCTTTTTTGAAATGCATGACATATGCAGTATTTACATGTGTAGCACGTCCGCGGGGGACCTCGCGCTACAGCTCGGACTCTTTAAGTTTGTGTTGCGGTTCTAAATCTGAACCAAAGAGTCCACCTCTGGCAAATCGTTTTAAGGAAAACAGATTTTTCGAAAAGTAGTGCCAAACATGGACTGCTTTGCCAGATTACAGAGTCGCCACCTAAATATTTTAAAAGGGGGAATTTAGGAAACCCTGACTCGTCTTGAAGAATGGCGTCAAATCATCACCAAAGTGGTCTTGGCTCGGGAGCTTGGGTACGATTGGGAAGGTCATTATGAGCACCCCTTCGCCCGGTAAGACCGCCTCTACTAACCGTGATATCCGTTTTTGAAAACTTTATGCGTTCTTATTCCGGTTATTAACCTAGAATTACTATGTGATGCGCACAACACAAAAGTATAGACTAGATTGCCTAACTTGGAAATAAACATTGCATATCCGTTTTGTCTCGAAAAACGTGTTGTTTTCTTTTGCTACTCGCAAGTAGGCTAAAATACGGATTTCAACGAGTTGTTCCAACTCAAGCAATCCAACCTCCACCCACAGGCATTCAAACAGTTTATCTCACGTAAGCATTTAGCCACATGGCAAGCATACTGTCATGGTAAACATTCACACGCATGCGATATGCTAAAGCCGTAAACACTTACATCGTACTCCGTGCCAAAACAGTAAACTAGTTAGCAAACATGCATGATCTAGTTCATGTTAAGTGACTAATGCAACACAGGCATAGATGCAATCTAGAGTGGGCTCGGCTAACCCTAAACATGGCATGTGAAATGCGATCAAATAGCATGTATTCAATTTGGAATTGAAAGTACGATGCAATTTGTATGATGTACCGAGCCCGGTGCATGTAAACAAAATGCATGAATGCACGCATGCATTGCATAAGGTATGCTAAAATAAGTATGCCCTAATCTACCATAAGCAGGTAAATAAAAGGGTTAGAAAGAAATGGGGGTTGGAAGACATGCACCCACTCACACACACTTATTACAATTTGCCCTCGCTCGGAGGGACCAAAATAATAATATACAGAACTGAATAAATAATTAACTATTCTAGCTAATTAAATATTACAAATCAATTAAATTAAATAAATAAACTAATTAATCTATTTAAGCGATAAATGCCTCGGAAGGAGGGCTGACTGCCGCGTGTGCCCGGGACTCGCTCGGAACTGCACTGCCGTGCAAGTGTGCCTCTGTTTCCTCTGCTCTCCTTCTCTGAAAATTCCCAAAACTTGAGTGCCTCTCGAGCCTTGGGAAGCATCACCGGTGAGGCGAGGAGCCACCGGTGAGGAGGAAGCCACCGGCTCTGAATTTCATGCTCGGCCAGAGGCAGTCGGCACTAAGAGTGCCGATCGGCCCTATCCTGAGAACACACTGGCCAGCGGCAGAGAAACCAAAGGCAGGGCAATGCAAATCAAAGCATGTATGCACCAAGCACATCCCTCATCATGCTATGGACTCAAGAGGGCATGTGCCTCGATTCGCGGATCACCAATCGCGCATTTCCATGCGTGATGATCCTAAGAACCAAGGGTACAAATTTGATTTAAAATGCATACAAACCAAGAAAGCACATAAGGGGTGCTAAACCTCCATCATGACTTAGTCAAGAGGCCTAGCGTACATGCCAATGCAATGAGGTCCTAAGCATGTTATCTACTATGCACATATGGACAATGGCATGGCATTTATGTAAGCATACAAGCAAGCACATGAACCAAGCATGCAAACCGATTGTAGATTGGGCTTAAACATGAATTGGGCAGCTCTAATAAGGCTCAAAACAGTGGCCAAAACGCCTAGAAAATGAGACTAAACACACGCACACACATGCACATGTTAAGGCTTAAGACTTAGGCATACAAAGTCAACTTTCATGCACACTTAAGAGGCCAAACATAGACTGATAGCATGCATCAAAAACTCTGAAATTCATGTCAAACATGATGCCCAATCATGCAATGAAGCATGCCAAACAAAGCATGCAAATGGCCTAGGCTTAAAGCAAGTCAATAGGGCATTAAACCACACTTAGCGCAATCATACACGGCAATATTCAAGCATTTAAAGACAAAGTTTTAACACATAAAACTAAGCCTAAATGACCACCTAGATGGCATCTAGGAAGCATGGAATCTAAGGCATGCAATAAGGCCTAAACATAGAGCACATTAACACAAGCTCTTAAAGCATTAACAAGGCCACCAAGGCAATCAAACAAGCATGTATGAAGGACTGAAATGGCATGCTAGATGGTTCCAATCATCAAAAACAAAGCTAGAATAGCATACCACATATTCATGCTTTTGAGGCCAACAAGCCAAATAGAAAGAGGCTACCAAATTCATGCTAAGATTGGCCAAAATAGCTATGGACAGAGCTAAATCATGGCAAAATGAGCTTACAAGCTTCACAAATCTAAGCTTAAAACATGCTAGAAAATAGGGCAAACAACCTAGACATGTTAAGGCATAAAAGGGGCATTACAAGGCAACTATACTAAGCATGTATAGGAGACCAAAACCAACTTGAAAACATGTTATATCATGATAATATAAGCATGGAAAACAACTCAAACATGCCCAATACACACTCAAGCATGGGGCTCTCTCAAGAGGCCAAACTTGCCCTTTTCAAGGACATCAAGGAGAGGGGGTGGCCCTCTCCTTCTTGAGACTTCAAGGCATGCTCTTCACCACTGAAATCCCTCAAGATTTCAGTGGTGAAGAGATCCTATCACCAAAATCTCGGATCTCAACCAATAAGCACAAAAAGAGGCCTTTTCAAGGCCTAAAGGGGGTCAAACTTCCCCAAACCTCACAACACCCTTAATGAACAATAAAGAGGGTCAAAAATTAGAACTTTTATGTGCCAAACACTAAGCTCAAAAATAGTTCTAGATTAGGTAGAAATGAGTTGCAAAAATGGGGAAAAAAAGTGCAAGTTTTGCTTACCCTTGTAGCCTTCTTCACAAAGGTTGTAGTTGATGCTTCCTTGAGCTCAAAATCTGTCAAGAACCTCCAAGAACAGCCTCTGGAACCTCAGTTGCAAGGAGAGGGTGAAACACTAGGTGTTTTAGTGCAATAGTAAGGCACAAAACACCTAGATTTCAAAGGGAAAAAGAGAGATATGATATATGTATCTAACTTAACCCTAAAAACCAGAGCTCCAGCTCTCTAACAATGTCTAATGCTCTGAAAAATGCTAACCCTAAGTCAAGAGGGAGAGCTTTCCTCTTATAGAACTTGTAAACTTACAAGCTAAGCAAACAAGGGCTCATCCCTCCATACACGTGTATGGAGGGGAAGCAAATGCTCAAAAGCTGTCTGAAAATATCTCAGAAAGCAAGTGCACAGTGGTCGGCTGGGCAAATTGGTCATTTCGCCCAAAATAGTGCCGACCGGCACAAAATAGTGCCGGTGACAACTCTGACCAGCCGGTGGCCTCTAGCCCCAGTGGTGGTGTGTGGGGATGCCTCATAAAGCATTCCCTGCCCTTCAAGGCAAATCACAAGTGTTTGGTGCAAAACCAAACACAAGCAGTCGAAGTTCGGAGGTCACGAGGCACGGCTGGCCGAGAACTCCGAACTCTAAACGAACACAAACATGGATAATCACCGAGTGTTCCAGCGGTGACGTCAAGTCTTGAGGCGGTCAAAAATGGGGTGTCTCTGATTGCCCTCTTTGTGAACTTCGGAAGTCATAACAATGGCGGAGTGAATGTCAAAGCCGAGCGACCCATTTTTGACAAGGCCAAAGGCTTGGACAAACATACAAAAGCACAAATGGTTGAACTACTTAAGTCGCCTCGTATCCCTTTAGGAATCAAACCGGCGTAGTTCAAGCCGAGCACACATGCCAAGGATAAGATATCTACCGTGGCGGGGGCAAAATACTGGCCCGAGAATGCAAGAAGCCGAGCATAACTTATGATCATGCAAAGAAAGCTGTAATGAAGCATACATGCGACAGTTATAAGCTAGCATGCACCAAACTACACTACAATGCAGAAAGGATGTAAGAGAATTATGCAATTCTCAAAACGTCTCACGCGGAGGATACAATACCTGTGCGACTCGTCCGGTTCCACCGGCGGTAAATGAGCCGTACATACAATATCGTGCCTGCAAAGAAAGCAAACTTGACAGGTACAATATGATTAGCAACATGCATGTCATATGCAATGTGAATGCTGAATGATATGCAATATATACAAAACTATGTATGAATAATGCAAATGAAAATGTAGTGCAATTAAAGCTAATGCGAACTACACGCAGGGCAATTGAATCATGATTCAAACCGGAGCGGTTCGAAACCACACATATGTCAAATAGATTGATGGAGGTGACAAGTCCGTCTCCCATAGAACGATGTCTGATCTATGAGTACTTCGCATGGACACAAGAACAAGTATTGGGTGGAATGACATAAGTGGGGAAACGACCCGCTGGGGTGAGAATAATGATCCTAATACCGGACGCAATAATTACACTACAATGCAATGGAAATGGATACAATGGGTATGGCACGCGGGCCAAACCGTATCTCACCTAGGAAAAGTATGTACACATACAAGCCACGTCTAACACAGAAAAGGTGCTGCAACCTCAAACCAAGTTCATCAAGGAATAGGCGCGATGCACATGAACCATGCTTCAACGTGAAAAATAAGGGCACATACCAGACCAAGCTCAACAAGGAAAGGCGCAAGCCATAGATGGAAGATGATGCAGTGAATGCATGCCACTACAATACAATAGAAATGGATATTTACAGAAATGCATGACATATGCGCTATACTACAAGGATGATGCATGACATGTGCATGTTTTGTTTTTTGTTTTGAATGTTTTTTGAAAATGCATGACATATGCAATAGAATTGATGATGCATGACAATGCAGTATATGTTTTTTTTTTTGAAAATGCATGACATATGCAATATTTACAATGATGCATGACAATGCATGTTGATGCAATGGCTACGATTGCGATTTTCCCTATCTTACCAACCGGGTGATATACTAGGTTGGTTCAGTATCCAGAGTTGAGGCGTAAACACGCCGCCTCAACCTATGGGGCTTCCATACAGATTTCAAGCCGAGGGTTCATCCCCCTGGGTATTTAAACCAGACTTTAGTCTCGGAAATTCCGAACCTTTGTGTTCTAGGCATAAGCCGTTCAAACTCTAGTTTTCACCGTCCCGGTTGGTCTTCTAGGAACTCACATAAACGCAGACGGTGGCTTTACGGACCACCGAAAGTCGTTCGACACGACAAACACCGAAGAATTGCACCTTGAGGATTTAAGGTCTCTAGACGGGATGTATAATGTATGCATGACAATGCATGTTTTTGAAAATCTTGGCCAATGTAGCCTTTGAATGCATGATAATGCAAATGGCGGGTTTAAGGTCTCATGGGACCTAGGGGGCAACCGATGAGGTGCGCTAAACAATGCGATGGAATGCATGCCAAATGCAATGAGGTGCACACCTTAACGCCGGAGGTCTTTCACCTCCAGGATTTAAGGTCTCCTAGACCGTGCGTGTTTAAGGTCTCGCCAGGACGGGGCAAGCTATTACAAGACTCAAGTGCATGCAATGCAAATGAGGCAGCGCATGAGGCGTCGTGTCTCAAAAGATGGAAAATGAAGTGCAAAACGAGGCGCACGTGCCTCGAGATGCAATGAAATGCGAAATGAGACACACGTACCTCATTTGATGGAAAATGAAGTGCAAAACGAGGCGTACGTGCCTCGAGATGCAATGAAATGTGAAATGAATGTGACGAGGTACACCTTAATGCACCGAAGGTCTTGCACCTCCCGAGGATTTAAGGTCTCCTGGACCGTGCGTGTTTTTGGTCCCGCCGGACCGTGCGTGTTTTCGGTCCCGCTGGACCCGTGCGTGTTTTCGGTCCCGCCGGACCCGTGCGTGTTTTCGGTCCCGCCGGACCCGTATGGAAAATGAAATGCAAAACGAAGCACGTGAGGTAGCACACCTCACGGGACTCAAAATGAAATGCAAAATGAAGCAGTATGACACGCATGCCATATGACAATGCAAAACGGTGCAAGTCGCAAGGGACGTGCAAGATGGTGTGATATGATACGCCGGGAAATGCGATGGATGCGCGTAACGCACACGGGGCAACTTTTGAATCTCTGTAAATGACAAAAGGATACAAAAGGATACAATCTCTGCTTGAATTTGAGTGCCACACACAGAAGACACAGTCCGAAGTCGAAACGGAGGCCGGTTGAACATCGGAGATGCACTTTATTGCACTTTCTTGAGCTATGAAGACCCAAAACTCATCAATTTGCCTAAACATGGCCTTGGGAACACCACCGGCTGGGTGGGGTGATCACCGGCCGCCACCATTGGTGAACTCATCTATCGGCACAAAATAGTGCCGGCCAAGACCTCTTGAAGCAAGCCAAAAAATGTGATCGAGGGCGATTTGACAATTTGCCTCGGGTCTTTTAAAATAGGGTTCCAAACCCTATTCCTTTCACTTTCTCCCGCCGAAAACCCTCCCTCTCTCTTTCTAGAGAGTTTTCCTTTGATTTTTCGCCGATTTCCGCGCGTTTCACGCCCGTTTCGTCGTCCGATTCGCGTATACCTTCGCGTTTCGAACACTTTGAACCGAATATTTCCCCATTTCGGTGTTCCTTTCGCTATTTTCGCCTTTTCGGGACTTGTTCCCCTCGATTTTCTCTTCATTCTTGTGTCTTTTCACATTCCGACCCTTCCGGCCATTTCCGACCCTTTCGGGGTTGACTTTGTCGGTTGGCTTTTCGTATTCCGGCCTATTTTTCATTTTCCGGCCATTTTCTCGCTACCACTACCATGGCAGACGATGTTCCACATGTCGGGACTCCCCCGGACCATGAGATGGACCCCGGGGTCGAGCTCCTCCCGTTGAGCGAGCGCCCATTCGATCCGGCGACCTATCGCCCGGCCATCCATGTGCTACCACCCGATGGACTCCGCCACTTCCGCGGCTTCGACAGAGTTTTGGACCCAGAGCTTCTGCCTTGGCGACGGCCTCCCACTTGTCTGCTGGCGCCACCGAGGTAACATTCTCGTCTCTTATTTTCTGCAATGTAGGATTTTCTGTCAATTGCCGTAGCTAACTGAACCCATTGCTTGTTTAGCCCTGATGCACTGTGCTGTAGTCGATTGTAGACAAACTCACTACTGACATCTGTTTTAGGACCGACGCGCATGCACACACACTGCACTATCCTGACTCACCCGAACACGGCACACATTGCACTGCCAATTCGCCAACACTCGGCGCTTATTTGAATCTGAAAACTCGCACGCATGCTAGATTTGCACAAAACTACACCAACACGCGGACACATCACACGTTGTAGTTTACTGAAACATACTGAGACTTGGCTTCTATTTGAACGTTGAAAAGCACGCACACACGCTGTTTACACCGATCCTCATAGGAGCACTGGCATGTCACAGACCGTAGCCCACACACTGGTAAGCTGAAACCCGATACCTGCTTGAATCTGGAAAATGTGCACACATGCACCGTATCTGTATGCTAACCTTCACAAAACACACTGACACATCACAGGCAGTAGTCCACCGCAATACACTGAAGCCCGATATCTGCTTGAATCTGAAAAATGTGCACACATGCACCAAGTTTACACTGGAGCATCTAAAACACACTGACGCACCACGGGTTTGTAGTTTACTATAAGCACACCGGCACCCGGTTTCTGTTTGAATTTTTAAAAATTCGCACGCATACCAGATTTGTACCGACTGCATATTTTCATATGGCTTTGCAATTTCTTGATTACAGGGAGACTCCCATACTCTTCGCGGGTATGGGAACGTTACCGCTCGCGATTGGTACGCCCGGTTGCCAGCCGATTAGCCGCATTGTGGATCGGGCGGCGGTACCTTCTGCGAGGACTTTCCGGACTCTCTACTTGCAGACCTCTTCTTGCCGCTCTGGCAGAGAGGTGGTGGGACACCACCGATTCTTTTCATCTATCGGCGACCGGGGACATGATGATGACCCCTTACGACTTCTCGGTGCTCACTGGCATCGGGGTGGGGGGTGATCCGATCCCCTTCGACACAGACATGGACGAGTGGATTGCCGCTCAGGTTTATTTGCTCGGCAAGGCGCCGCCGCTTGTTCGTCCAGGGTTTGTCCGCTATTCCTGGTTCGAGGTGCAGTTTCGAGTGCGGACCATGCTGGTGGACGCGGCTCCGATGACCCAGGAGGCTGCTGAGAGATATGCGCGCGGCTTCCTCATGTTTCTGCTAGGGACCACCTTGTTTGCCGACCGGGCGAACACAGTGCCCCCCTGCCTCCTCAGCGCACTGGTGGACGTCCGACGGATTGTGCAGTATGACTAGGGTGGTGCGGCTCTGGCCACCCTTTACGGCTACATGAGCTCCGTCTCCCGTGGCGTGAGCGGTTACTCTTGGCGAGCTTTGGGAGGTATGTCTTCTTCTCTGCTTTTTATTTACATCAGTACTTTACGTACTCGTACCTTTACACTTGTTGTTGTCGTATCTGTACACTGCACACACATACTTCCTTTATCTTCGACTGCATTGTTCTGCTTGTACATCCTGCTCAACACAATACACAACACACGGCTCTGTTATTTCTGCTTTATTCTGTACTCTGCTTTATCTGATAGTCATACTGACATCTGTTTTGCAGTTGTGGGTGTACGCCTACTTTCCCAGACTGGAGCAGGCGATCGAGACCCCTGAGTCGTCCCCTTCTCTCGCCGTCCAGGCGATGGCGTGTGTCAGTCCCAGGGACACTTTTAGCTTCTTGTCGTTTCTTCGACACCATCACCCCTTGAGGTATGTTTTACTTACATCCGTTTGAAGCTTCGCTTTCATGCGTACATTTGTGTCGATAGATAATCAATCGTATTTCATTTGGTCATCTGGCGACCTTGGGCTCCACTCCCGTGATGATCTGAGATGGGTATGCCGGCGCCACCGAGGCCTCGCTCTGGATTCTCTGGAGGCCCGGTCTGTCGAGCTCGGGTACTGGGTGGCGCTTCTTCGTCGAGACCACGGATTGCCGGGCGAATAGTTCGATCCGGCCTCCGAGCACATGAGGGACACCGAGAGGTTTTACGTGCGGCAGATGGAGGACTACACCCTTGGCGGGCCATAGGCGTGGATGCCTCTGAGGCGGCGACTACTCTGAGCACGTCCGGACCTTCTTGATCACCTCTGGCGGGGCTCCGTGATCAGTGAGACTGTGGCGCCAGCCGGTAGAAACGAGAGGCGAGGCGGGGCCATCAGAGGGCTCGAGCGAAGCGAAGTGTGCAGAGGGGCGAGGGCGAGTGGCCCGCTCTACCTACTATGTTGACTTATAGGGGGCAGAGCGGGGAGACCTACCAGATCCCTTTTGCTCCTCCTCCGACTGGTCACGAGTTGGCCGGCATTCCCGACTTGCCTCCGGTATGTATTACTTTATTTCTGCAGTTTGCATTGTTATTTCATTTCAGTTCCTTCAGATATCCCACAGAATACTGATATATTTAATACTTCTGCAGACCTCCTCCGAGTATACCCGTCAGTCTGTGGAGTTGAATGCCTCCCTGCTGGGGATGCTGCAGCGGACTCTCGACGCTTTGGCACGCCTCTGGCTTGCGGTATGTTCTCGACCCGATCTCAAATCATACTCTGTTTCGCCCAATCTGCTATACTGCACAAAAATCTGATAAACTGCTCACGGGTTTCATACATTGTTCTCATACACTGCATTCTATACTGATAAACTGCTCACGGCATTCACACACTGTACTCATACTGCATTCTATCTTGATAAGCGCTCACGGCATTCACACCTTGTACTCGCCTGCGCATTCTATCTTGATAAGCGCCCGGCATTCACTGCTGTACTCATACTGATTGCGTGCATAAGCGCTCCGGTTTTACGATGTGTTTGTTCTTTGTATTTTCACCTCCTTTCCCGATCCCTCCGATGGGTGACCTTTGTTCGGTGGCCTCCGTCTCTACCGGGATGGTAGGATCTTCCCTCGTACAGAGGGGCGTGGTCATGTGGGGAAGCAGCTCACGAGCTCGATTCGGAGATGGGGAGTCGGAGGCGAGGCTGAGTCATTCTTGCGGAGGCCGGGGGTAGCTCGGGTTCGAACTCCGGCAGTGGCAGCTCAAGCAGCGCCTTTTGTGCTTGCCGGGGAAGAGGCGAGGACAGATCCTTAGGCATGAGGCCTACTGCTGATGATGATGACTTTGTTGCTTCTTTTCTTTATTTCTTTTCTTGTACTTTTCTCTTTTTGGTAGATGGAGTACTATGTACTGCCGCAGGCAGGTTTTTGCTTTTCTCAAACGCTGTATTTGAAAGAGATGTATAAAATGAACTTTTTGTCTGAAAAGTGTTATATTTACATATCTCATACTTTGCACTGCATTGCATCATACTACACCTTAAATGTAAATGACATTGATTCTGTTGTCTGCAAATTGAGCAATTGCACTGTAATAATCAAATAACCAACCAACTAAGCAGCAAAACAACTCATACAAACCACTACTCAAACTGAATAGACAGCCCATACTCTACTGGGGATTGATCTGCATATAATCCATAACCCAGCGCTCGATTCATTCTGCCCACAGCAAACTTTGAACAAATAGCCCCAATCTGGCAAGACGGATCGCAAAACTGATACGGTTGCGGTTGAAACACATTCGGATGTCCCGAATTTTGCCTTTCCTTCCCCTACTTTGCACGGATGTAGAGAATGGCAAAACATTCTGAGCACAAGCGATTACCTTTTGAAAGAGGATGGGTTTTCAACCAGGGTACCGAGCCTAATCACAGAGCATGACGAGGCAGACTCAAACAAAGAAACAAAAGGCACACGACCTAACACAACGAGACATACTCGGGAAAGACTCAAAACTAAGTTGAGGCTAACAAATCAAAAGACACGACACGGACGTGTTTGAAAGAGACCTCAAATTTCGAGGAGCCAGTTCCTCCGGGTACACCTCCCACCCTTTCTGATTTGTGATACTCACATCGCTCGGCCCTCAAGCTCGGTTTTTCTCTCAAAAACCCTTTTCTCACTTTTCTCTCAACTCACTCCTCTCTATTCTTCAATCTCTCATTTTGCATCCCTCCCCAGGGCGGATGACAGATGAATAGGAAGTTGCGGATTCACATCCGACGCTGTTAGCTCGCGGCTATTCCTTCTGGCGAATAGAGTGCCTCTCGGGCAATCAGGTTAACGGGGGGAAGACAGAGGACCTGACTCAATCGTGCCCCTAGTTCATCATTTTGACCATTTTTTGTTGTGTTTTCTAAAACAGTTCTGACCAAAATGAGAGTTAGATTAACGCACTTATTCAATTTTTGATTTGAAAATCATGCGAATCAGGCTGTGAGCACTGAAAATTCTCCTTTTGTTGGGTCCAAACATGGTCCTATTTTGAAAGCGAAGCAGTTTTCGAGAAAATAAGTCAACCTCAGTAAAACTCTTCAAAAATCGTTTTTGTAGACAATCAATGCTCAACGAGCGTAGAACTTACCCTCGAGATGCGCAACCTCGGATCGGAGGTAATGGAAAATTGCCCCTGGCCTAAAAGGGGAAGGGAGGCAACGGAAAGTTGCCCCTGGTTTGAACGGTAGCTCAGGACAATTTATGGCAATGGAGGGCAACGGAAAGTTGCCCCTTGTTTGGATGATGCCGCGGCATGTTGTAAGCCAGCCTTTCTTGACGACGGTCGGATCCCCGGACACGGAGGAATTGAAGACGGTTTGAATCAATATGTGGACACAGTCACCTGGAAGGTGTTGGTGGTTTGGCTTCAAGAGGAAGTTAATCACGCGGCTCCGGGTTACTGTAATCAAGACATTGGATTCGGAGTAGGCGAAAGTGATCAAAACCATGACATGGACTGAGACGCTATGGAAGTTGGAATGGACTTCGTGATGAAGTTGCCTACGTATCCCAAACATGAGAATCAAGCCTTACGTAGTTCCGGTTAAGGTACACTCGGGTATTTTAACCTTCACTATTTTTAGGCTCTTACTTTTGCCAAGGCGCCCAATGCGGGTTTTCGACCTTGCGAGCTTCTTTTCATTCTCTTTTTTTGTCCTCTATCTTTTTTTTCTTTTGATATATATTTTTACATTTTTCTTTTCTCTTTTGTATTTTTCTTTTTTTTTCTTTTCTTTTTTCTTTGCTCTAACTTTTGCCTGGGCCACCCTTCCGGGTTTTCAGCCCAGCGAGCCTCTCAAAGGGTAAAAGTGTAGCAAGCCCATGTCAAATGGTTCTAGTAATTGAAGCCTTCCTGTATTTAGGAGAACGGCTGTTGCGGTACCTTACAGAAGAGTCCATCACGGTTACCTCACGAGCTTCTTCTAGTTAGGTATAATCTTTTGCTCTGATTTCAATGCCCCTTGTCCGAGAACTGTTTCGAAACTGGCCGCACGGGCCTCCTTTGATGGTCGACCGTTGAACGGTCTGGATGAGTTGGAGGAACAAAACGGGCGGGTTGATACTTGAGGCTGAGAGCGATCCTAGGCTGCACAATCTCAAGAGCGATTCCACACAGGTCTTCACAGATCATAAGAAACAATTTTTTTGAAAAATTTTAAGAAAGCGACACATCGCTCGCGCTGAAGATAGTGTGGAACCAGTCTGGATCAAGTCAGGATCCTTCCCAGTACTCACGCCGACAAGCATGATTTCAATCGTTAAGGGCTTAGCACGCCGTTCTTTCTTTCAATTTTGATCAAAGTTTTGCCAAAACCCGAGGAATTCCTTCCTCTTCGTTTTCACCGCAGTGTTCAAAAAGTTTTGAAAAACTTAGGTCAAAACAATAATTTTTAAGGCACAAAAGGGCAGGTGGAATGCACTGTCACCCCATTCGAGTTCTCTGGCACAACTAGCCCAACATAAATAGTACGGGAATACGATAGTCATGTTGTTTCATTCGGAGTTCCCCAGATGTAAAGCTGCTCCACTGGCAGACCCAAAAAGAAAGCAAAAAAAAGTAGTTACAAAACAAAACGGTGCTCGAGGCAACAACCCCGAAGTCACCTAGTATTCTTATACAAAAGAGGAACTGACTCATTACAATTAGACAGACCCTTAAGCAAAAAGGACTGACTCAAAACAATGAGACAGACTCAAGACAAATCAAAAGACTGACTCGACACCCAAGTCAGGTTTTACAAAACTAGTATTGGCAGGTGCTCAAAAATGCGCGCCAAACGCCATATCCAAAAATGTACCAGATATTGCCCGCAGGCAGTTGAATCTCAATTACATACTCGCAGTATCGGTGTCCTCGGTATCTGTGTCCTCACAATCCAAGAACTCTGTAGTGACTGATTTGGCCGAGGTAGGCGGGAGGATGACCTTGTTATCAATCAAATCCTGTACCTCATGACGGAGGCGGAAGCAATTATCAGTGGTGTGGCCAGACTGTTGATGGTACGCACAGTACTGAGTGGCATCATGGCCTGCTGGAAGGGGTTTGGGGAGCGGCCTAGGATCGAGGGGTGTGAGATGCCCCTTTTTGGCTAAAATCAGAAGTGCCCTAGACAACGGCATGTAGAGAGGATGGAAGGCCCTGCGCCCTCGGGGCAAGTACTTCGGAATCTGAGGACTCTTGCTAGATGCACTAGCGAACGGGTCAGCGGGTGCAGCCTTGGGTTTCTGATCCTTTCCGGATGCAGGGCTGGGAGTGGGAAGAACCTTCTTGGCATGACGGGGCCTATCCGGTTCTCGATTGATCGAATCGCCTCAGCGGCGTAGGGAAAACGTCATCCACACTTTTGGTTACAATCGCGGATACCTGTTGTTTGCTCATTCCCGCCAAAGCACGGATCGCCACAGCTTGTTCCACGGATCGCATCCACCTTCACTTTGTCTTTGCCTCGCCTCACAGTGGGAGGTTTGGGTTGGTCTTGGTACATCATCATTGTGGGTGGAGGTCATCTCCGATTGAGCTCGACAATCCGCCCGATGTCGGGGCCTCGGGTTCGAAATTTCCAAAGATCTGGCGCAACCGTGGCGAGGTTGACATTAAAAGCGAGATCCGCCACGGACCTCTGGAGCTCGCCTATCATCCCCATTAACTCGAATGTAGTAGGCTCGCGAGCCTGATAGAATTGAGGGGTCCAGATTGGGTGTGCAGCGGGCGACCTAGGCGGGTGTGGCATATCAACAGTAGCCTCATCTTGTGGGGTGGTTCCTTGACTTAGCGCGGCCGTCATGACCACAATCTCTTCTGAATTCTGCATCATGTTCGGTCTTGCCTCAGCGAGGAGAAGACACTAGCTGTTCTGACTTAACTCTCTGAATCTCTGAACTGAAACGGAAAACAAGCAGCATTTCAAATTTCTAATCGATCAAGCACGGTGTAGTCAAGCAATCAGACTCCTCATCAACACTGCTCCTCAAGTCACATCCCCAAATCAAATCGATTCCGTAGATATAACTGATTCTCAAAAACTGATACTGGTGCCCGCAGGCCGGATGCTCAAACTTGCAAATTGGTATATGCATTCCCTGTAGAAATACACTCTAAAAGCACATAGCAAGTAAATGAGAGCCAATACACCCCTATGTTGGGGTAGGGTTTCCCTGTCTTATTTTGTCATGAGCTAGGGTTTCGCTACGCACGCAGTGGTTTCAAACAACCTATTTATCGGGTGAGCAACCTGTCCTAGTTTGGAATGGTCACTATGGATTCCGATATGCACTAGGTCGAATGGTCAAGAAGGGTGCCCCGGTAAAACCGGGGTTCGTGTTCCCATCTCGGCAGAGCAAGAACCGTCACCTTATGGACATGTCTTGACAAGACAAGCCTCCACAAAACCGCCAGAATAGCAGATGGCCAACACGGTGTCCTAGGCGCACCAATGCACATGCAATGCAAAGAGACACATAAATGAAATCAAAACAGATATCACGAGTTCGAGTCAAGCTCTAAAATCCCAAAGAGAGTCGCCAGAAGCAGAGCACGTCCATGGGGACCTCGCACATTTCGGACTCTTTAAGTTTGTGTTATGCGGTTCTAAATCGAACCAAAGAGTCCACCTTTGGCAAATCGTTTTAAGAAAATGATTTTTGAAAAGTAGTGCCAAACATGGATCGCTTTGCGGACACAGAGTCGCCACCTAAATATTTTAAAAGGGGAAATTTAGGAAACCCCGACTCGGTCAAGGCCACGCGTCAAATCATCACCAAAGTGGTCTTGGCTCGAGCTTGGGTACGATCGGGAAGGTCACTATGAGCACCTTTCGCCGTCCAAGACCGCCTCTACTAACCGTGATATCCGTTTTTGAAAACTTTATGCGTTCTTATTCCGGTTATTAACCTAGAATTACTATGTGATGCGCACAACACAAAAGTATAGACTAGATTGCCTAACTTGGAAATAAACATTGCATATCCGTTTTGTCTCGAAAAACGTGTTGTTTTCTTTTGCTACTCGCAAGTAGGCTAAAATACGGATTTCAACGAGTTGTTCCAACTCAAGCAATCCAACCTCCACCCACAGGCATTCAAACAGTTTATCTCACGTAAGCATTTAGCCGCATGGCAAGCATACTGTCATGGTAAACATTCACACGCATGCGATATGCTAAAGCCGTAAACACTTACATCGACCGTACAAAACAAAGAAACTAGTTAGCAAACATGCATGATCTAGTTCATGTTAAGTGACTAATGCAACACAGGCATAGATGCAATCTAGAGTGGGCTCGGCTAACCCTAAACATGGCATGTGAAATGCGATCAAATAGCATGTATTCAATTTGGAATTGAAAGTACGATGCAATTTGTATGATGTACCGAGCCCGGTGCATGTAAACAAAATGCATGAATGCACGCATGCATTGCATAAGGTATGCTAAAATAAGTATGCCCTAATCTACCATAAGCAGGTAAATAAAAGGGTTAGAAAGAAATGGGGGTTGGAAGACATGCACCCACTCACACACACTTATTACAATTTGCCCTCGCTCGGAGGGACCAAAATAATAATATACAGAACCGAATAAATAATTAACTATTCTAGCTAATTAAATATTACAAATCAATTAAATTAAATAAATAAACTAATTAATCTATTTAGCGATAAATGCCTCGGAGGAGGGTCGATCGCGTGTGCGGGACTCGCTCGAGACCGCTTCAGGTAAGTGTGCCTGTTTCCTCTGCTCTCCTTCTCTGAAAATTCCCAAAACTTCAGGAGTGCTTCTCAGAGCATTGGGAAGCATCACCGGCTGAGGCAGGGAGCCACCGGCTGAGGGAGGAAGCCAACAGCTCTGAATTTCATTATCGGCTTCCAAGAGGCAGCCGGTCGGCACTAAAGAGTGCCGATCGGCCATTTATCCTCAGTAACTGCAGAATCGACAAAGAAGAGAGGAAACCAAAGGCAAGGCAATGCAAATCAAAGCATGTATGCACCAAGCACATCCCTCATCATGCTATGGACTCAAGAGGGCATGTGCCTCGATTCCCGGACCACCAATCGCGCATTTCCATGCGTGATGATCCTAAGAACCAAGGGTACAAATTTGATTTAAAATGCATACAAACCAAGCAAGCACATAAGGGGTGCTAAACCTCCATCATGACTTAGTCAAGAGGCCTAGCGTACATGCCAATGCAATGAGGTCCTAAGCATGTTATCTACTATGCACATATGGACAATGGCATGGCATTTATGTAAGCATACAAGCAAGCACATGAACCAAGCATGCAAACCGATTGTAGATTGGGCTTAAACATGAATTGGGCAGCTCTAATAAGGCTCAAAACAGTGGCCAAAACGCCTAGAAAATGAGACTAAACACACGCACACACATGCACATGTTAAGGCTTAAGACTTAGGCATACAAAGTCAACTTTCATGCACACTTAAGAGGCCAAACATAGACTGATAGCATGCATCAAAAACTCTGAAATTCATGTCAAACATGATGCCCAATCATGCAATGAAGCATGCCAAACAAAGCATGCAAATGGCCTAGGCTTAAAGCAAGTCAATAGGGCATTAAACCACACTTAGCGCAATCATACACGGCAATATTCAAGCACTTAAAGACAAAGTTTTAACACATAAAACTAAGCCTAAATGACCACCTGGATGGCATCTAGGAAGCATGGAATCTAAGGCATGCAATAAGGCCTAAACATAGAGCACATTAACACAAGCTCTTAAAGCATTAACAAGGCCACCAAGGCAATCAAACAAGCATGTATGAAGGACTGAAATGGCATGCTAGATGGTTCCAATCATCAAAAACAAAGCTAGAATAGCATACCACATATTCATGCTTTTGAGGCCAACAAGCCAAATACAAAGAGGCTACCAAATTCATGCTAAGATTGGCCAAAATAGCTATGGACAGAGATAAATCATGGCAAAATGAGCTTACAAGCTTCACAAATCTAAGCTTAAAACATGCTAGAAAATAGGGCAAACAACCTAGACATGTTAAGGCATAAAAGGGGCATTACAAGGCAACTATACTAAGCATGTATAGGAGACCAAAACCAACTTGAAAACATGTTATATCATGATAATATAAGCATGGAAAACAACTCAAACATGCCCAATACACACTCAAGCATGGGGCTCTCTCAAGAGGCCAAACTTGCCCTTTTCAAGGACATCAAGGAGAGGGGGTGGCCCTCTCCTTCTTGAGACTTCAAGGCATGCTCTTCACCACTGAAATCCCTCAAGATTTCAGTGGTGAAGAGATCCTATCACCAAAATCTCGGATCTCAACCAATAAGCACAAAAAGAGGCCTTTTCAAGGCCTAAAGGGGGTCAAACTTCCCCAAACCTCACAACACCCTTAATGAACAATAAAGAGGGTCAAAAATCAGAACTTTTATGTGCCAAACACTAAGCTCAAAAACAATTCTAGATTAGGTAGAAATGAGTTGCAAAAATGGGGAAAAAAAGTGCAAGTTTTGCTTACCCTTGTAGCCTTCTTCACAAAGGTTGTGGTTGATGCTTCCTTGAGCTCAAAATCTGTCAAGAACCTCCAAGAACAGCCTCTGGAACCTCAGTTGCAAGGAGAGGGTGAAACACTAGGTGTTTTAGTGCAATAGTAAGGCACAAAACACCTAGATTTCAAAGGGAAAAAGAGAGATATGATATATGTATCTAACTTAACCCTAAAAACCAGAGCTCCAGCTCTCTAACAATGTCTAATGCTCTGAAAAATGCTAACCCTAAGTCAAGAGGGAGAGCTTTCCTCTTATAGAACTTGTAAACTTACAAGCTAAGCAAACAAGGGCTCATCCCTCCATACACGTGTATGGAGGGGAAGCAAATGCTCAAAAGTCAGCTCAAAATATCTCAGAAAGCAAGTGCACAGTGGTCGGCTGGGCAAATTGGTCATTTCGCCCAAAATAGTGCCGACCGGCACAAAATAGTGCCGACCGGCACAATATAGTGCCGGTGACAACTACAGCCAGCCGGTGGCCTCTAGCCCCAGCCGGTGGTGTGTGGGGATGCCTCATAAAGCATTCCCTACCCTTCCAAGGCAAATCACAAGTGTTTGGTGCAAAACCAAACACAAACGGTCGAGTTCGGAGGTCCTGAGGCACGGCGCGCGAGCCGAGAACTCCGGGAACTCTAAACGAACACAAACATGGATAATCACCGAGTGTTCCAACGGTGACGTCCAAGTCTTGAGGACGGTCAAAAATGGGGTGTCTACAACATGATGCATGACGATGCACGATGATGCAATGGCTACGATTGCAGCTTTCCCTATCTTACCAACAAGGCGATATACTAGGTCGGTTCAGTATCCAGAATTGAGGCGTAAACACGCCGCCTCAACCTATGGGGCTTCCATACAGATTTCAAGCCGAGGGTACACCCCCTGGGTATTTAAACCAGACTTTAGTCTCGGAAATTCCGAACCTTTGCGTTCTAGGCATAAGCCGTTTAAACTCTAGTTTTCACCACCCCAGTTGGTCTTCTAGGAACTTACCGCAAACCCAGACATGTGGCTTTACCAGACCACCGAAAGTCGTTCGGGCACGACAAACACCGAAGGAATTGCACCTTCAGAGGATTTAAGGTCTCCTAGACCGTGCGTGTTTAAGGTCTCGCCAGACCAGGGGGCAACGATTACACAACACTCTAAGTGAGTATCATGCGAATGAGACACGCCAGCGGATGCAAATGGGGCAAGCGAGACGCGCGTGCAAGGAGGTGCGCGTGCCTCAAAGGATGGAAAATGAAGTGCAATGAGGTACACGTGCCTCGAGACACGATGAAATGCAAAATGAGGCACACATACCTCATTCAATGGAAAATGAAATGCAAAACGAGGCACACGTACCTCAAGATGCAATGAAATGCAAAATGAGGCACACATACCTCATCTGATGGAAAATGGAATGCAAAACGAGGCACACGTACCTCGAGATGCAATGAAATGCAAAATGAGGCACACATACCCCATTTGATGGAAAATGGAATGCAAAACGAGGCACACGTACCTCGAGATGCAATGAAATGCAAAATGAGCACACATACCTCATTTGATGGAAAATGGAATGCAAAACGAGGCACACGTACCTCGAGATGCAATGAAATGCAAAATGAGGCACACATACCTCATTTGATGGAAAATGGAATGCAAAACGAGGCACACGTACCTCGAGATGCAATGAAATGCAAATCCCAAGGGATGTGCAAGATGGCGCGATACAATGCACCGGACAATGTGATGGATGCATGCAACGCACACGGGGTAACTTTTGAATCTTGTAAAAGACAAAAGGATACAAAAGGATACAATCTTCGCTTGAATTTGAGCGTCACGCCAAGAGAGACGGTCCAAGTCAAACGGAGGCGGTTGAGCATGGGGATGCATTTTCTTGTACTTTATTGATCTATGGAGACCCAAGACCCTCATCTTGCCTAAAACATCCTTGGGAGCACCACCGGCTGGGTGGGTGGTCACCGCCACCACCGCTTAAACTCATCCATCGGCACCAAAAGTGCCAACCGGCACAAAGTGCCGACCGTAAAATGCCCGATCAAGGGCGGTTGCCAATTTGCCACGGGTGTTATAAAATAGGGCACCTAAACCCTATTTTCTTTCTTCCACACTAAAAACTCCTCCTCTCTCTAGAGTGTTTTCCTTCGATTTTTCGCGATTTCTCCGCGTTTCACGCCCATTTTCGTTGATTCGCGATATTCTTCGCGTTTGACATTTTCGACCGAACAAAACTTCGCTTCGTGCACTTTTCGCCGCTTCCGCCTTTTCGGACTTGTTCCCTTGATATTCTCTACATTTCCGCATTTTCCTCTTCCGCCTTCCGCCATTTCCGACCTCTGGGGTTGACTTCGATTGACTTTTCGCATTAGGCCCATTTTTCTTCTTCCGGCTATTTTTCTCATCTCCATTGCTATGGCCGATGATATTCCACACGTCGGGACTCCCTCGGACCACGAGATGGATCCCGGTCGAGCCTCGCCATCGAAGCGAAGGCCCTTCAACCCGGCGACCTACTAGCCGGCCATCCACGTGCTTCCGCCAGACGGACTCCGCCACTTCCGCGGCTTCGACAGGGCTTTGGACCCGGAGCTTTTGCTGCGCGAGCCGGCCACTCATTTGTCCTTTGGTGCTTCCGAGGTAACACCCTTATCTTTGCTTTATTTTCTGTAATGTAGGATTTCCTGTCAACTGCCGTAGCTAACTGAACCCATTACCTGTTTAGTTCTGATGTACTGTACTGTAGTTGATTGTAGACAAACTCATAATCGATCTGTTTAGGACCGACGACATGCACACACACTGCTAGCCTTAATTACCCATATACACACACCTTGTATTCCATCGCAAATTCACCGACACGGTACTTATTTGAATCTGAAAGCATATTGTATGCGTATTTAAACCGAACCACACAAAAGCACGTTGACGATCATACGTTGTAGTTCACCCATCGCACACTATAACCCGACATTCGCTTGAATCAAAATGTACACACATGTACCAGATTCAGATCTTGACCTCACAAACACATCGACACATCGCAGTCAGAGTCCACCACAAAGACACTAAAACCTGACATTTGCTTGCATCTGAGAAACGTACACACGTGCACCAAGTTTACACTGCACCACTCAAAAACACACTGACGCATCACATATTGTAGTTTACTATAAGCACACCGGCACCCGGTTTCTGTTTGAATCTGAAAAATGTGCACACATGCACCAAGTTTACACTGGAGCATCTAAAACACACTGACGCATCACGCGCTTGTAGTTTATCAGAAGCACACCGCATTTTACCGCTTGAATTTTAAAAATCAGACGATACCAGATTTGTATCGATCGTGATATCTTCATATGGCTTTGCAATTTCTTGACTACGAGGAGACTCCCATACTCCGCGGTATGGGAACGCCATCGTCGATTGGACATGCCGAGTCAGCTCGACGCCGTTAGCCGCATTGTAGATCGGGCGGCTTTGGCACCTTCGCAGGGACTCTCCGTGCTCTCGCTTGCAGACCTCTTCTTGTCGCCTGGCGAGAGGTGGTGGGACACCACCGATTCATTTCACTTATCACGATCGGGACATGACGATGACCCCTTACGACTTCTCGATGCTCACCGGCATTGGGGTGGGGGGTGATCCGATCCCCTTCGATACGGACATGGATGAGTGGATTGCCGCTCAGATTCACTTGCTCGGCGAGGCGCCGCCACTTGCTCGTCCAGGGTTCGGCCCACTACTCCCGTTCGAGGTGCGATTCGAGTGCAGCGGCCTTGGTGGACGCAGCCCGGCGATGACCCAGAGGCGGCCGAGAGATATGCACGGCTTCCTCATGTTCTTCTTGGGGACCACCTCGCTTTTGCGATCGCTTTCAATCGGCGAACACAAGGTTCTCTCGCCGCTTCGCCAGTGGACGCCGAGAGGATTGTGCAAGATGACTGGGGCGCGCTGGCCAATTTTTTACGGTTATATGAGCTCAGTCTCTCGTGGTAGTGGACAGCTGCTAGGAGGCTACTGGCGAGCCTGGGAGGTACGTCTTCTTCTCTGGTTTACATTTCTGCTCTATACTTTTCAGATTCATTACATCGCACACATCGTAGTTCAGATATCGTATACACACGCACACACATACTCCGCTTACATCGGCTGAGACATCGTTTCACGCCAGACACTCGCGACAACACAATACACAACACACGGCCCGTTATTTCGCTTATTCGCAGATCTGCTTGATCCGATAGTCATCTCGACGTCGCTTTTGGTACTGTGGGTGTACGCCTACTTCCCCAGACTAGAGCCAGTGCTGAGGCGAGACCCTCCGTCGCCCCTTCTTCGCCACATGACGGGCGATCGCCCGAGGCCCCGGACACTTTTAGCTTCTTCCCTGCTTTTTCGACACCATCACCCCCACCGAGGTATGTTTTACTTATACGGTTTAAGCTTCGCTTTCAAGCGTACATTTCTATATCAGAGATAATCAATCAGATTTCATTTCAGTCACCGCAGTGGGCTCCATTACCACGGTGATCTGAGATCGGTATGCCGGCCGATCGAGACCTCGTGACATCGGATTTTGCCGAGGGCCCGCCTGGCCCGGTACTGGTGAGCGTTTCATACACCAGACCCTAGGGTTACCGGAGCAGATAGTTCCGATCCTTCCTCCCGAGCGCATGAGGGAGACTGAGGGGTACAGCTTCCAGCAGATGGAGGACTACACCCTTGGCTGGGCCGTGGACGTAGATGCCGACAGGGGCGAGGGTGACTACTCAGAGTACGTCCGGACCTTCTTGATGCGGCCTCTGAGCAGGGGCTCCCGAGCTGATCCAGCGAGACCTACGGCGCCAGCGGCCCGGGCAGAGGCAGGAGCAGGAGTGGGGTCGTCACAGAGAGCTCGAGCTCGCGGCAGGAGGGAAGTGCAGAGGGGACGAGGGACGGGCTGGCCCGCTCTGCCTACCGTGTTGACTTATAGGGGGCAGAGTGGGGAGACCTATCAGATCCCTTTTGCTCCCTACCGGTCATGAGTTGGCCGGTATTCTCGACTTGCCTCGGTATGTATTACTTTATTTACGATCTTGCATTGTTATTTCATTTCATTCATTCAGATATCCCATGTATCATCGATGTATTTAATACTTTTTGGGCTTCCTCCGAGTATACCCGTACCAGGAGTGAATGTCTCGATGGGGATCTGCAATGACTCTCGACGCTTGGCCTACGGCTTACTGCGGTATGTTCTATCGACTACGCCTCAAATCATACTGCTTTCGCACAACTGCTACATCGCACAAAAATCGATAACCGCTTTCACGGCTTTCATACATCAGACTTATACACCGTGATAGATCGATAAATCGCCACGCATTCACACAATCGTACTCATACATCGTGATTCAGACCGATAAACCGCTCACGCTTTTCGATGTGTTTGTTCTTTGTATTTTCACCTCCTTTCCCGATCCTCCAAAGGGTGGCGCCGCTCAGCTGGGCCTCCCCTCTCTACTCGGGATGGCAGGATATTCCCTCGTACTAGAGGGGGACGTGGTCACGTGGGGAGCAGCTTACGAGCTCCAGTTCCAGGAGATGGTGAGTCGGAGGCGGGGACGGAGTCATTTGCGGAGGAGGCCGGGCATAGCTCGGGCTCGGGCTCCGACAGTGACAGCTCCGACGATGCTCCTGTGCTTTTGCCCAGGAAGAGGGTGAGGACTGATCCTCAGGCATGAGGCCTGCTGCTGATGACGATGATTTTGCTGCTTCTTTTCTTATTTCTTTTCTTGTACTTTTCTCTTTTTGGTAGATAGAGTACTATGTACTGCCGCAGGCAGGTTTTTGCTTTTCTCAAACTATGTATTTGAAAAAGATGATATGAAACGAACTTTTGTTTGAAAAGAATGTTACATTTGTATATATATATGCATATTTCATACTTCGCACTGCATTGCATCATATTACACCTCAAATGTAAATGACATTGATCTGTTGTCTGACAATTGAACACTTGCACTGTAATAATCAAATAACCAACCAACTAAACAAAGAAACAAAATTTCATACAAACCACTGCTCAATCCGAACATACAGCCCATACTCTGCTGAGGACTAATCTACTGGGGATTGATCTGCATTTAGCCCATAACTCAGTATTCGGTTCATTCTGCACATAGCAAACTCTGAACAGATAGCCCCAATCTGATGAGACGGATCATAAAGCTGACACGGTTGCAGTTGAAACACACTCGGATGTTCCAAATTTTCCTTTTCCTTCTCTTGCTTTGCACGGATGTAGAGAATGGCACAGCATTCTGAGCACAAGCGATTACTTTTTGGAAGAGGATGGGTTTTCAACCGGGGTATCGAGCCTACCACAGAACACGACAAGACAGACTCAAACGAAGAAACAAAAGGCACACGACCTGACCTAATGAGACATGCTCGGAAAAGACACGACGCACAGACATGTTTACAAAAAGACCTTAGATCTCGAGAAGCCAGTTCCTCCGGGCATTATTTCCCACCTTTTCTTATTTGCGATACTCACATCACTCGGCCCTCAAGCTCGGTTTTTCTCACAAAACCCTTCTCCTTACTTTTCTCTCAACTTACTCCTCTCTATTCTTTATTCTCTCATTTTTCATCCCTCCCCGAGGTGAATGACAGATGAATAGGAAGTCGCGGGTTCACACCCAACACTGTTAGCTCACGGCTATTCCTTCTGGCGGACGGAGTGCCTTTCCGGCGAGTATGTTAACGGGGGAAAGACAGAAGGCCTGACTCAATTGTGCCCCTAGTTCGTCACTTTGACCATTTTTTTTTTGTTTTCTAAAACAGCTTTGATCAAAATGAGAGTTGGATTAACACACTTATTCAGTTTTTGATTTGAAAATCATGCGAATTAGGCTGTGAGCACTGAAAATTCTCCTTTTGGGTTCAAACATGGTCCAATTTTGGAAAATGAAATAGTTTTCGAGAAAATAATCAACTTTAGTAAAAATTTTCAAAAACTATTTTTGCAAACAGTCAATGCTCAACGAGCACGGAACTCACCGTCGAAATGCGCAACCTCGGATCGGAGGCAATTTGGAAAATTGCCCCTGGCTCAAAAGGGGGAGAGGAAGGGCAACGGAAAGTTGCCCCTAGTTTGGATGACGACTGAGGGCAACTTTGGCAATAGATGGCAACGAAAAGTTGCCCCTTGTTTGGATGATGTCGCGGCATGCCTATTGATGATTGAGCTCGACCTGCTCTCGTGCACGGAGAGGACGAAGAACCACAAACAATATATGGACACGACGCCTTGAAAGCGTTGGACTGGTTCCGATGAAGTTGATCACGCAGCTCCAATTGTTGCAACCGAGACATCGGATTCGGAGGAAGCATGGGTAATCAAAACCATTACATGGACTGAGACGCTATGGAAGCGTTGGGGGCTGGACTTCAGGATGAAGTTGCCTACGTATCCCAAACATGGGAATCAAGCCTTACGTAGTTCGGGCTAAGGTACTCTCGGGTATTTTAACCTTCACTATTTTTAGGCTCTTACTTTTGCCAAGGCGCCCGATGCGGGTTTTCGACCTTGCGAGCTATATTCTTCTTTCTTTTCTTCTTTTTCTTTTGTATTTTCATTTTTATTTCTTTTGCTATATATTTTTTCTTTCTTCTTTTTTTTTGCATTTTTGCATCTTTCTTTGCTCTAACTTTTGCCCGGACCGCCCTTCCGGGTTTTCGGCCCAGCGAGCCTCTCAAAGGGTAAAAGTATAACAAATCCATGTTAAATGGTTTTGAGATTGAAGCCTCCTCTTTTCCGGGAGAATGATCAAAGGTTTTGCAGAGATTCCATCATGGTTGCTTTACAAACTTCTTTGGTGAAATCTAATCTTTTGCTCGACACGGTGCCTCTTGATCGAGGGTCGCTCGAGTCCGCCTCACAGGCCTTGCATTGATAGCCAACCATCGAACACTCCGGATGCTGGTCCATGGTTTAGAAAGGAGGGGTCGAGCCTTGAGGCTGAGAGCGATCCTAAGCTTGCGCAATCTCAAGAGCGATTCCACACAGGTCTTTGCAAGACCGCACAAAACATTTTGTTTTTGAAAGTTTTTTAAGAAAGCGACAAATCGCTCGTATTGAAGATAGTGCGGAACCAGTCTGGATCAGGCTAGGGTCCTTCTCAGTACTCACGCTGACAAGGATGATTTCATTCATTAAAAGTTTAGCACGCCTCTCTTTCTTTCAAAATGATCAAAACTTTGTAAAACCCGAGAAATTTCTTCCTCTTCGTTTTCACCGCAGTGCTTAAAAGGTTTCGAAAAGCTTAAGTCAATGCAATAATTTTTAAGGCACAAAAGAGCAGGCGGAATGTGTTGTCACCTCATTCGAATTCTCCGCACAACTAGCCCAATACGACCAATAAACATGGAAACACGGTAGCCACGGCCGTTTCATTCAGATTTCCCCGGGTGTAAACTGGCTCCACAATGAAGGGACCCAAAAAGAAAGCAAAAAAGAAATTACAAAACGGCTTGAGGCAACAACCCAAGTCACCTAGTATTCTTATACAAAGAGGGACTGACTCATTACAATTAGATGCACTTTAAACAAAAGGACTGACTCAAAACAATGAGACAGACACAAGACAAAACAAAAGACTGACTCGAAACCCAAGTCAGAAGGTGCAAGGCCAAGATTCACGGATGCCCAAAAATGTGTGCCAAATGCCATATCCAAAAATGTACCAAACACGCCCACAAAGCGATTCACCTTCGCTACATACTGTGGTATTCAGATCTTCAAAATCCAACAACTGAGTGGTGACGGACTTTGCCGAAGTGGGAGGGAGGATAACTTCGTTATCAATCAAATCTTGCACCTCGTGCCGAAGACGGAAACAATTATCAGTGGCATGGCTACCGTTGATGGTACGACAAGACAGGAAGCATCATGGGTATCGGGAGATTCTTCGAGCGCCGTGGCTCCAGGGCTTAAGGTGTCCCTTTCGCGAGGATCTGCAATGCCTTGGACAATGGCATATAGAGAGCATGAAAGACCCTCGCTACCGTGGTCGGTACTTTTGAGCACTCTTGCTAGATGCACTAGTAAACGGATCGGCAGGAGCGACCTTGGATTTTTGATCCTTCCAATGCAAGGCCGAAGGGAAGAACTGCTGGCATGACGGGCCTATCCCGATTCTCCGATTGATCGAATTGCCCTCAAAGCGAGTGGGGAAAACGCCCTCCACAACTTTGGACATAATCGATATCTGTTGTTTGTTCATTCCTCCGCCAAAGCCTCATCGCCCACAGCAGTTGTTCAATAAGGTCGGCCTCGGCCTTCATCTTGTCTTTGCCTCTGGCCTCAGCCTGATGAGAGGTTTGGGTTGGTACTGGTACATCACTGTCGTGGGTGGAGGTCATCTCCGACTGATTGAGCTCGATCACAATCCGCCCCAGCAACGGGGCCTCTTGGGGTTCGAAATTTCCGACATATGGTGCAACCGGTGGCGAAGTTGACATTCCGTAAACAAGATCCGCCACAGACCTCTGGAGATCACTTATCATCCCCATTAACTCGAATGTAGTGGGCTCGCGAGCCTGATAGAACTGGGGGGTCCAGATTGGGTGTACAGCGGGCGACCTAGGCGGGTGCGGCATATCAACAGTAGCTTCATCTTGTGGGGTAGTTCCTTGACCCATTGCGGCCGTCAGGACCACAATTTCTTCTGAGTTCTGCGTCATGTTTGGTCTTGCCTCAGCAAGGAGAAGACACTAGCTATTCTGACTCAACTCTCTGAATCTCTGAACCCCCTAAAACGGAAAACAAGCAGTATTTCAGCCCCAAACAGATCAAACACGGGTGTAGTCGAACAATCGCACTTACTATCAACACTTGTTCCTCAAGTCATCGCCCCAAATCAATCTAACACCCGCAGATATAATCGATTCACAACAACATCGACATCGGTGCCCGCAGTCGATATACCAGATGGTAAACCGGTATATGCATTCCCTGTAGAGATACACTCTAAAAGCAGATAGCAAGTAAATGAGAGCCAATACACCCCTATGTTGGGGTAGGGTTTCCCTGTCCTATTTTGTCAGGAGCTAGGGTTTCACTATGCACGCAGCGGTTTCAAACAACCTATGATCGGGTAAGTAACATGTCCTAGTTTGGAATGGTCACTATGGATTCCGAATATGCACTAGGTCGAATGGTCGAAAAGGGTGCCCCGGTAAAACCGGGGTTTGTGTTCCCATACTGACAGAGCCCACAACCGGTCAGCCTTATGGACATGCCTTGACAAGACAAGCCTCTAGCAAACCGCTCAGGAATAGCAGATGGCCAACACGGTGTCCTAGGCGCACCAATGCACATGCAATGCAAAGAAACACATAAATGTAGTCAAAACAGGATATCACGAGTTCGAGTCAAGCTCTCTAAACTCTAAACTCCCAGTAATCAGAACACGTCCTGAGGGACCTCGCTACAGTTCGGACTCCCTTTTTGTGTCGGTTCTAAATCTGAACCAAAGAGTCCAAATCCGGCAAATCGTTTTGAAGAAAAACAGATTTTGAAAAGTAGTGCCAAACATGGACTGCTTGCGACATGAGTCGCCACCTAAATATTTTAAAATGGGAAATTTAGGAAACCCCGACTGGTGCCAAAGGCCACGTGTCCGCTATCACCAAAGTGACTTGGCTCGGGAGCTTGGGTACGATCGGGAAGGTCACTATGAGCATTCTTTCGCCCGGTCCGAAGACCGGCCTCTACTAACCGTGATATCCGTTTTTGAAAACATTACATGTTCTTATTCCAATTATTTAGCCTAGAATTACTATGTGATGTGCACAACACAAAAGTATAGACTAGATTGCCTAACTTGGAAATAAACATTGCATATCCGTTTTGTCTCGAAAAATGTGTTGTTTTCTTTTGCTACTCGCAAGTAGGCTAAAATGCGGATTTCAATGAATTGTTCCGACTCAGGCAATCCAACCTCCACCCACGGGCATTCAAACAGTTTATCATGTAAGCACTTAGCCGCATGGCAAGCATACTGTCATGGTAAACATTCACACGCATGCGATATGCTAAAGCCATAAAAACTTACATCAGACTGTACAAAACAGTAAACTAGTTAGCAAACATGCATGACCTAGTTCATGTTAAGTGGCTAATGCGACACATACAAGAGTGTAACTAAACAGGCTCGGCTAACCCTAAACATGGCACATGAGATGCAACAACTATCACGTATTCAATTTGGAATTGAAAGTACGATGCGGTTTGCATGATGTGCCGAGCCCGATGTGTGTAAACAAATGCATGAATGCACGCATGCATTGCATAAGGTATGCTAAAATAAACATGCCCTAGTCCATTACCATAGGCAGGTAAATAAAAGGGAAGAAAGAAATGGGGGTTGGAAGACATACACCCACTCACCCACACTTATTACAACTTTGCCCTCGCTCGGAGGGACCAAAAGAATAATACAAAATAATTAACTACGCAAGCTAATTAATTATTACAAATTAACTAAATTAATTAACAAATTAACTAAGTTAATTAAAGCAGTAAACGCCTTGGGAAGAGGGCTCAAATGTAGCGCCGAATTGGCTCGAATCGCATCGCCATGCACGGATTGCCTCTGTTTCCCCTGCTATCCTCCTCTGAAAATTACCAAAATCCCAGGAGTGCCTCTCAAAGCACTGGAGATCACCATCGGCTGGGGTAGAACACCACCGGCTGAAGGAGGAGGCCACCGGCACAGAATTGTTCCATCGGCTGGGAAAACATCACGCCGTCGGCACTAAAAAGTGCCGGTCGGCACAAAATGTTCTGCAGATCCTGCAACTCACAGCAGCAGAGGACAAACTATGCATGGCAAGGAAATTCAAAACATGTATGCACAAAACACATGCCACATCATGTTAATGACTCAATGGGGGTATGTGCCTCGATTCCCGGACCACCAATCACGCATTTCCATGCATGATGGCCCTAAGAACCAAGAGTGCAAATTTGATTTCAAATGCATGCAAATCACATAGGCACAAAAGGGTGCCAAACCTCTATCAAACTCACTTCAAGAGACTTGGCATGCATGTCAATGCGATGAAGCCCTAAGCATGTTAACTAGGCATGCAACATGGACTATGCAATGCATTTATGCAAGCATACAAACAAGCATATAAGGCAAGCATGAAAACCAATGAAATGATAGACTTAGACATGAATTAGGCAACTCAAAAAGGCCTAAAATCAGTAGCCAAAATGCCTACAATTGGGGACTAAACACACACACACACATGCACATGTTAAGGTACCAAACCCAAGGCATAAACAAGCAACATTCAAGCACACTTAAAGAGGCCAAACATGGACAACTAACATGCATTAAAGGCTCTGGAATTCATGCAAAAACATGATTCTAAATCATGCAATGAAGCATGCCAAACAAAGCATGCAAATGGTCTTAGGCTTAAGGCAAGCCGATGGGGCTTTGAACCACACCTATGCAAGGCAATTATGGCATGCACTTAACAACTCAAAACAGATTTTTAGCATGTCAAAACAAAGCCAAATGGCTACTTAGATGGCATCTAAGAGTCATTAAGTCAAAGGTATGCATTGAAGCCAAAACAAGGGGCATGCAACACATGCTCCTAAAGCATTAACAAGGCCACTAAGGCAAGCATACAAGCACACCAAGGGGACTGAAATTGCATGTCAAGTGGCCCCAAACCACCAAAATAATATTTAACAACGCATGCTACACATGCACACACTTGAGACTAACAAGCCACCATACAAAGGAGCTATATTAAACATGCTAAAATCAAACCAAATAACTATGGTCAGACCTAAAACATGTTAAAATAAGCACAAAAGCTTCATGAATCAAGGCCTAAAACATGCTGAAAATGAAGGCATACAACCTAGTGCATGTTAAGGCATAATAAGGCATTACAAGGCAACTATGCTAAGCATGCATAAGGACCTAAACCAACTTGAAATCATGTTATAACATGGCAATATAAGCATGGAAAACAAGTCAAACGTGCACAACACACACTCAAGCATGAAGCTCCATAAGGAAGCAAAGTTTGCCCTTTTCAAGGACACCAAGGAGAGGGGTGACCTCCCTTTGAGACTTCAAGGCATACTTACACCACTGAAATCCTCAAGATTTCAGTGGTGAAGAGATCCTATCACCAAAATCTCGGAACTCTCACAAAATAGCACAAAAGTGCCCTTTTCAAGGCCTAAGGGTGGTCAAACCTACCCAAACCACTAAACACTCTTAATATACAACAAAGAGGGTTAAAATCAGAACTTTTTGTGCCAAACACTAAGCTCAAAAACTGTTTTAAAGCAAGTAAAAACAAGGTACAAGAATGGGGTAAAAAGGAGTTAAGTTCTACCCATGTAGCCTTCTTCAACAAAGATGGTGTGATGGCTTTGAGCTTCAAACCAACTCCAAAGCTTCAAAACAAACCTCTGGACCCTCAAGAACCAAAGGAAGGTGAAACACTAGGTGCTTGTGTGCAAAAAGTGTGAACTAAAGCACCTAGTGTACTAAATAAGCAAGAAATGAGAGAGATAAGATAGATATATGATCTAACCTAAAACCAGAGCTTGGTCTCTCTCTAAAATGGCTGAAACCTCTTAAGAATTCCAAAACTAAGTCAAGAAGACGAGCTTTCCTCTTATAGAACTTGTAAGACTTACAAGCTAAGCAAACAAGGGCTCATCCTCCATACACGCAGTATGGAGGGAAGCCACGGCACACAAATGCTCTAAAAATATCTCAGAAAGCAAGTGCACAGTGTCCGGCCGGCAAAAAATGTCATTTTGACAAAATTGAGTGCCGACCGGCACAAAATAGTGCCGACCGGCACAATATAGTGCCGGTGGCAACTACAGCCAGCCGGTGGCCTCTAGCCACAGCCGGTGGTGTGTGGGAATGCCTCACAAAGCATTCCCTGCCCCTCTAAGGCAAAACACAGGTGTCTGGTGCAAAACCGGACACAAAACGGTCAAGTTCGGAGGTCCTGAGGCAAGGCGCGCGAGCCGAGAACTCCGGGAACTCCAAACGAACAAACACATGAATGATCACCGAGTGTTCAAACGGTGACGTCCGAGTCTTGAGGACGGTCAAAAATGGGATGTCTACACATACCCAAGAAAGCTAATCAAAGTGCAGATGATATGGCCAACATAGGAGTTAACCAACGGGAACACCTCATCTTCCTAGAAGATCCACCTAGCTTCATATCTTCTTTGTTAATAGCTGACATATGATGAATGTTGGCTCTAGAAGGGATTAAATTATCCCATGTTTATGTTTTGTTAAATTATATCTCTATTAACTCTTTCTTATGAATAAATAAAAAAATAATAATAATAAAAAGATGTTGTGAATGACCAAACCATGATGGTTTGACTTCTTGGACTCTGAGTCGTGTGCCTAGAAAGCACCTAGAGAACCCATTCAACCATTGAGGGAAAATAAAATAAATTATGTTTTTCTATTTTCCAAGAAGTTCGTTAACCACTCTGCCAATCCATAATATTGTTTGCTGTGTTTATTGCCACCGCCAATATGAGCACAACTTTTTCATATTTTTTCTCTGAATTTGAAAAAAAAAAAAAAAAAAAAAAGTCGTGGTACTACTTCTCCTCTTTTGATGGGGTGTGCTTGTCTGTTGCTCCATTCAACTACCAAAAGTAATCGTTGCCTTCTTATTTCATATTCTATTCTATTTTAATTAAACATAGTAAATGTAATCTTACTATAAATATATTATATCACATTTTATATCTCTAATACTATATGACAAATTTTTAAGACTCTTAAAAAGCCCACAAAATTTGACTCAGATAAGCTGTTATTTTTTGATTTGTTATACATTCAATTATGTAAGTGTAATAACCCGACCCTCGCACATGATTTCTGTTATATTCTCAGGCCTCAATCGGTATTTTTAAATGTTTACTGTACAAGTCCATGAAAAAAGGTTTGATTAAGCAAGTGAACTCCATGTGTTAGAAGCCTATCTGTTTCTTAAGAAAACTATATGTCATTACTAAAACGTTTGAATTAGAAATTGGAGGCCTTAACAGTTTAATTATCTGAAATTGATAATATATTTGTGATCAGCATAATTTTTAAGTAATATTAAGTATGTTTGTGAAATTTTAATTTTGGAATGATTAAACGATTCATTTTTGTCTTATATGCCATTAGTTATGAATATTTAGACACTTAGTCTTATTGAGCTTTGATAAAAAAACGTGAGGCATCTTTTGGAGGGATTAAGGGTTGAGAAAAGGAGAAAAGGGAGAGCAAAGAAAAGGGTCAACAAAGGGAGGAATTAAGATTAAATTAGGAGATCAAGCTTAAGGTATGTTAAATTTAGTATATATATAAGAATTATCCTCCCAATTGTGAAGAAGAGTTGTCTATACTTTATGGTTGATGATCTAGGGTTGTGATGGACAATTGTTCATGATTTATGCTTGATTGAAGGGGGTGTTCTCATTATTTGGTTGTTTTACAACCTAATTTAAGTGTGGTATGGAAATTATACTTCAACTAGTGATTTTATGCTAACCCTATGAACTTACGTTTATGGTATGTGTTATGTTTCAATAAACATGAAGAACTTGAATCCAAGAATGAAATTGGGTGAGGAATGGCTTGATTAAGCTTCTAATCTTGTGCAATTTTCCATGTTTATAAGATAGAATCCATGTTATAGAGATAGTAGGTAGTATAGAGGCATGAAATTGCAACAAATTGCCTTAATTCCATTGAAATTGCATGAGGAATGGCTTGATGATGTAAAATTCGAAGTTCAGAATTTCAGGGTCTGCGTGGTCCGCTTGAGCGGAGGAAAGCCTGCTCGAGCGGGAAAAACCACCTCCCAGCAGTTTGGGGCAAAATGCACAGTCCGCTCAAGCGGAAAAAGGGGCGCTCGAGTGGGGGACTCATTTTCAGGAAAACGAAATGCTTTCTTTTGTTTTGCATGCTCAATCCTCTGCTAATGTTTTTAGAGTACTTTGGCGATTTTCAAATAATGATAGATGCATATGAAGTGTAATAATTCGGAAACTGGTTACTCAATGATATAAGAGAAAGAAGAACTAATTTGCAAGTTATGATTGTGTGCAGGACACCCTCCAGGAGGAAATAGCACGTCATCACAGCACTGTGAGTAGTAGTACCTATATAACTGTTATGTAATTATGTCAATGTTTCGAGACATGTAAGGCAACTATATAAATGTTCCAAGCATGTATTGTACTTATGTTAATGTTACGTTAATGTTTGAAGTCTATTAATACTAAAAGTATATAAAGAAAAGCAAGTTCAAGGGCCTCGTGCCATTTTCAAGGGCTTAACGCCATTTTCAAGGGCCTCATGCCATTTTCAAGGGCTTAACGCCATTTTCAAGGGCCTCGTGCCATTTACAAGGGCTTATGCCATTTACAAGGGCTTTAAGGCCAACAAGTTACGAGGGCCACAGTGCCAAAATATTTACAAGAATGTTATGCCATGCGTTCCAAGGGCTTCGTGCCACCATTTTCAAGGGCTTATAGCCACCAAGCTATGTTACAAGATTAGGCCTAAGGCTATTATGTACGTAATACAGAATCATACTAATGTATTGATATGTAATCTGTTTAAGTTAAGCAATGTTTTATTTATGTATTACTATTCACTAAGCCCGGCTCACTCTCAGTTATGTCTGTTTCTGTAGGTCACCCACCAGGTGGTCAATCCTAGACCAGGATGCCGTTTCCCTTGGTCGACCTTTACATGTCCAGGCACTATACCAAGCTACTTATTTTTGGTAAAACTGTGGAGATGTTTGTTTACCTTTTGAATGCCATCCAAGTTATTGGATATAACTTTTGTGTTCTTTTGTATACACCCAATCATAGGGCTGGGACTGTGAATGTATGTGTATGAAATCGATATTCAAGAATTTCATTTTAAACCTTGACTGTTGTTGATGAAGTATATGATGCACGAGATCCTGGCATATTAGAAATAGCTCAATGGTATATGTTGTATCTATGTTTGTTCGTATTTTTACGCTTCTGATAAGGCCCCATAGGTTTGGATACCAGGTTACAGGTCCATTTATGCATAGGTCATGCCCAAACTTTTAGGGGCATGTTTGGGGTGTGACAGTAAGACTCAATTTTATTACCATATCGTTATAAGTTGTAACGCCCTCAAAATATTAACATTTAAACCCATCAATATTGACATGCATTGATATAAAAGATAACATCCTTCTATTCATCAAAGTAAATCATTACAAATAATAATATTACATGTTGATAACCAAAGCAAATGCCATACGGGCTTACAGCTTTCCAAGTTAACACTTGGTTACAAAGAGGAGAGTACTGACTCAAATACACTTTAAGCCCTTGGCTTGAATTGTACATGTAATACATCAAATGTAAACAAAATAACAAAAGCCTGCCTGCCTCCAGCCTCCCAAGCTATGTCCTTGGAGGTGGCATGCTACCTATACCTGAAAATGGTGTCCCATATAGGGTGAGCCATAGCCCAGTAGAAATATACTAAACCGACTATAAACAATGACTAAAAGATTAGCAATTGATAGATGGTCAACAATTATACATCCATTTATATCACATTACACTTCCATGTTACAATTCACTCTCCACTTCTTATTCAACATTGAATTTGAAAACAAGGTGCAGTACCCTGGTCAAAACATTTGATGAGATTATAATTCATCTCTAAAACACTTTCGAAATTCATGATGGATACACATGTTGGTGCTGTATCTAAGTCAAACAAAACATTTCCATATTTCTCAAACGATATACATTTTAGTACTATATCAAATCAAACAAAACACTTCCATTTCATAAATGATAATGATATACATTTTAGTGCTATATCAAATCAAACAAACAATTCCACAAGTCTCAAATAATACACATTGTAGTGCTGTATTAATGAAACAAAAACACTTCTATACTTCACGAATGATAATGATATACATTTTAGTGCTATATCAAATCAAACAAAACACTTCTAATTCGCAGCCTGATACACATTGTAGTGCTGTATCACTGTCACACAAAATAATGTTTAGAGGTTCAGCCCCGTTCTTCCAATAAACTGTGGAGTACAGCCCTGTTCTCCTCCCACACAATGCAATGCATATAAGCAACTATCATATATATATTCAATCATTCAATACACAATTTGATGTATTATACCAAACGCTATACCTAATAGCACACTCAATTGATTAGTTTTAGTTTGCCTAATCATCATGCATTGTCTACAACAATCAAGACTGTCCTCCACCGATAGCCCAAAGCAGTTATTTCTAAATAGGAAATAAATGCATTAAATGGATGTAACATCAACATTTTTCATAGGTGAGCGATAAATAAATCCATCTACACTCTTTAATCCCACACATTTGCAATTTCAACATTTTCAATCAAATTTCTCATTTCTCTAAATTAATTACACCAATTAATTTATCTATGTAATTAGGGCTTTACCCATAATCTACATAACAACCCTAAGGTTTCATTTTCTTCAATAATTCAACATTAATATCATTTCCCTATGTCAAACATGCATATAGGTTTATATATGTAAAACCCCTATCTTTTGTAAAATTACACAAAGACCCAAACTTTCCCTAAATTACTCAACAACCCCCAACATATCAAAATGCTAAAACTCAAAGACAAAGCTTATAAGAAAGAGTAGGATATCCCTACCTCGAAATTAGAGCCAAAACGGAGATGAAGACCCAAAACGAAAGTGCTCCAAATCGCCAAACTTTCAGATTAACACGAAGCCCTCAACCTACTCTACCTTTCTTACAAAGGATTTAGGATATATTCACACTAGAAGGAGATGAAAACCTAGAGAGAAGGTTTGTAGAGAGAGAAAGAGGACAGATCTAGGGTTTTAAAAGGAAAAGGGGATGAAAAAGTGAAGTTAAAATCGCTGCTGTCTGCTGATATACAATAGGCTCGCTCGAGCGAAGGATTGGTCGCTCGAGCGACCAGACACAGAAAACCCTCGCTTGAGTGAAGAAAGTCTCGCTCGAGCCAAAAACTCGAAACTTCAGGTCTGCAAGCCAGAAGCACGCTCGAGCGACAGAATGCTCGTTCGAGCTAGGAACTCAAAAACATACACCTCGCTCACTCGAGCGAAGGAAAGCTCGCTTGAGCCAAGAAACACAACTCTCAGGTCCAGAACTAGACGCAATCGCTCGCTCGAGTGAAGCCACTCTGGCTCGATCCACCAGACACAAAAACTCAATTCTCGCTCGAGCGAAGAAACCCTGGCTCGAGCGAAGGACCAAAATTCTGGGCAGCAACCTTTTGTTCCCAAACACAACCAACCTGTAACAAACCTTCCCAACACATCCTATAACTCAAATACGAAGTATGAAAGGACGTAAACAAGATTTATACAACTACTAACATCCACGGAACCACGTCCGGATCACTGTACAACAAGGGATAAAACCCAAGATCGCTATATGAGTAAATTTAGGAGTTTAAATTATAAATTTCTAACATTATTCATATTAGATGTCATCATCAATGCCTTATATCTAACTCGATCAAAGGGAAACTAAGAGCATAAATTGATGCTATAAAATAAGTTTTCACTACTTGCGGATGGAAAGAAACTTGTGGTTAGGTCGACCAACTCTATCCATCGAGTCATTTAAAAAAATGACCAATCAAATTCTTGATTGCTTGTGATTAGATCTGTCGATTCTATCCATCGAGTTATTTAAAAAGGTGACCAATCAAATTTTTAATTTATTGTGGTTAGATCTATTTACTCTATCTACCGAGTTATTTAAAAAAAATGACCAATCAAATTTTTGATTGCTTGTGATTAAATTTTGGGGGATTTGGTGATAGCCCCCTCACTATCTAATTTATCTTTCAAAAGGACAAGAATTATATAAGTACTTTCAAAACCCCATAATATTTAAAAAATTGTCTCTTTTACTATATTACCCTCATAAAATTTTACTCTGTATGAAAGTAAAATTTTACTTTCATAATTTTACTCTGTATGAAAGTAAAATTTTACTCTGTATAAAAGTAAAATTTTACTCTGTATAAAAGTAAAATTTTACACTCTGAACCTAAAAGTAAAATTTTACTCTGTATGAAAGTAAAATTTTACACTCTGAAACTAAAGTAAAATTTTACTCTGTATAAAAGTAAAATTTTACTCTAAATAAGAGTAAAATTTTGCACTCTGAAACTAAAAGTAAAATTTTACTTTGTATGAAAGTAAAATTTTACTCTGGTTTTGTCAAATGAAAAAAACAGAGCAATAAAACCAGAGTAAAATTTTACTCTGGTTCTATCAAATGAAATTTGATGTTATTTTACTCTGGTTCCATCACATTAGCCGATTTCATAAATCCATTAGGTTATGTTTGATCTAACAGGTATTTCTTCTACTAAAAAATCATTCAAATCTCCGATCTTAAAGACTCAAACACACACACATATATATATATATATATATTGATTAGAGATCGAAATATGTAGATATATATATTCGAATTCAAATCCCAAAACACATATATATTCGAATTCAAATATCAAAAACACACAAACACACACATATATAGATATATATATATATATATATATGTATCAGTGCGATTTGCAAGTTATCCACAGCTTCGGCCATGGAGGAAGCTAGGGTTAGAAGAGAGAGACGAGAGAGAAGATGAACGGTTGAAGGAGAGTTGAAGGAGGAGAGTTGAGAAGATGTAGAGAAGAGGCTGCGAAAGAGCCTTCGATGAGATAGACAATTAGAACCACCGCCATTAGAACAATCAGCGAAGCACTGTTCTGTGAAACCGCCATTTGAAATTCTAGAGAGAGAGAGAATTGAGAGGTAGTGCTTGATGGGAGGGACATAATAGTCATATAAAATATTTAAATAATAAATTTGTCCTTTATGCAAGACTTTATAATTATGAGGGGGTTTAGAAAATATAATTTTTTTCATAGTCCTTTTAACAATGAAAGGAAGACAAAGGGGGTTTATAGCCAAATTTTCCTTAAATTTGCCAACTCTATTTATTTAAAAAAAGTGATCAATCAAATTTTTGATTGCTTGTGATAGGTCCGTCAACTCTATCCATCCAGCTATTTAAATAGGTGACCAATCAAATTTTTAATTGCTTGTGGTTAGGTCTGACTTATTTAAAAAAGGGACTAATCCAATAGTCTGGAAAAATAATCAATTTGAAAGCCAATCTTCTTGGTAGTTTTGTGGTCTGTATGGAAAGGTAGGAATGACTTTAGGGGGAAAAAAAATGCTCATTGATCTAATTAATGCTCTGCTTTTGAAGGTTCTGATTCCTTGGCCTTTTTCCCAAAGCTCTTTAACTCTCTTTTGATGACATGTTGTTACTGTTCTTTTACGTCTAATATTGATGTACTCGTAGAATTTTCGTCAATATATTTCTATTTTCTGAAGCAAAAATAAAAAAGACGCAATAATAAAAAATATATCAGCTATGAGTGCTAATAAAACAACACACGTCAAGATTTGAAAGAGCACTCATTTATCTAAATCCAGATCATGTATAGACAAGCACATATGTAGAGGAAAAAATCTACAAATTTACTCGAGAATATCGGCAATCACTCATGATGACATTGGAGCAATTGCACAAGTACAGATTCTGTATTCACACATAATTTATTAAATGGCTCATAGTAAAGGCAAACTAGTTGTATGTTACAAGACAGAAGGCTATGCTAGGACCACCGACCCAGCCAATGAGAAAACACACTACATGTATAAAATAAATTAGGCCAACGAGAAGACACAGTACTTACATAAATTGAGCAATACCACTACAGCCTACATGACAAACTGTAGGATCTATTAGGTTATTTGAGCTTGGACAATAGATAAAACATAATCATAATAATTAAATAGTTTCCCATAATACATATAAGGACACCTGTAACCTTGCTTTCTGCATAAATTGGACCGCCATCTATTTCTTCAACTTCTTTATCAAGAAAAGCATATCTAGCAAATCATCTGAAATCAAATTTTGGAATTGTTGATATTAAAGACTAGTTAAAAGTAACTACGTTAAATGTCCTAATGTCAAATTGGTGCAAACCGTTTCTAAGCTAAGCAGGATACAAATATTTATTGGGAAGTGATTAAGACCCCCTCCAATCACCACCCCCACTACCCCCCACACACACGTGGCGGGTGGTGATTGGAGGAGAAGAAAAAGAAAAAAGAAAAATTGGCCAGTCAGAGAGAGAGGGGGTCAAAGGGGGTGCCTCCTTGAGGGGGTCCAACTCATTTTCCATATTTATTACAAAGTTAACAATGGAAAACATAAATGTAACATGATGTCTCAATAGCAATTACACAAAGACTTGAATGAACATACCAAAACCAATCCTTCATCATGACGTTAGAGATCATGAAAAATTTATAATCATTGGATTATCTTGATTAGTATGTGGTGCTTTATTCTAAGTGTAATCCAAGGGTAACAAACCTTTCATGATTATTTTCATGAAAGGTTTTTCATGATACCTAGTATTGCTGAATTATAAAGAGAAAAAAAAAAAAAGAGTTACAAAAAACAAATACGACAACAATTACAACTAAATATTAGGGTCAAGACATATATAATTACAACAATGGACGTTAATGCCAAGTCAATAAAGACCCAAAGCTAAGGCAATATACACATACGACCTGAAAGATAATATTGATTTAATAAGTTGTTGGTCAAACAGAGAGGTTGCACGGTAGGGGAGGGGATGACAAAAGAAGGTGGTGGCTATGCAATGGAAAAAGAAAATTTGAAAAAAATTAAATATTGATTTTAGAGAAAAATTCATAGAAATATTAAAAAATAGACAAAAAAAAAAAAAAAAAGGCAAATTTGTTAATTCTTAGCCCTGGATGACAGATAGACCCTGCCTTACCTTACCTGAAAATTGTTTCACAAAAATGGACAAATGTGTTGTTTGATGACAAGGGTGTTCCAGTTAGATTTGCTAAGTCTTGCAAGCTTAATATACTCGTAAACAGACATTTTGTGTTGATAAATTTTTTCATAGACCAAGATATAAAAGGATATCATGGTATAGACTAAAATCCATTATCTATGAACTCGAATGGAACTTGGGATAGACAAAATGACTCAAAATTGAATGCATGCTTATGTTTAGTTGGGTTTAGTGGCAATTGGTATTTGCAATCTTTGCTACCATACTGATTTGGAATAGATTTATTCACTACAAAAAATCGCACCTTTGGCGACCATTTTTGGTGACTAAACAATTTTTAGTCGCCGAAAGTACATTTTTTGGCGACTAAAATTTAATTTTGTCGGCGTTGGTTCAAGATATCGCTACTAAAATATTTTAGTCAATAAATATTACTTATTGGCGACTAAATTTAAATTTAGTTGGTAAAAAATCCAGTTTTAGCGACTAAAAAGGAGATTTGTCACTGTTAGTCCACATTTAGGCCCCCAAAAAAATCAAATTAATCAGTAATATTGGTTTTTCCCAACTAAAATTAAAATTAGTCGCCAAATAGGACTTTTGGCAACTAATATTTTCGTCGCTGTTCAGTCACCGTTTAGCTACAAAATAATTTAGTCGGTATATATATTCCTTTGCTGACAAATAGAGAAATTAGTCGCTAAAGGTTGAATTTTCAACCCGTCAATTCCTTTATTTTCACACGCACCCCTCTCTCTATTATACAACACAACTTCACACTTTGTAATAGAGACACACCGTCCTTCACCAAACCTCACAAAAAGCATCCGCCTTACCGTAGCCTACCGTACGATTGACATTACGACAGCCACCGCCCCTCGCACAAATCACCACCGTCATAGCCATACATCGCAGGTTCTCTCTCTCTCTCTCTCTCTCTCTCGTACTCTTGCTTTCGCTCACGGTCTGTCCATGCGTCTCTCTCTATCACTTGAGCTCTCTTACACAGTCTCTCTCTGTCTCTCTCTCCCTTCTTTACTCTGCTTCCCCCTCTTTTGAAATTGTTGGTTTAAGGTTTATTCAAATTTGAATATATGTGCCTCTAATTTATTAAAAATTTCAAAGATGATGTTTAATGTGTGTGTGTGTGTGTGTATAATGCTTTGTACATGTATTGCAAGCGTCTCTCTCTCGCTCTGCCCCCTGCTCTGTTTCCCCTTTTTTCTCACATTGTTGCTTTAGGGTTTCTTCAAAATTTAATGTTTGTGGTTGTGATTTATGATAAATTTCAAAGATGATGTGTAATATATGCAGGTGAATGTGTGTGTGTTTATAATGTTGTGTGGATATATGCAGTTGTTTAATATATAATGTAAGTGGCCCTAATTTAATGTGTGTGTATATATAATGCTCTGTCTACATATGCAGGTGATTCAATCACTACAATTATTGTCACTCAACAACAGCTGGATCATTCAACCTACACTACATAAGGTACTAAGATTGTATCCTGAAATTGTTTATAAAGTGGGTATTATTGAGTTTTAATAATATTTATAAGGGAGGGAAGAAAAAACCCTTTAGGCAAAGGTTTTCTATTTTCCTCATCAAATGGTTTGAACAAAAGCCCGTCATAAGAGCTGCTTCTGTTTTGGCTCAATCATCATAAGAGCTTCAAACTTCCACTATTGTATAAAATCATAGTGAGCTACAACATGAAGCCCAGTATGTCCCACTATTGCATCAAGTCCATCTCTAATTGTGCTTGAACAGGGAAGGTGGTACAAGGAGATGAATTTAAAAACCTATTGTCAGCCATCACCCTACAAATTTCCCTTATGCCTCAACTTTAGAATATTATTATTCGATGAATTTCTAAATCAACACCTTGAAACTAATTGTGGCTTAACATTGTGCGAAATCAAGCCCTTTTTGTGCTTCACTAGGGAAGCTAGTTTGATGAGATATGCTTAGAAACCTATTATGATCCTATCCTAGTTCATAGAGAATCTTGCTACTGCACACCAGTGATAAAAGAAACACTAGAAGCATAAATTATAAAATCGAAAACAACAAAAGGAGCACCATCCATTTAAGCATACATGTACATGTACATTCCCAAAACTTAAATTTTCCAAATGACAACCTAAGTATTTAAGAATTACTTTCCAATGTAGAAAGTTTAGAAATAGGAAGTTGATTGGTGATATACAGGAAGTAAAAATTCAATATAATTATAAAAAATAAAATATAAAAAAGAAGAGAATTCCCATAAGAAAGTGATGGATGATAAAATTGATATGCCGTCTTAAAACAAATCTGAGATGCATGAAATAATATGGAAAGTAACTAAAATATTCGATGTAAACCACACACAGGTAAACTGAGCAAATGGCCACAAGCTTAGCTTCCTCAAGAATTACCGACAATTATTGCAATAACCAATTATACTTGTCAAGTTATGTGCCATTCTAAGCTCCCATGTTCACTAGATTACCGTAGCTTGTCTCTTATCAATTTGTGCACCTAATTTTCACATTTATGCCATAAAGAAAAATTGTGCTAGCCTAACATGGAATGTATTCCGAAAATGTTTTCCATCCTTCTTGTCATTTTCTTGATTGTTTGTATTGGGGCAAGTATAAATATACATAGTTTGCAGCACTTGTACCCTTTTAAAGCTTTTGGGAAGTGTATTTGAATCCTTTATTTTGTTTTGGGAATCTTTGGTGTCGTTATATCTTGGTTTTGGAGGAGTACAAATTAATTTAAACTTATTGGGATTGTTCATTCACGCTTGTTTACGTTGAAAAGTTGTTTGGGAACTTAGAAATTCTATTTTAGGGTCGACACCAACCTTCCTATAAATAGGTTGACTTTGGGACTTCATTTTAGGTCCCTTACTTCATTTTGGGTGGACTTTCGGACTTCATTTTACTTTAACCTAGCACTATAAATAGGTCCCTCACTTAACCTTTTCTTTACTTTTTCTTCTCTTTTTCCCTCTCCAAGCTGTGAGTCACTCTCTCCCTCTCCAAAATCACTTTTTGCTCAAAGATCTCTAGATCTACTCACTTAGGAGCATCTCCTTGCTTTGCTCCTTTGAGATTAAGTGTAGAGCTTGTCAAGAGCTTCGTATTGATCCAAGTAGTTCATGGTTTCGTCGCTGGTGGTTTTTCGGTTGTTTTCCCTTCGCTTCAAGAGGTAGGGATTTTTTTGATCTTTTTCAATACCCCTTCTATAGATAGACATGTGGTAAGTTTTTATTGCATAAAAACCATATTGTTATGGATTTTTTGAAAATCATGATAGAGGATCTAAGGTTTGGTAGTTGAGAATGAAATTTTGTGAACTTGGTTGTTGTTTGGGTTAAATTGGGGAGTGTCTAACGTATCTATGTTGAGAAAGAGGTTAAGTCCTAAATTTTCTTTTTATATAATGCTTAATGGATAAAGAGGGTTGAAATTGTGAAATAATCATGTTATGAGTTAAGAAATTTGATTAATGATTTGGTAATTGATTTGAGATTAAATCGGGTCTTATGATTTGAGCATTAAATTGTGTTGGGTTGATTATATTTAAATATAACGAATTGATAATTTGTTAATTGTTAAAAAGGGGATTTAACCATGATATTAGAATTATTGGATTACACTTTAGTTAAGTAGTAATCGAGTGAATTATGATTTAGTTATCCATGATTGGATTTTCTTTGTTTAATGAAGGAAATTGAGTTATTGAAGGCATAGTTGGTGTATTGTAAATTGGAGAATTTTGGAAATAAATATTGGAAGAAGAAGTAATTATAACTTTCTTTTAATTGAGAAAAGAACTTTAAGTAATAGATGAAACCTTGGAGCATTGTTGTTGTTGACTTAAAATCTCAATAGAATTGGATAATGGTATTATGTGTATTTAATACATATTGCTTAGAGGTTTTGTCCTTGGTCATCGGTGGAGGATGGCATTGTGAATGTTGAAATGGTTATGTGTCTGTAGTGCACTTGTGTTATCTATGAACGTTGTATGAAGTGATGGTTGGAAAATGTGTAATGCGCTGAGAATCAGAGATACCATTACCTTCCAGCTAGTGCTTGGAGAATTGGTTGCGCTGAGAATTGGTTGCAAAATTTATTTATTATTATAGCTTTGGTATATTTAAGTATGTCATGTGTTGTGATGGTTGTGTTTTTTTTGGAAGGCCGAATTGCTTAAATTGTAGAAGTAGATAGTTGTTAGATGCTTGTCGTGTTTCTTTTCGTACTAAAGGTATACTTGGATAGGCGTGGATGTATGGGAAGTAGACGTGAGTAATGTGTTGAGATTGTAAGAAATGTGAAAGTTGTCGGTTATTCGCAAACATGTTTTTGAAAAGTCAAATCAAGTGCAAGTCTAAAAAGGGTGAGAAAGTGTAAAAGGTTTTTCATAAAAGTCTTGCTTCAAGAATTTGTTATTTGTCATATAAAATTTGGTAAAATGGTGCTAAAAGGAAGGAAATACGAGTTGTCTACATTAACGAAAGAAATGAATGTTTTTGAGAAAGGTACATATGTAAGTATATTTTGGTTATAATTTGTCACATTACTTATACGGTATGAGACTAAGCATTCATGATCATAGCAATCTGTAAGTTGTTATTGTTGAGGGTCATGTTGAGATCCCTACTGGACTTTATGTTCATCCCACGTTGTTAATCTTTTTCAGGCATATCTCGACAAGCGTTACAAGGTCATGGATCTTCCTTAACTGTTGGCCACGGGGCCTTTTATATGTGGATGGAATGCCATTGATGTAAAAAGGGTTAAACCCTTTCTTTTACTTTAAAGATGTAAGCCTGTGGGCAATTTATTTAGTTATGTATACGTTGCATTTAATTTGCATTTCGGATAAGAGAATCTTTATTTATTCTTACAAATGATGTAAGGAGTTTCTGCATGTTATCTCTGAAATTGAATAAACTTAATGAATTTGGTAATGGATTCCGAGTTATAAAAAGTAGGGCGTGACATAGTTTATCCTCTAGTGGTTTCTAGTTTGGGAAATTATTTCCCTTATTTGTGAAATTATCTGAAAGAAACAATTTAGGTTCGATTTACGTTGCTATACTAATTTGTAACGCGGTTATGCCAAGTTACTGCAAGGTATGTTTTCAAAACATTCAGGCATGAAACAAATTTGAATCACATCGCTATGAGTAGTGTAAAATTTAGATTTAGATGTGTTCAAAGTTTTTGATTCTACTTTTACTAATGGATTGTTGAGTTGGTGAGGCACATTCTGTTTGCTTTGGATTCTCATAAATGTAATGGATATAATTTTTTTTTTTTTATTAAATTTTGTATGCTTGACCCAATTTTGTTTCCATCATTATTTATACTTCTTGAATATTTCCAACCATAATTTTCCATCTATATTTATGTTGGTTAGTGGTTTGCTATGGTTGGAAGAATTGCGCATTTGATTGATTATTATTGTGGTAAAATATGATTGTTAAATATGACAACAATGAAAACATGATAAACACATAACAACATTTTCGTGGTTCGGTTATAAATCTCTATCTATCAAGTTTCATTATGAATTAGAGATTACAATTAGTTGGTTCTTTCTCTCACCAACTATCTCACTAAATCTTACAATATTATAATAATCTTAGAATCTCAAAATAATTTTCTATATAAACAAGGATTTAAAAGTAATAAACCAAGTCAACAATGACCTTTTTAGTAATGAGTATATGTTTGGTTATTTATGTTGAAGACATCATAAATAAATGGAGATATTTTGGTCTCCACATTGCCCATGTCTTGTATCATTCTTTTCATAATTTTGCCAAATATAGTCCAAAAGTCTCATCTAACACTTGAAAGACAATACAAGGAGTTTGATGCTCCATTACTAAAACAAAAATGATATTAAAGGCAAAATTCATGAAATAATGTTATTTTTATAATTATAAACCAAATTGATAGACATTTTAATTTTTATTAAATAATATAAATAAGATACATCATTATGTGTGTTTTTTTATATATATAAATTTTGTTTGTATTTTCTTTATAATCCTACTTCACCCAAATCGTCATATTTTATGGCCATTCTCAAAAGTCCTAGTCGGTCTTTTATTAGTTTGAGTTATGACATAAATTTTTAGCTTATCACAATATGGATTCTTTGGTGGTCCTTTTTCTTATCCTTGTTGGGTGTGCCTTGAGAATAATTTAGAACATTCTTTTGGCATGGCAACTCTTGCATAGAAGTGAATTTGCTATTACCTAAAACTATCATTTCACAAGCTTTGAGGATTTCAAAGACAATAGATATAGAAGAGGTGGAGGACCTTGTGCCCTTTCTTTCTTTATCACAATGTTTATATTTGTTGAGGACTTGCATATCAGCTTTCCTCTTTTTCTTCTTCACCACTTTCTACATTGTTGGCTTTTGTGTTTGAGTCTTCTTCACTCTTCACTATTGCAAGTATAAGAGGAAGGATGAAATGTCTTTTACTTATGAGACCAAACCCTTGCAAACATCACACTTTTGTAAGTTTGCTTCTAGTAAACCATATTTGCTCCTAAGGAACATTGTACAACTTCACCCATGGTAGAACAAGCATTTAAGCTTCGATTGTTTACTATAATTCATAACCTTTGATGATAGCTTGGTTGTTTCTTCTACTTACGATGGTTGTGTTTGGTGAATTTTCTCATTCTTTTTTACCTCTCCTTGTTTACGTTGTACTTGTATAGTCCAAATAGTTAGTTGTTTCACCCTAACTTTTGAATACAATCCTTAAACCATGTGTTTCCAAATTTTAATCTATGTTGCAAATAAGTGAAAACTAAAACTTTTGTCAGAAAAGATGTACAAGAGTTGGATGATGATAAAAGATACGCAATTCCATTGATGAGTATTTTTTTTTTATTTGTTGTCCATTCCTACGTTAATCTTTGCTTGACTTGTAGGGTTCAAATGATGGACAAGAGTTGGATGATGATAAAAGATATGTTGAAAAGTAAAGAGTACCAACAAGGTGTTAAATCATTTATTCACTTTGCTACGAAGGATTTAGACCCACACGATGACATTCATTGTTCGTGTGTCGATTGCTTGAATGGCACAAAACATAGTCAACAAGTTGTATGACTGCACTTGATTCAAAGAGGAATCATGTGTTCTTATAGAACTTGGGTGCACCATGGGGAACATGTTCCATTGTGTCATGATCAACCTAGTGTGTCAAACGATGATGGTGAAAGATATGGAGCTGTAATTTTTGACATTGACGATAATTTAGAAAAGTTGCCTACTACGTTGGAAGAGATTTACATGAGTGCCCTCATGGATGATCATATCGACGAAGAACCAAATAGCTCAAAGAGAGAAAATTTAGTGAAGTTCATTAGGTTGTTTGATGATGCTCAACCTAATGACATATTTCCAAATGGACCACACTTTTTGAGTTGGGAAATTTTTTCAAACAGTTGTGCTCAAAGACATTGAGGGTGACTGATTTAGAGAAAATGGAGGAACAAATCATACTTATACTTTGTAAGCTTGAGAAGATTTTTCCTCCTGCGTTTTTTTGATGTCATGGTCCACATGGCAATTCATTTGCCTCACGAGGCTATGCTCGGAGGGCCTATGCAATATCGATGGATGTATCCCATTGAGAGGTAATACCATAAGTTCCTGAACATCTCTATTTACATATAGTAGATATGTCACGACCCCATTCCGCCCCTAGTAGAATGGTGCCGTGATGGCCAATAATCTGAGATTACCAAAGGCCAATTTGCAAAGACTCACACACAATCAGAGTATACATATGGGGCTTACATGTGCGGAAGCAATAAATTTAAATCTAAGTAGTCCATAAGAGCTGTGCGTAGATCAAATGAAATGTTATACATCTTAACATGGTTTACAACTTGGATACAAATGAATTAAAACTAAATATTACATATTGATCAAAAGGCTTCTCAAGCCGAAATATACAAATGACATGAATTACAACTAAGAAGCTTAATCTTCAAGATGATACAAAACATGAATCAAAACATCTTGCACATAACATCTTAGGCGTCACTGCCTTCTTACTCGTCACCTACATATATATAAAGGGGAGGGTGAGCTTGGATACTCAATGAATGATATTAGTAATAAAGGTTTGAATGAATAATATCCGAGATCTTTATCAAAACAATACATATAATAACTTGTACAAAACATGGGATGGATCAAGTTCATCAATCAAATCTTTCAAATCTTCTTGGGATGTTTAATAACGTCTACATAATACATGGGATGACATTCCAGACAAAACAAAGGAATAATCGACCTGGAATCGATTAGACAAATCCACCCGTACAAGACCGTCGGTGGGGCCATCCGTACAAGACCGTCGATGGTAGAGATCTCTCAAACATGGTGCTACATGGGCTTAAAGTCCCCTAGCATGGGAGGACTTTCCAAGAATGTCATCAAAACAAGATAATACTTGATACAAAAACTAGGGATAATCATTCATGCTTGATCAAATACTTTTCCAAAACGAAACAAAGCTTTATCAAAACTTTATAACATAACTTTATTAAAAATACCACTCACATAACTCTTCGGGTGTGGGGATTAAAGAAAGGATCCAAGGCCTACAAGTACATAATAAATCCTATTGATTGCACTTCAAGAAGACAAGAAGAGATGCTCAAAGATAGATATGAAATGCATTCTCAAAATAAGCTTTACATGAGTGAAATGATCCCGGCATTTCTTTTCAAAACCAAGTCAAAACAAAGCAAAACATGCTGGGAGTTAAAACACTGTTTTTCATCTAGAGAAAACACGCTGGGAGTTAAATCACTATTTTTCATCTAGGGAAAACATGATGGGTACCAACCGGGTCTTGGAATGGATGCACAAAGATGATCTAGGCAAAAATGACCTAGCTAGGTGAACCCAGGAGGTCTTGGCCGAGGTCCCACACCTCTTGGCCGAGGTGTGGTTACCTAGGCTTCAGTGTGCAGTTGCCTGCCGAGGTGTTACAAGGTGCCGGCAAGGGTGTACCATGGTTGGCCTAGGTGTGCATGCAAGATAGACTAAGGTGCAAGTGATCATGCAAGGCAGGCCAAGGTGAGATACGATGCTTGGCCTAGGTGTGAAATCTAGGCAAGAGTGGTCTCGGTGACCACACCTAGGGAAAGGTGAAGTCTGGAAATCTGGGTTTCCCTCTTGATGAACATGAAGAACATGAAGGACATGAACATGAAGAACATGAATGCTAAAATCATAACTTCTTTATTCAAAATCTGAGATTTCATGAGATGAGTTTGAAAACATGGACCTGGGTACCCATACTCGAAGATCTTATGAAAACAAACACAAAAACATGGATCTTGATACAAACTTTCGGATCAAAACATGGCTTTTCTTGAAGAACACAATAACATCATTTTCTCTTTCTAAAACAAACTTTGAATCAATGCATGGCTTATGAATCATGCTAGATCATGCAATGTGATCGAATAAATATAAAGAACAACAAGAGTAGATCAAGAATCTAACCTCAAAACACAGATCAAATGGTTTAAACTCTAAGGATCAAGCTGGAAATCTACTTCTCTCTCAAGAACTTCTTCCTCCTTTCTAGAGCTTCTCTCTCTTCCTAGGACAACGATATGACAAATGATATGTTTTCTCTCTCTGCCGGCTCACTTAACCCTCAGCTGGGACACGTGGCAAAGACTGGTTGGGTTTCCTCAAAAAGTGACTGAATGACAAGACAAGAGTATGACAAAGGGTGTACAACAAGCAAGGTGACAAGGGCACTCTGACAAGGCAATGACCTCAGATCAAGACATAGGCTTCGACAAGTAAGGTCTCAATGATCTCGGCTAGGATGGATAACACTTGACCTAGCTGTGCCATACCTCGGCCTAGATGTGACACACCTCGGTCTAGGTCATACCAGTCCAAGAACAAGATCACTAGGTGCAAGGATCAAAGATCTAGGACGCCTGGATGATAACATCTCGGCCTAGATGATACACATCTCGGCCTAGATGATGACATCTCGGCCAATATGCCAGGGTGAAGGTGGAGGTAAACCAAAGTGGTTCCAAGATGGTCCTAGGTGTTGGCGTGCAATGGCCTAGGTGTAAAAGGCTCAAAGGTGTGACCTAGGCTGGACATGACCTAGGCTTAACATGACCTAGGCTTGGCATGACATAGGCTTGACATGACCTAGGCTTAAGATAGCAAGGAAGGAACAAATCATCCATACAACACTTAGGCAAAACATGATAGCATCAAGACAAGACAAGAACCTTCACCTAGGTAACACAAGTCTAAGTCTACAAATGCAAGCTTAACAAGACAAAATCATGCAAATGCACATGAACATGACTAAGGCAAGAATGTGGGTTATTACAAGATAATGTAAACATTAACATTCAAATCATATTGCCATGTAGGATGCTCGGACTTCTAAAAGGATTTGTTCGCAATAAAGCTCAGCCAAAAGGTTCCATTGTGGAGGCTTACATTTCAAAAGAATGTACGATCTTTTATTCAATGTATTTAGACAGCGTTGAAACGGTGTTTAATCGGGAAGGAAGGAACTATGACGGGGGTGACAATGGCCCGAGGTTGGCAGTTTTCACTCGAAATGGTCATCCGTTTGGTCTACTAACAAGGGAAACTGATGTGCCTATATCCGACCGTGAAAGGGCTCATTGGTTTGTCTTACACAACAACTTAGAAGTAAAAGAATATCTAGAGTACGACTCAAACCTGTGACGTACTATATGTGACCTATATGCTTTTTTTTAGTAATCATTCTTCAAATTACTTATGAATTATATTGTCCTGCGCAAGGAACACAAGATGTTGTTGCAACAACAACATGGAAGTGCATGCGACATTGCCAAGATACAATGCAAAGAATTTCCTAAATGGTTCAAAGATCGTGTGTACTAAAATTCCTTATAGTGTAGTTTACACATGAAGTTAAATTATGTCAAAAATAACATGACAATTTTTTTTTTTTTATGTAGATAAATCGATTACGGTACAAAAAGTCACTCGAAGCAACCGATGAAATGTCGTCACTGGAAAATGGTCCTAACAGCTTAGTGAACACATATTCGGGATGCATTTGTAATGGCGTCCGATTCCATGCTCGCGACCGTGACAACCGTCGTAAAACTCAAAATAGTGGATTGGTAGTGGAAGGGGACCATGAAGGCCAATTCAAAAAGTTCTATGGCTACATTTGCAAAGTTTGGGTGACATATTTGTTTAGGTACCGTGTTGTTTTATTCCAATGTGAATGGTATAACACTGGTAGTAATAGAACTTTGAGTGTCGGACCACATTTCACTACTATTGATGTAAGAAGTCGATGGTATAAAGATGACCCATTTGTGTTACCAAGTCAAGTGCAACAAGTTTTCTACGTGCATAATACGAAGTTAGGTGCCAATTGGAGAGTAGTAAAAAAGTTTCAACATCGAAGAATTTGGGATGTGCCCGAGGTGGATGTGCCACAACCTGATGATGTGTTCCAACAAGATGAAAGCACTGATGTTGTACCAATTGAGCTTATGGATAACGATGTGGTTTTGCGTCAAGATGATATTGACGCTGAAATTATTCCAATAGAAGTTTTGCAGTCTAATAACCGTGTACAACCCAAGGTTGGTATGGATGATGACTTCATCTGTGATGATAAAGATGAACCAACAATGGAGGGTGACAATGAAGAAGAAGATGAGCTTGACAGTGATTTTGATATAGATATGGACATAGAGTGTTGATGTATGGGTTCTAAATTTGGATGTGTGTTCTTGGTAGTAGTTGTTTTTGTCTTTTTGTCCTTTTGTTGATGTAATGGGGAAAAGGATGAAGGAGATTGTTGTTCTATATGTGTTATGTAATTAGATGGGAGTTTAGTCCTTTTCTTTATGTTGTTCTTCATGCCATCATGCTGAGCTGTATTGTAAAATTTTTCGCAATGTTGAACCTCTTAAATTGATGAACATCCTCATTTGACATTTATGCTTAACATTGGTTTATGTGCAACACTTTTATTTGACAATCATTATCAATTATTTTCCTATTGTTGCCTTGTTGTAATTTTGTGAATACTTTAGCTTCTGTAAACAATCCATATTGGTCATAATATCGATGATGCATGTGATGTTTTTACTAATATATCATGTTTGCAACTATTTTGTAGCTACCGGCATGGTTCCTGGGACGAAGACAGGGCGGCATAAGAAAATAGCAACTAACCCCATAACATCACCCTCAGGAACATCTGCACATGTCATTGTCACCCCCACTGACTTTATCCAATACCGAATGACACACAAACATTTGTGGAAGAGCCACAGGCACATGGCGTAGATAAGACCATAGTACTTTTTTGTTGCATCTTCAGAGTTAACTGACTAAGGACTATAATGTTTATTCTTCTTCTTGGTAGTTTTGTAGGTGTGTTTCAGCCCCTAAAGATCAATTTATTGAACTTAAGCAAATGATTTTTCTTCACCTAGAAAGAAAATTTCTTGAATGTATAAAAAAATTATAATCCCCAAGAAAATTTGCTGATAAAATTTAAATTTTAATATTAATTATTATCGATTATATGTTTAGGACACTATTTACAATTTGAAGGCCTTACACTTGTTGCCCCTTCTTGACCAGGGAAAAGTACGTTAACTCGTGTACGCGGTCCAACACTCAGTCAACTTGTGACAACTAACGGAATGTCATTCGGACCCGTAGGTTGGGAGTTAGAGCCAAATACGCCTTAAACTTACTCGAAAAGGGCGTTCTGGGGGCAAAAATTCAAAACAACCCCTGAACCACCACATGGCTCTCATGGACAGCTTCCCCTTGACAAATAGGACTTGTGACAACAAACAAAATGTCATTCGGACTCATAGGTTGGGAGTTAGACCCGAATACACCTTAAGCTTAGTGGAAAAAAGGCGTTCTGGGGGTGAAAATTCAAAACAGCCCTCGAATTACCATGTGGCTCTCACGGACAGCTTCTCCATGACAAATAGCAGTTGTGACAACTGACAGAATGTCATTCGGACCTATAGGTTGGGAATTAGAGCCAAATACACCTTAAACTTACTCAAAAAAGGTCATTCCAGGGGCAAAAATTCAAAAAAGTCCCTGAACCACCATGTGGCTCTCATAGAGAGCTTCCCCATAACAAATAGGACTTGTGACAACTGACGGAATGTAATTTAGACCCGTAGGTTGGGAGTTAGAGCCAAATACACCCTAAGCTTAGTCGAAAAAGGGCTTTCCGGGGGGCGAAAATTCATAACAGCCCCCGAACCACCGTGTGGCTCTCACGAATAGCTTCCCCATGACAAATACGACTTGTGACAACTGACGGAATGTAATCCGGATGCATAGGTTGGGAGTTAGAGCCGAATATGCCTTAAAATAACTCAAAAAAGGGCGTTTTGGGGCAAAAATTCAAACCAGCCCCCGAACCACTGTGTTGCTCTCACCGACAGCTTCCCCGTGACAAATAGGACATGTAACAACTGACAGAATGTAATCTGGACCCATAGGTTGGGAGTTAGAGCCAAATTCGCCTTAAACTTACTTGAAAAAGGGCGTTTCAGGGTAAAAATTCAAAACAGCTTCCGAACCACCATGTGGCTCTCACGGATAGCTTTCCCACGACAAATAGGACTAGTGACAAATGACAGAATGTCATCCGGACCCGTAGGTTAGGAGTTAGAGCCGAATATGTCTTAAACTTAGTCAAAAAAGAGCTTTCCGGGAGTGAAAATTCAAAGCAGCCCCTAAACCACCATGTGCCTCTTACGGAAAGCTTCCCCATGACAATTACGACTTGTGACAATTGACGAAATGTAATTCGGACCCGTAGGTTGGGAGTTAGAGCCGAATACGCCCTAAACTTAGTCGAAAAATGGCATTTCGGCGGCAAAAATTCAAAACAGGCCCTGACCCACCGTGTGGCTCTCACGGACAGCTTCCCCATGACAATTACGACCAGTGACAATAGATGGAATGTAATTCAAACCCATAGGTTGGGCGTTAGAGCCGAATATGCCCTAAACTTAGTCGAAAAAGGGTGTTTCAGGAGCGAAAATTCATAACAGCCCCCAAACCACTGTGTAGCTCGCACGAACATCTTTCCCATGAAAATTGCGACTTGTGACAACTAACATAATGTAATTCAGACCCATAGGTTGGGAGTTAGAGCCAAATACGCCTTAAACATAGTCAAAAAAGGCCTTTTCGGGGGCAAAAATTCATTACAGCCCCCGAACCACTATGTGGCTCTCACAAAAAGCTTCCTCATGACAAATAGGACTTGTGACAACTGACGGAATGTAATCCGGACCCATAGGTTGAGAGTTAGAGCCGAATATGCCTTAAACTTACTCGAAAAAGGGTGTTTCAGGGGAGAAAATTTAAAACAGGCCCCGAAGCACTATGTGGCTCTCACAGACAGCTTCCCCATGAAATTTACGACTTGTGACAACTGACGGAATGTAATTTGGACCCGTAAGTTGGGAGTTAGAGCTGAATACACCCTAAACTTACCCGAAAAAGAGCTTTCCGAGGGTGAAAATTCATGACAGCCCCCGAACCACTGTGTGGCTCTCATAGACTGCTTCCCCTTGACAAATAGGACTTGTGAAAACTAACGGAATGTCATTCGGACCCGTAAATTGGGAGTTAGAGCCAAATACGCCTTAAACTTATTCGAAAAAGGGCGCTTCGAGGACAAAAATTCAAAACAGACCCTGAACCACCGTATGGCTCTCATGGATAGCTTCCCCATGACAAATAAGACTTGTGACAACTGACAGAATGTAATCTGGACCCGTAGGTTGGGAGTTAGAGCCAAAAACGTCTTAAACTTACTCGGAAAAGGGCGTTTCGAGGGCGAAAATTCAAAATAGCCCCCGAACCACCATGTGGCTCTCATGGACATCTTTTTCATGATAAATAGGACTTGTGATAACTGACAGAATGTAATCCGGACCCATAGATTGGGAGTTAGAGTCGAATACGCCTTAAACTTACTTAAAAAAGGGCGTTTTGGGGGCAAAAATTCAAAACAGCCCCCGAACCACCATGTGGCTCTCACGGGCAGTTTTCCCATGACAAATAGGACTTGTGACAACTAACAAAAGGTAATTCGAACCCGTACGTTGAGAGTTAGAGCCAAATACGCCTTAAACTTACTCGAAAAAGGGCATTTCGGGGGCAAAAATTCAAAAAAGCCCCCCAACCACCATGTGCTCTCACTAACAGCTTCCCCATGACAATTACGACCTGTGACAACTGACGGAATGTAATTAGGACCCGTAGGCTTGGAGTTTGAGCCGGAAACGCCTTACACTTAGTCGAAAAACTCGTAACACTTAGTTTAAAGAGCAACAACTTTATGAAAATAACATCTATATATTCTAATAATTGCCTTTATATATTTATAGGACGAAGCAACTACATATTAGATTGTTTGTGCAGTTGGTTGAAATAAATATTGCATGATACATACATACATACATATATATATATATATATATATGTTTTTATTTCCAAGAAGACATTTCTTGATTGTTCTACCTTAAATGCAGGTTAGAACATGTTCCCTATGGCTGACTGAATTGATATTTTGTAACCAATTCTAATTTTTTTTTATTTATTTATTTATTTATAGATGGCTTTGTTGAGTGGACTTATGGATGATCCATTTTGGTATATGGAGAAGAAATTTCACTTTTGTGTAGTACTAATATAATACTTTTGTTGTCCTCAACTTTTGTGTAGTTTATTATTACTGATACAGAAAACTTTTGGCAATCAACAGATAATGACTGGCATGGTAAATAGATCACCTTCTGTTGTGGTACATCTATGACCATTTGTTGGCGTACATATATGACCTTTTGTCATGGTCTATAGAAAAACTTTTGTCGTGGTACAAATTACAATGGTAATTTGTACCATGCCAAATGGTAATTTTGCTTGATAGTAAATGTATTTTTTGTATACGGAGGGTTTTGATTTTTGTATGATTCCATATTTTGTATGGAATTATTATTTTAGTTTGGACAATAGTTGGTTTGTATGGACTTTGACATTTAAAGCTATTTATTTTTTGTATATGGATGCAGATTGTGGAATAATTGATACTATATGTATCATTTTGTTTATATACGTATTACAGGTTGCATGAAATATAGATAGGTTGTGAAAAAATTATAATTTTGCGATAAAACATAATATCATATTTTTTGTGACTAAACAATTAGTAGCCAAAAAGAAATTGGGAAAATAGTTTGGGCGGCTAAAAGTTTTGTAGCAAAAAAAAAAAGACATTTGGCGACTAAACGTTTTGCAGCAAGAAAAAAAACATTTGGCAACTAAAAGTTTTGTAGCCAAAAGAAAAGGAAAGATTTGGCGACTAAAAGTTTTGTAGTCAAAAGAAAATCAAACATTTGGCGACTAAAATATTTCGTAGCTAAAAACAAAAGTTAAAGAATAAAAACACTTTTGCCGACTAAAAATTTAGTAACAAAAAATATGGGACTTCAGGCGACCAAATATTTAGTAGCCAAAATAAGAACTCTTTGCCAACTAAAATTTTAGTAGCCAAAAATGTGGGACTTTAGGCGACCAAATATTTAGTAGCCAAAACAAGAACTCTTTGCCGACTAAAATTTTAGTAGCTAAAAATGTGGGACTTTAGGCGACTAAAAGTTTGGTTGCTAAAAATGTACTAATTTAATTTTGTGTCTAACCTTTTGGTGACTAAAAATTTAGTCAGAAATTGAATACATTTGGTGACTAAAATAATTTTAGTCACTAATTAACTTTACCAACAATTCTTCCATGACTACTTCTGCGACCAAATAATTTAGTCACTAAAACCCTTCGGCGACTAAAAATTAACTTCTAGTAACTAAAAATTTAGTCGCCAAAAATGAAAATTCTTGTAGTGATTGAAATAAAGACAGTAAAAAATTTAAAACTTACGTAATTGTTTGGGTTGGTGAAAACTCAAAATCAAATGCATATTGAATTTTTTATTTTTATTTTAAATTGTGACAGTGGGTTTTGTGCAATTAGTATTTGTAATCTTTGCTATTGTGTGGGTTCGATGTAGATTCGTAGATTCGAGAAGCCCATTCCTTGTACAATGTTTTTATTTAAGTTAGTTTCGATGCAAAATTGCATTAACAAACAAAATATCCATACAAAGTTTCTATTGAGAATAATACTTATGGCACATTCAAAATTTGACAGGCAACAATAGAATGTCATTTCTTTAGAAATAATAATGAGTTTTTACGTAAGATGAAATTTCGGTGTGAAAAACTCAACTAGCATTTGATCTAATTGAATTGAACTCAGCCTAGTGGGTTTTTACCCATTTTTTTGGGACTCAATAGACATTGCTTTTAAAGACAAAATTCTTGACTACATTAGTGAGAAAGGCTCCGTCTTTTTTTGAAGTAAAATGTTTTCCTCAAAAATATTTTACAAATTTTTCGCTGTTTGCTTAACAAAAAGTAAGTAAAAATTTACAAGAATTCTCATCATGATTATCAAAATCTTGATCCATATAGTAGAATTTTACGATTTTGTGATTTCAATTGGGCCAAACGATTTGGATCACACTAGAATCTTAAAGTGATTACAATTCTAGACATAAAACTGAGTGGAATGGTATTACAATCCCGATTCTACTAAAATCCCAATCCTACTAATTTTTTTTCTCATTATTTATTTCTTACATATATATACTAGCATTATACCCATGCTATGCATGACATTAAATAAATAATTAAAATTTCATCTTAAAAATTAAAGTAATAATCGATTAAAAGATGGAGGTTGTAAAAGGCAATGGGAAAAGAATTTGTTCCTTAAGATTTGGATATGTTGTTGATTGATCTTGGAGGTTGTGAGAAATCTCCATCTGAGCTTTGAGGTATTATTTTGATAAGGCAAAGGTTTATAATCACAAATCATCTAATATTTAGAATGTTACTTAAGGATGTGTTAGCAAAAATCTGGTTTGGGTCAAATCGACAGAGAAGATTCGACAAGGAAACCAATTTTCACAAACAACAAAACTATATGAGAGGGTTCAAGAATGTGGTCTAAAAATTTGAAGATCTTCGAAGAAAACTCAAATTCTCTAGAAATTATGTGAGGCTTAGATTCTTTAACAGTCATAACTAGGAACACAATAGCAAAGAGATGATGGAGATAAGAGATTGGATGAAGAAGAAGGCAAAGTAGTTAGAGAGAGAATAATGGTAAGGCTCTCCCATGGATCTCCTACTTTCACTCTCAAGGTAGATAATAGAGAAAGGAAATTAGTTCTTTCCCAAGAGTTGTCTCTCCAAAATTCATCCCTTATAAAGCTATTGGTGGGTGCTATTTATAGGCACCTCATGATGTAGGATGGAGCCCATGTGCAAGTCACATGGGCAATATTCCCTCTAACTACCTTGACTGATGAGGTGACCTCTCCAAGGATGAGGAAAACCGCGAAGAAGAGATTAACCTCTCAACGAACCCTTCTTCTTAGCCACACCTAACCAATGATCTCCAATCATCCCAAGGGGTCAGGGGTAGTCCCAAAGGATGCCCTGCCGCAAAAAGGTCAGGGGTAGTTCAAGAGAACACCCCTCCACAAATATTGCCCAGTCTTAGGGACCCCCTAGATCGTGCCACCTCGACCTGGGTATAGGCTAGTTTAACCGACGAGTGAATTTATCTCCACTCACCGTCATCGGGATTGGGTCCTTTGTTTGGACTCCATCATGCCCATGGTTCTGGTGCGTAGATCCCGGAAAGCTCTGAGCCCGCAAGTGTTCTGCGACTCATTAACGAAGCGACTTCTAAATTGCGTTTGAATCTATTTGAAGGCAAGTGCTTCGGATCTCTAGATTCGTGGATCCGAATCCTTTTAAGTCTGAGCTCAAATAGGTCTCTAGGTTCGTGGTTCTAAACCCTTTCAAGACTAAGCCAATACCTTAGAGAATGGATCTCCTCCTGAGGGTTTCATCTCTTCTGAAAGCAATGGTTAACCTCCTCTGATGCCCGTATGATCTAAGCCTCCTGGGATGGGCTGTTAGACTCTCTTTAGAGATATATGCTTGATGGGTCTTCCTTGGCCCAAATTGTTAGCTTTCTTATTGGCCCACTTAATAGAATTCACTTGGGCCAATTTGGCAACAATTTCTCCAAGCTCACCAATTTTTAGGCTTTCTGATTGGGCTACGATTGGGCCTAATTAATTAGTGGGCTCAAGTTCAAGGACTTCTTTGCATCCAACCGACATGGCGCAGGACTTGGCATAGTCCTCATCTCTCCAGACGGCCTGGTTGTAGAACAAGCTATCAACCTCGGCTTCCCAACATCGAACAATGAAGCGGAGTATGAAGCGCTTCTTGCAGGTCTCAAATCAGCGTTCTACATGAAGGCCACCGAGCTAATAGTTTACAGTGACTCACAGCTGGTGGTGAACCAACTTTCAGGCGATTATGAGGCAAAGGATGGCAGAATGGCTAAATACCAAGAGCTAGTCAGAACAGAGATAAAAAAGTTTGAAGTAGTGAGAATAGAACAGATCGGCAGGGAGGAGAACAGCAGAGCAGACGAACTAGCAGGCTTCGCCTCAATGGCGGATACCTCCATCCCTCATCCACTATTGATCGACTACCTGCCTAGACCAAGTATTGAAGACCCAAAAGCAGAAGAGGTATGTTGTGCGGAGTTAGGCCCTTCTTGGATGGATCCCATCATATTAATCCTGAAAAATAGCACCTTACCAGAAGAAAAGAAAGAAGCCAACAAAATAAGAGCAAAGTCGCAGAGATTTTGGCTCTCTCCATCCTTGGCATTATACAAGTGTAACACGTCCGCGGGGGACCTCGCTACAGTTCGGACTCCCTTTTGTTTGTTGCGGTTCTAAATCTGAACCAAAGAGTCCAAATCCGGCAAATCGTTTGAGAAAACAGATTTTTGAAAAAGTAGTGCCAAACATGGACTGCTTTGCGGACTGAGTCGCCACCTAAATATTTTTAAAACGGAAATTTAGGAAACCACGACTCGGTCGAAGGCCACATGTCCGCTATCACCAAAGTGGTCTTGGCTCGAGCTTGGGTACGATCGGGAAGGTCAACTATGAGCACCTTTCGCCCGTCCAAGACCGGCCTCTACTAACCGTGATATCCAATTTTGAAAACGTTATGTGTTCTTATTCCAATTATTAGCCTAGAATTACTATGTTATGCGCACAGCAAACAAGTATAGACTAGATTGCCTAATTTGGAAATAGGCATTGCATATCCGTTTTGTCTCGAAAAACGTGTCGCTTTTTTGCTACTTAAGTAGGCTAAAATTGATTTCAACGAGTTGTTCCAACTCAGCAATCCAACCTCCACCCACAGGCATTCAAACAGTTTATCATGTAAGCACTTAGTCGCATGGTAAGCATCTTGTCATGGTAAACATTCACACGCATGCGATATGCTAAAGCCATAAAACTTACATCGTACTCGTACAAAACAAGAACTGGTTAGCAAACATGCATGACCTAGTTCATGTTAAGTGGCTAATGCGGCACAGGCAGAAATGCAATCTAGAGTAGGCTCGGCTAACCCTAAACATGGCATGTGAAATGCGATCAAATAGCATGTATTCAATTTGGAATTTGAAAATACAATGCAGTTTGTATGATGTACCGAGCCCGGTGCATGTAAACAAAATGCATGAATGCACACATGCATTGCATAAGGTATGCTAAGATAGACGTGCCCTAATCTACCATAAGCAGGTAAATAAAAGGGTTAGAAAGAAATGGGGGTTGGAAGACATACACCCACTCACGCACACTTATTACATTTTTGCCCTCGCTCGGAGGGACCAAAATAATAATACAGAACCGAATAACTAATTAACTACACAAGCTAATTACTTATTACAAATTAACTAAATTAACTAACAAATTAACTAATCTAATTAAAACAGAAAAATGCCTCGGGATGAGGGCCAAATGCAGCGCGTGCTCGAAACCGGCTTGGAACTGCACTGTCATGCAAGTGTGCCTCTGTTTTCCCTGCTATCCTTCTCAAAAAATTTCCAAAACTTCAGGAATACTTCCTTGGGCACTAGAGATCACCACCGGCTGAGGTAGAACACCACCGACTGAAGGATGTGGCCACCGGCACTGAATTGATCCATCGGCTGCCAATTGGTCACGGTCAGACTAAACAAAGGCTTGCCGGCACAAAATTCCTGCAGAACCTGCAGACCACAGCAGCAGAGGACAACAAAATGCATGGCAGTGTAATTCAAGGTATTTATGCACTACACACACCTCTTATCATGTTATTGACTCAAAGGGGCATGTGCCTCGATTCCCGGACCACCAATCGCGCATTTCCATGCGTGATGGTCCTAAGAACCAAGAACGCAACTTCATTTTCAAATGCATGCAATGCAAACAAGCAAACAAGGGTGTTCAACCTCCATCATACTTCACTTCAAGAGGCCAAACATGCACAATACGAATGCAACCCTAAACATGTCAACTAGGCATGCAACATGGACTACGCGATGTACTTGTGCGAGGCATACAAGCAAGCATGCGAATCAATGAGGGATGGACTTAGACATGATCTAGGCAGCTCCTATAGGCCTAAAATCAGTGGCCAAATTACTAAAATGTGTGGGCCAAACACACATGCACACGTACACATGTTAAGGCACCAACACTTAGGCATAACAAACAACGTTCAAGCACACTTGAAATAAGTTAAGCGTGGATTATTAGCATGCATAAGAAGCTCTGAAAATCACACAAAACATGATGCCAAATCATGCGACAAAACAAACCAAATATGCAACAAATGGCCCAAGTCTTGAAACAAGCCATGAAGGCTTAAACCAAGGCCAAGTCCACCAAGCCTCACAAGGCTAAGGGGACTCAAAACAGGTCACAAGAAGACCTAAACAAAGCCTAAGGAGCGCCTAGATGGCATCTAAGAGGCTCAAGTACAAAGGCATGCAACATGACCAAAACATGGAGTGTTCAACACATGCTTTTAAAGCATTAAAGAAGCAACTAAAGCATGCATACAAGCACACCAAAAAGTCTGAAATAGCATGCAAGAGGGTTCCAAACCCTTGAAATCATGGAGGCAATGCATCCTACACATGCACCTACTTGAAGCATACAAGCTACAATGCAAAGGGGGTATACAAGGCATGTCAAGATTGACTCAAACGATCATGGACAGAGCTAAACCATGGCAAAATAAGCATACAAGCTTCACAAACTCAAGTCTAAAACATGCTAGAAATAGGGGCACACTTCCTAGACATGTTAAGGTAATAAGAGGCATTACAAGGCAACTATACTAAGCATGCATAGGAGACCAAAACCAACTTGAAAACATGTTATATCATGGTAATATAAGCATGGAAAACAAGCCAAACATGCTCAACACACACTCAAGCATAGACTCACTTAAGAGACCAAAACATGCCCTTTTCAAGGACATCAAGGAGAGGGGGTGGCCCTCTCCTTCTTGAGACTCTAAGGCATGCTCTTCACCACTGAAATCCCTCAAGATTTCAGTGATGAAGAGATCCTATCACCAAAATCTCGGATCTTTCACAAAATAGCACAAAAAGTGCCCTTTTCAAGGTCTAATAGTGGTCAAACTTGCTCAAACCACAAAATACTCTTAATAAACAATAAAGAGGGCCTAAAAACAGAACTTTTATGTGTTATAGACTAAGAACAAAAACTGTTTTAAACTAGACAAAAATGGAATGCAAAAATGAGGTAAATAAAGTTAGTTTCTTACCCTTGTTGACCACCTTCACAAAGGTTGTTGTGGTTGTCTCCTTGAGCTCAAATCCAACCAAAAACTTCAAGAACCAGCTTCTTAGAACCTCAGTAACCAAAGAAAGGTGAAACACTAGGTGCTAGTGTGCAAAAGTATGAACTAAAGCACCTAGTGTACAAAATAAGCAAGGAAAAGAGAGATAGGATAGATACACAAACTCTAACCTAAAACCAAACCTTCCTTTCTGTCTAAAATGGCTGAGAAATTCTTAAGAAGTCCAACCCTAAGCCAAGAAGAAGAGCCTTCCTCTTATAGGCAAAAAAAAGCTTACAAGCTTAGTCACCAAGCAAGCTCATCCCTCCATACACGTGTATGGAGGGGAAACCAAACCATACAGCTGTATGAAAATATCTCATAAAGCAACTACACAGTGTCCGGCCGGCAAAGAGTGTCATTTTGACAAAACTTAGTGCCGGTCGGCACAAAAGAGTGCCGGTCGGCACAATAAAGTGCCGGTGGAAACTCTAGCCAGCCGGTGGCCTCTAGCCCCAGCCGGTGGCGTGTGGGGATGCCTCACAAAGCATTCCCTGCCCTTCCAAGGCAAAACACAAGTGTTTGGTGCAAAACCAGACACACAACGGTCAAGTTCGGAGGTCCTGAGGCAGGGCGCGTAGCCGAGAACTCCGGGAACTCCAAACAAACACTAACATGGATAATCACCGAGTGTTCAAGCGGTGACGTCCAAGCCTTGAGGACGGTCAAAAATGGGGTGTCTACAACAAGAAGTCGTTCTCAGGACCTTACTTAAAGTGTGTTCACCCCAGCAAGGTGGAAGCATTCCTGTTCGAAATACATGAGGGGGTATGTGGCAGCCATCAAGGAGGAAGATCATTGACATACCGAGCTATTTCACAAGGATACTGGTGGCCATACATGCAAGCAGATTCAGAGAAGTATGTTAAAAAATGCGAAAAGTGTCAGAAATTTGCACACCAAATACACTAACCTGCCAGAGAACTACTACCGTTAACTAGCCCATGGCCTTTCGTAATGTGGGGCTTAGACATAGTAGGTCCACTTCCAACAGCACCAGGCAACAGGAAGTTCTTTCTTGCGGCAACAGACTACTTCACAAAGTGGGTGGAAGCAGAAGCCTTGGCGTCAATCAAGGAAAGAGATGTGAAGAAGTTCGTTTGGCAGAACATCATCACTCGCTTTGGCATACCAAAAGCACTGATTTCAGACAACGACACTCAGTTTGACGGCAGAATTTTCAGAGGCTTTTGCGAAGAATACAAGATCGAATTCTACAATTTTACACCAGCATATCCCCAAGCAAATGGTCAGGCAGAGGCATCAAACAAGGTAGTCTTGGACGGATTGAAGAAAAGATTAGAGAGAGCCAAAGGCAAATGGGCGGAAGAGCTCCCCCACGTTTTATGGGCTTACCACACTACGCCTCGACGATCAACGGGAGAAACACCATTCTCCTTAGCTTATGGCATGGAAGCGGTTATCCCATTAGAAGTGGGCCTCCCCACAATCCGAAGTGCAAAGTTTGATCCAGACTTAAATGGCGAAACCATAGCATTGGAGCTTGACCTTGCGGAAGAAAGAAGAGAGAGAGCATTGGTTCACATCGCCTCCTACCAACAAGAGTTGTCCAGAAAGTATAACAAAACAGTACGTCCAAGGCAATTCAAGATCGGGGATTGGGTACTACGCAAAGTGATGGGAAACACCTTGATCCCAGGAGATGGCAAGTTAGGGCCTAACTGGGAAGGTCCTTACAAAGTGGTCGGATTAGCAGGCAAAGGGGCATACCACTGGGAAGATGAGGACGGCAAAGCAATTCCTAAGTTATTTTACTTTTAGCTTTTTCTTTTTAAGTATGTGTAATTTTTTACTTTCTCAATAAAACAAGTCTATTCTTTTTCAGTATATTTGTTTTCCATAGAAAATAGCTTTAGTTAGTAGCATTGTAGTCATAGTTGGCCGGAACAACCAACTATTAACCCTTCCTAAGCCCAGGATCAGGATCCAGGCTGCAGGACGTTTGGTCGGAATAACCAAACATTTTATTCTAAGTTGGCTGGAAAAACCAACTTAGAGGTTGGCTGGACTAAACCAACATTTGTACTCTTCAGCCGAAGTAAGTGTATGGCTGAAGAGAGGTTGGCTGGATTAAACCAACTCTTTGTGCTCCTCAGCCGAAGTAAGTGTATGGCTGAAGAGAGGTTGGCTGGATTAAACCAACTCTTTGTACTCTTCAGCCGAAGTAAGTGTATGGCTGAAGAGAGGTTGGCTGGATTAAACCAACTCTTTGTACTCTTCAGCCGAAGTAAGTGTATGGCTGAAGAGAGGTTGGCTGGATTAAACCAACTCTTTGTACTCTTCAGCCGAAGTAAGTGTATGACTGAAGAGTGGTTGGCTGGATTAAACCAACACTTTGTACTCTTCAGCCGAAGTAAGTTATATTAGCTGTAAGAGTGGTTGGATGGATTAAACCAACAGTTTGTACTCTTCGGCCGAAGTGAGTTATATCGGCTGAAGAGTGGTTGGCTGGATTAAACCAACACTTTGTACTCTTCAGCCGAAGTGAGTTATATCGGCTAAAGAGTGGTTGGCTGGATAAAACCAACACTTTGTACTCTTCAGCCGAAGTGAGTTATATCGGCTAAAGAGTGGTTGGCTGGATAAAACCAACACTTTGTACTCTTCAGCCGAAGTGAGTTATATCGGCTAAAGAGTGGTTGGCTGGATAAAACCAACACTTTGTACTCTTCAGCCGAAGTAAGTTATATCGGCTGAAGAGTGGTTGGCTAGTAAGATAGATAGCTAAACCGGGACCATAGTTGTGCAAATAAGTTTATGGAAAATTCATTGCAAATGCAAGCATACATACACAAAACCGGAATAAGAGTTGAAGAAAATTTTTCATTAAAGAAAAAAGGAAGTACAATTTAGGGGGGGCTTCAGCCCGGTTACAAAAAGTTCAAAAAGGAAAAAGAAAATCAACCAAGAAGTGCATCAAGTTCGGTATCAAATTCTGCATCAGCATTCGCCTGGAGTCCGGTGTCAGAGGGGAGCACGGTTTGAAGTGGGAGTTCGGTGTCAGCCTGAACTTCGGTATCAGTCGGCTGCAGCTCAAGAGTTGGATCTTCAATAACTGGCTCAGACCGAACTGCTTTATCATTCTGCTGTTCATTGAATACCGGAGTATGAGATGGCTCCTCATCTTCTTCATCATCATCGTCATCATCATCACCGAACCCCTCAAGAAAGGCTTTTTGGAGATCGGCTGCGTATTGTGAAAGTGAAGCTGGAATGGAGTACGGTGGAGCATTGTAGACCTCGGTGTCAGGCGTAAACCGAGCTTCTCTACCACAACCCTCCAGCCACATTTAAAAAAGAGATCTTTGGCTGCGTCGCATTGCAGGGTGTAGGCGTCTTCGGCCTCCTTGAAGCCCCGCTTCTCGGCCTTCTTCACCTCCCCCTTCAACTGGTTTATCTCGGCGTCCTTTTTCTTCTCGATGGCAGACAAGATACGTAGGTATCTATCTTTCGCCTCGATGGCAACTTTTTTCTTCTCGGCCTCGACCGAATTGGCAACCTCGGTCAGCCGACCGTTCTCTGCCCGAAGCTCGGCCAGCTGTTTCTTCGCCTCCTCTAGCTCGGCCGTTTTCAGTTCGGCTTCAGCCATGGCCTCCCTTGTACTCCTCCTAAGCTCCATAACCCTCCTGTGAGTGACTTGGTTTTTCTGGATGGCCTGCAAAGGAGAAGTAACGTTAGCCGGACTCCAAGTTGGAAAAAATCTTACATAGAGAGGAATACTGCTTACCAGGATCATGGACTTAGTGGAGGACCAGATTGACTTTAGCTCGGTGTTGAGCTGTTTGTAGTGGTGCTCCATGTCCTTGGGGAGGCACACACCCTTGGCCAAATTGAAAGCCATCAGATGGTCCTTCTCTGAGACCACCGAATCAGACGCGGTGATGTCTCGGTCATTGAAGATGAGTATAGGAGTCCACTTGGAGGAAGCAGTACGGTCGGTGGGTTCCGGTTGGAGGCTTGGCTGAGGGCTTGGTGGAGGACTTGTTGGCAGGACGGTCTCCTCCTCATCAGCAAGACGTGGCTCGGTTTGGCTAGTCCGGGCACGTTTGCTTGGACGTGATGAAGACGGCCGTTGAGATGGGAGTGCCACCACGGTCTCGGTGGTACGGCCGATTTCCTGTACTTCGGTGGGGTTCGTTGCGGTCAGTAATGCCTTCAGTCGGTTTTTCTTCGCCATTTCCTGCTCGGCTGTAAGAGGTATTAGGTTGATTTCGGGCAAAAAAGGGTCCGGTTGTGGTGCTTCCTCCAGAAGGAAATCAGTCACCCTCGCTTTTCGGCGACCGGTATATCTGTAGGTCGGCTCGAAATTGAGGAGTTTAGCCCAGCTTCTCTCCTTTACTCTTAGTGCGGCGCGTAGAAGACCGAGGTTGGGGTGGCCGTAGTTTGAAAGGAGATGGGCTTTATCTGCAAAGAAAAAACAAGTGTTAGTTCGGTCCAGAGTAGAAACCGGAGTAAAAAGATAAGAATGCGTTGAAACCGAAGTAAGTATACCAGGGATTCCTTTGTTCCAGTTTATGCTTCCGCCCGGGATCTGGGCCTGGTGGTCCTCAAAATTCCCAGACACCCAAAAGTAATCATCATCATTTAAATCTTTGTCCGGTGTGTTCTTAATTATTTTCTCTCGGCCACGGCGTATTCTCAAATAATAGCACCAGCCTTCGTCTTTGGATCCTATGGAGTATTGGTGCAATATTTCGACTAAGCCTAGGTTGAGACCGGTTTGGAGGTTCAGTGCGGCTATTCCCATTATGATTCGATAAGTGGTGGTGGAAAGTTGGGTTGGGCATAGCCTGGTTTGCCTAAGAAATTCACAGATTAGTGGTTGGACTGGGAATCGTAGTCCGGTTTCTATTATTGACTGAATGGTAAAAGGAACAAAGCCTGGGTTGCCCCATGGGTCAACATCTAGTTCGGCGAGGGTAAGGTTGACGTCGGCAGGAATATTGTAGTCCTTGCGGAATTCGGCTAAGCCTCCTGGGGTTTCTACTAAAAATCTATACTTCCCAATTTATTGTATAATTTAATAATAAATTATCTCGGTCAAAAAAGGTTGCTCAGTAGCTCGGCTGAGTGCAAGGAAGTGTCTGGCAACCTAAGTCTGCAAAGTGGAAAGCAAGGTGTTAAGCACAGATCGCTGACCGTGCTACAAAAAACAAAGCAAGAAAAGACGAGTCCTAATTCGGCTATACAGTATACTACAAGATCTACCTCGGTTGTACCCAGGGGATTTTCTTATCTCGGTCTGTTAAGATGTTTGGTTTTCTCGGATTCTACCTATGATTTTTGTTACTTCGGTTAGGTATCAAGGGGCAGCTTTCTGAGTTCGGTTTAGGAACTGAGAAAGTTGGCTTAGCCCCCCAAGGCTTAGCTCGGTCAAGGGCCAGTATTTCTAGTTCAAGTGTGTTTTCATTTCGGCTACGGTGAATCAGATTGTTATTTATTGAAATTACTGTGATGAGTACAAGTGCTAGTTCAGTTCCAGTTTACCTATATTGTGCAAACAGTTTTTTACTTCTGTTGCTTCATAATTTTGGATCGAAATAAGTGTCCTACAGGATTTCGTGTGTATTCAAAGTGTTCTATGGCTAAAGTTTTTCCAGAAAGAACACAGGTGGAAAAAAGATGTTTTGCAAAAACACACGAAACAGACTGCTATGAATCAAATAAAAACAAAATCATAGGAAACAAGGAACAGTTTTGAGAAATGCTTACCAGAAAGAGAGGAAGACTTAAGGCTGGAAGCAAGGCAGTGGAAAACACAAGCTTCAGAGGTAGGAGGCTGAAGAACAGTATGAGCTCAGGCACGAGAGAGAGAAGATGAATAGTATTGTGAATGATTCTAAGATGGCGGATATGTTTTGTAAAAGAATGGCGAAGGCGTGAACTGCTCAAATTTTTTCTGAGGCGCGTGATGTAAGAAACCAATCGGGGGCTGCCACGTGTCCCTGGGAGAAGAAGCGCTTCAGTTGCTATCATTGAAGAGACGTTTTGACCAGACAAGGACGGTTCGGCTTAAAAGTAGCTCGGCTCTGAAGACTTCAGAGTATTAGCTCGGCTGGAAAGGCTAACAAGTTTGTTGGCTCGGCTGGAAAGGTTAAAAACTTTAGCTCGGCTGGTAGACAGGTAATCCCTATCATGCTATGCAGATGGAATTAAGGGGCAATTGAGAGGGTAATTTATACAAATAAATTGGGCCGAGCTGGGTGTTGGGCCGAGATAAGCCCAAGCACGAAAGATAGCAAGTACACCAGTCAGGAGAACACTGAGAGGTAGTTCGGTTGGCAGACGAGTACCAGTAGCTCGGTCGCAGCATGTCACAAGTTAGTCCGGTCTAAGGTATTTCGGGAATAGACCGGTCTTAGAGTGACACCGGTTCGGACGTGTCAGTCCGGTTTAGCCACGCCATAGTTCGGCTCAACTCTCTTATGGTTAGCTCGATCGTGGCATGGGAAAGCCAAGGTAAGAGGTAGGAAAGTAAGGGCCGGAGTATATGTTACTTCGGCCGTATTGGAGTCCGGCCGTGGTAAAACCATCTCACTTGGTTTAAGCAGTGAGGGAGGGTGTTGGAGGATAAGCGTTACCTTCCAGGAGTGTGAATCCTAGGAGGACTCTACGCAAGGAGGAGTAATCCTAGAAGGACTCTACATGGGGATAAGAGTCCTACCAGGATTGTGCCACACGAAACCTATAAAAGCTCACCCAAATCACCTAAGGAGAGGTAATGCAACTTTTGCTCCCTGATTACATTGAGCTTTTGCCAACTTGTCTTGCTTTCTGACTTAGGCATCGGAGAGGTTTCCGGCACACACCCGCCGGCCAGCTCACGTTTGTGTTTTCAGGTGACCAAGCGACGTCGTACAGAGGAACGCAGACTTGATCAACAGGATTATACGAGAAGGTATATTTCTTTCCCGTACAATCATCATAAATAAAAAAAAAAAAGTTTTGTGGTCATCAACAATTATTGTGTCCCAATTGTTACATAGTTAACAATTGAATTTCAACCAATATTAGGTAGAGAACTTCAAAATAAATTATAATGCATATGATTTAGAAATAAAATTACTTTTTAGGATGAAATAGTTTAATTATTAAAAGTGTCAATATTATATTTTTAATGACATAATTAGTTTAGCACATTAGAATAATATAAATACAAACTCATATTCATTAGATTTAAATTTAAAATTTCACGCCATTAATACTGCATAGTTAGTAGACCAAATACCCTCAATCAACTATAATAATAATAATAATAATTTATTTACCAAATTTGAGTTTGTTCAAATTATTTAAATTTGTGCATGCCAGACGATCGGTGTAGCCCTTGTCAACCGTAATTGTAATCTTTATTGCCTAATGACGGGCCAAAAGATCAAATTGCATAAATTTAGACGATTTAGACAAGTTAAAATTCAATAGATTTGCTCAAAAAAGAATTTGATCGGTCTTTCTTTGTTTGTTAATTTTTTTAAACCACAAGCAAAAGTAAATTCGCTGGAAGGACATGGACACATACCTAACCACAAGCTATCAAGAATTTGATTGCTCACTTCTTTTTTTTATTATGTCTTAATTATTTCGATGGATAGAATTGATACACAAAAAAATGAGAACTCATCAAATTGTTTGGCTTAGAATTTTTAAAAATTATTTTTAAAATTTTCAATTCATCTTATTTTGTAGTGAATAGTTTTAATTTTCTAATTATTTTTTTACTTTTTATTTCCACTTAATTTAGGAACATTTAAAAGATATAAAAAAATGTGAAAAAAATCTTTAAAAAATTCACAAATACAAAATATAAAAATTAATTTAGTATATATTTTATCTTTATTTTTTTATTTTTCAAAAATATTTTACTTTTTAAGTTGAGAATTTTTTTAAGAAAAATGATTGGAACTTCTAATTAGAGGTACCACTAATGATGTGGCAGTGGGTCCCACCACTGCCACAACCAATCATGTGTCTTAATTTTTTTTTTTTTTTCTTCCTTTTCCACCTCATTAGAGGTGTGTTTAGAGGTGTGTTTTTAGAGGTCTCTAGCATTGTTGTTTTTTTAAAGGTCTCTGCTATTAAAATTTTATAAGACAAAAGACATATTTCATAGTAGGTGGAGTTTATGATTTTCTCTATATTTTGAAAATTTTCTAAATTAAAATTCCTCTAATTTGCTCACAAATTTATCTGAGATACTCATAATTTTCTTTATATTTTGACCAATTTTTTTTTTTATTTGCCCAAAATTTCCTTGTGGCATAATCCGCAACAACAACAAATGGTGACCTAATCTAAAGAACAACAACAAAAACACCAATCTGTGGAACAACCAAACTTGGATTCTCTCAAGAACACTACACAAGGCAAGGAAGTTAAGATCACGCTTGCTCTTGGTAATTGTCAGTTCTTAGATCCTATTGAAAAATCAGCAGATAGGAAAATTGAAAAGGGCTTTAAGTGATCATGAAAAAATTGTTGTGTTTGTTGGAAGATGTTGATTTTGCTGATAACCTGTTATTGAAATTTCTTGATGATGGGTTTGAAACTGGAAAAGTCAGAGAGAATCAAGCAATAATCATCCTAACTAACAAAGAGCGATTCAGATTCTACATGCCATGGAGACGATGCAGAGGAGGATCCGAATTTTTTAACTTAGATCAAATTGGAGGTGATTCCCATACGACGGTGTGGTCAGCAGCGTTGATTCGTCGGAGACCGATCACGATCCAACAAGCCCAAACTACAACGACTTGACGTTCAAACAGGTTGAGCAGGCTCCGGCGACTTCTGGATTTCCAGAAACAGTGCTTGTAGAGGAGGAGAGAGAAATGATTGTTGTGTAGAGATTTGAAACCCTCTAGGGGAGAGGGAGAGGGAGAGGGAGAGGGGGAGAGAGAGAGACAGTGAGAGTGTGAGTGTGCGTAATATATGGATGTAGGTGACAAACCTTAGGCCAAAAAAAAAAAAAGTTTCTGAGATGTTAAATTATTCTTTTTAAGTCTATTTAAATTAAATAAATGGGCATTTACATACAAGTCTCATATTGTGAACTTATACTCCATTAAGTACTAGATAAGATTATTTATTCCTTCAAGTCCCATTAATTTTTAATAGATCAATTTATCCTTAATTTACTCTTCTAAGTCCTCTATCACTGCCAAATGTCTTACTACATGGTTGGTGTGAAATCTTCTTCATTCTCTCTCTTACTTTTAAACCCACTCCCCAATAACAACAACCAAACATGCCGTTCTCTCTCATTTGTTTTTTATTTTTATTTTTTTTCAAACTCTCTCTTTCACATATAAAAAATAGAGCCCAAGCATTTTGACTTTGGTTTTCTCCTTATTTATCTCAACACCATCAACACTTGTCTCGACTCCTACACCATCATCGTTCTTCTCCACCATGCCAAATCAAAAAAAATTCATCATGCAATTTTCAATTTTCAATTTTTTCATTCTCAATTTTGGAATTTTCAATGGTTGTGCAAAAATTAAGAAATTTTCATAAACAATGATTGTGTAAAATTGAGAAAATTTTCAATTTTTTCTAGTTTTAAATTTGAGAATATTATCAGTTTAAAACTGAAAAAATAATAATATTATCAGTTTTAACACTAAAAAAATTGAAAATTTTCTCAATTTTATTGAATATTTTTGCAAACTGAAATCATTCTCAAATTTAAATTGAGAACATTCTCAGTTTTGAAACTGAAAATATCTCAATTCTTACCTACAAACCAGATCTCATGCCCCTTCTCTTTAGTCGATTTCATATGCTCTGTTTTAAATCCTGTAATTGAGCAATCAAGCATTTTAAGGGTTGGAGTTGCACACACACACACACACACAAGGGATACACTTGAAAACCACAGTTTTGAGAATCTAGACTATCAAAAACCCAAAATTGATGGGTAAAAAGACAGAGAAGAGACGAAGACCGAGTCAACCAATAAAGACAATAGTGTCTGGATCATCGTCAGAAAGAGAAAGCAAATGCTTACTGGTCTGGATTGGCCCTAAAATGAATTTGAAAGTGTAGCCTTTCGTATTCAGTTGAAATTCAAGTCTATGATTTCCACCGTTCCTGTTGTTGATCGCATACACACACACACACATACACACATACGTATTTGGCCTTGGTTGAATCGGAGGAGAGAGAAACCCTATGGTATAGTATACCTGTAGAGAGAGAGAGAGAGAGAGAGAGAGAGAGAGAGAGAGTTTGTTTGTTTGTTTGTTTGGTGGTTTGAAAAAAACTGCAAAAAATGTGAAGTGGGCAGTGAGAGCGAAGCAATGAATGCGAGTTATGGTGGAGAGATTGTGGTGTCTACTTGTCTACTGATCAGAGATAGAGTGTGATCTCCGACGACGATGCTTCTTCCGCCTCTGGATCCTCCGACAAGTCTCGTGGAGCTTTCTCGAACCTGTTTCGGTTTATTTTCGTTAGAATCGTCAAGCCACTCCAAGCTCTAGGCCAGTTCTTGGGTCCCAAGAGATCGAACTTTGCTTCTTCTTCTTCGCTTTCGGTTGGTACCGGAGCTTCGGTTGATGATGAACTCGATCAGGGTGGTGTGACACATCATTCGCATACTCAAGTTTTGAAGAATTTCTATGAAATTCAGTGTCTCCGAATCGAGCTTCCCAATGGTGAATTGGGTATCGATGAAGGCGTGTTGTTCAAAAGGGCATGAACGTCATTGCATTTCAAAATAGGACTTGAGCATCCAAAAACTATTGCACAGGACTTGAGCTACCACAACTATTATCATTAGGACTTTTGAGTAATTAATCATTAAATAAATTTAAAAAATAAAAAAATATTTAATTAAAATATTTTTTAAAAATTATTAAAATAAAAAAACACAAATTAAAAACTTAAAAAATCAATTGAAATACATAATGAAGTCCAATAAAATAAAGAGGGCTGCTATTAGTATTTATCTAATTTTTTTGGATTCCTCATTTATTTGAATCCCTACCCAAAACTTTAAATTTTAATAAGATTTCTTTCAACACGCACTTAATACCAATTTTATCTATATTCATAATATCATCACACCCAAGTACACACCTACCTAATTTTGCACACCCTCTCTCATGTTGAAGAACGATTGAAAACGATGAATCGACTGTCCCTTTTCTCCTTCTTTTAGTAAAAAATGGTCTTTTTATCCTTCTCTTAGTGAACGACAATCTTTCTCTTCTCGGTCTCACAGTGAACGATGGTTCTTTTCTCCTTCTCTTTGTGAACGACGGTTTCTCAATCAGAAATCTCTTTGACGGTCTATTTTCCCCTTTTATTTGATGATCTCTTTCTCTGTTCGACATACCAATCCCGAACAAAATATTTATGTTTGAAACCCATCTACTGAACTAAATGTTTCTGTTCAGCACTGTGTTAATGAACAAAAGCTTAACAGTCAACAAACGAGTTCCGAACAAGTTCAAACAAAACAACAATCATAGAAAACGACTAACAATAATTAATGTAAGTTAGATAAACTTACCAATGCAACACCAACCTCACAAGAATTGTTGTCATCGTCATCCATTGCTTTCTATAAGTATCAACGAATGGTGAAAATGACTACAGATGTAGATGAAAATCTGATGGGAGAAACTCGGAATCTGTAATAGGATTGTTTGCAACGTTAATTGATTTGGAACACTAAACAAAACAATTGAAATCATCGAACAAAATGTTAACTAATTTCAAATGGCTTTCATTGAAGATAAATACGTTTAGGATTTAGGATGATTATGATGAAGAATACATTTGGGGATAAATCAAATACGTATAAACGGAGATGAAGGTAAATATATAATATTGTAAAGTGTAATTCTAATTATATTCATTTGATAAGTGGGTGTTCTATTAAAAGTTATCTGTAATGTACTTTAAGGTATAATTATAAAATAAAATAAAAAAGTAAAAATTAAAAGATACAAAAAAAAAAAAAAAAAAAAAAAAAAAAAAAAAAAAATTGGATAACTACTAGTAGAAAGTGAATTACCAACTCAGGTCAGGTGCTGTCCACAGCACAGCGGCACCGTTTTGTTTATTATGTTAAAAAAAACAAAAAAACAAAAACAAAAAAAATTTGAACACGCCACGGTCTTGCTTTAGGTGGAAGAGTGTAGAACAGTCTTCAGGAAAATAAAGGAGAAGCTATAAACAAAACAAAAAATAAAAAATAATAATTGAAGCACCCCCACCGTTTTCTGTTGAGTTCAATTGTAGTGAATGGATTTAGGTGAAAAAAGATAGAAGTAAACTTCACATTCGCTATAAGAAATAATAGGTTTAATTAGTTGGAAAAAATTGTATATAAATTAAATTTTATAATATTTTTATTTGTCTCAAAATCATTTTTTTGTAAAAATAAATTTTAAGATAAATTGCACCGATAGTTTTTATATTTTGTTTTTGTGTCATTTTGGTTTATGTAATTTTAATTGATTCTATATATTTGATTTTGTTCCAATTTGATTCAATTCATTATAATTGTTAATTTTTTTTAAATAAAAAATGCGCATATGAGCAACATGTATCACGTAAGGGAAAATTTGTAAACTTTATCAATTTATTGAGTTAATATCAATTAACTTGGTAACTATTTTTCATCCAAAATCCTACGTTATTATCAATTAGACCAAATTGACATAAAAATTTAAAAATTTAAAGGTCAAAATTGAATCAATTGAAAGTATAGGAACCAATACGATACAAGGGACAAAATTTAAGGATTATTGATGTAATTTACTCTAAATTTTAAAAGAAAAGTAATGTTGAAATATAAGTCACTTGAAACAAATGGTACTTCAATTATACAACTTGTAACAATCATATAATATAAAAAATATATGTAGCTACCATATATATAAGTGTAACAATTAAATTAAATCAAAATAAAAAAATAAAGTTGAATTCAAACCGTGAACCAACCAACAAATTCAATGTTCAATATCATTTTAAATCTAATTCCTTCCCATACCAAATTATTCAAAATTCAAAATCATTAAAATAAGTCAAAAATAATATGATCGAGCCCAACATTTTTGAAAAGTAAAAAACTTACAATAATAATAAGGTAATAGTTACATATTAATCAAATGCCATCTCTTTCAATTTTGTAATGATGGTTGTGAATTGCTAAATAAATTAAAAAATTTATCATTGTCGAAACTTGCGAAGCCTCCATGGGAGTTTGCATTGGATTAACTGAATTTTCTTGGAAAAAAAATATAAGAAAATGTATTAGAATAAAATTTATTGACTATTTTTTTTTTTTTTTTTTAAGTTCAAGCATATTAAATATCAAGAAATTGGTGCACTACATCATAAATTTCAATTATTTATTTATAGCTACTCCTTATTTTATTTTATTTTTAAATCAACCTAATCTGACATCATCTTTATTTATTTATTAGTAGTAATTCGTGGTATGCACGGGACTTTATAAATTAAAAAAAAAAATCATTATAATTATTTTAAAATAATCTAATATTTTATCTTATGGTATACATAAAATTTATAAATTAACTTTTATGTTTATAAAATTTTAAATTGTTAGTTTAAAAAAATTAAAATATATATATAAATCTATTTAGTGAACTTTTGATAATTTATATTAAAAAAACGTTAAACCTGATTAAATGAGATTAAATAAGTTATGACATATCTCTTCTTGTTATAAAAATATATAAATTTAGAAGATATAATTGAGATACAATTTTATTATTAAATATGAAGTGAAGTGATATTTAACAATAACTAATATAATGTTTCTATTATTAATTCAATAATTTCAATTACATTTCTTTTAATTTCAATTTCATAACTAAAAATGCAATATGAATATAATACACATACAGATTTCTAATCTTTAAGAATAAGAATTTTTCAAAATATTTTCAAACTTTTAACATTTTCTCTTAATTTTTTTTATCTAATTTGATTTTAAATTTAAATAAATGTTTTGATTTAATATGAATTACTTTCACTTTTTCATTAAATTTTTATCAATTTTTAAAACAACTTTCATTTTTATTTCAATTTTTTTTTCTTTTCCCCAATTTTGATGGAAAAAAAAAATGTTTGATTTGAGTGTTTTGGATTAAATTTTTTGGTCTTCGTATTTTTTTGTTTTTAGTGAATATTTTTAAAATTTTAAACATTTTTTTTACTTTTTTAGATGCACCTTATTTAGATATATCTAAAAAGTTAAAAAATTGTGAAAAAATATTTTCAAAAATTAATAAATACATAAAAATACAGAAAATGTACTAAATTCTCTTCTTCTTTTTTTTTAATAATATTTTTGGTGTTTAGTGAATTTTTAAAAGGTTTTTTTCACAAATTTTTTGATTTTTAGGTATGTTTATGTTAGGTATGTCTAAAAAGTAAAAAAAAATTGCTTAAAATATTAAAAAAATTCATTAAAAATAAAAAAAAATACGGAAAATAAGAAAGTAGAATTTTCTGAAAAATGTTTTTGAAAAAATAGAACCAAGCAAAGTGCAATTTTCAATGTTTCATCTTTTTAAATTTTTATCAAATTATAATTTGATAAAAATAATACTAAGGGTCGAAGATTCTCTTAACTGGAATTACGGTGAAATAACATCTTGAAATAGTCAAAGTTTGAGTATGTGGTTGGTTGAAATGTATAATTTAATTAATTCTCTTCTCATATTTGTAAGTCAAATTATGGAAAAAATTTTGAGGTGTCAAATATTTTCTATTTGTAAATATCCTACATACTAAAAAAAGAAAAAAAATGTGTAACTTTTGGATATGCGTTTATTAGTTTTGTTTTATGAACATAAACAATTGATATTTCAATTTAAAAAATTAAAAGTAAAAAAGAATGGATTCGATTTTTTAGAGATAAAATAAGCAATCTAACTCTTTCATATACTATTTAAGATAGATTATTTAATCATATAAAAAAAATATAAATTATATGTAGATATTATCGCTATATATTATGCTATTATACACAATTATAGCTATAACAAATTGTGAAAATCCTCACCATAGTTTACTGATAACACCACTGATTAGTGCTAATTTATGGTTAAGTATGTTAACTGACTGATTGACTGAAATCCTGAACTGATTGATTGAGTGCATAGCTTAAGTGCATTTCTATATGTTGACTGTGGAATTATCTGTTTATGTATTATGTTTAAACTGCAAATTGAAGGCCTTATCGGCGACCGAATCTGAAATTGATTAATGTTTTATGTTAATTAGAATTTATGTGAATTAATGGTATATTCAATTGAAATGTGATTTAGAATGATTAAATTGAATTAAAGAAGCTAAATTGTAATAGTTGGACTTATCTACCATTTTGCCACTTAGTAGGCCACTACCTAAGACAATGTTGAAGCCTTGTTACACTTAATTCACACACTTTCCTCAGCCATTTTTGAGCACCAAACCGTAGGAAAGAGTGAGAGAGGAGAAATTTAGCTTTTTTTGAGATTTGGCTTGGACACTAGAAGGATTGAAGGTTAATTGTGTAAATTGAGCTTGTTTATCTTGCATTCAAGACCTAAGGTAGAGAATTTACCTTCTTGTTCATATATTTGGATTGGTTCTTGCATGGTTCATGGCAATTTAGTGAGTTGAGTCAAGAATTGGTCTACAATGTTGAATTGAGAGCTAGATCATGCATGCATGCTCTTATATTGAGGTTTTGAAGTTGTTTCATGAGAATTTTTACTTGCATGTTCATAATTTGGGTCTTGATCCATGAACTCACCATGTTTTGAAGTTAAATCTTGCATTTGATCTTGTTTTAGAACATTGGAGTTCCAAGGAACCCATGCATGTGTTGAATTTGCATTGTTCTTCATGTTCATGAAAACTTCTTTGAAATTGTGTTTAATTGAACTACCCTTGGGCTTTGATTTCTCAAATTGATCTTTGAAACATGTAATATTATGGGTTTTGAAGTGTTTTCCAGAAAATTAGTCCAAGAGGATTGAATTTGATGCTTTAAAGTTGAGTTTTGAGCTTGAGGTTCAAATCTGGAAATTCCAGATTTTGGACTCACGCTCGAACGAGGAACTCCACGCTCGAACGTACACACTGAGTTCATGCAGTCCGCTCGAGCGGGGAAAGTGACGCTCGAGCGAGAAATGCGTGCATCCAGTACTTTTGCAGTCCGCTCGAGCGTAAAAAGCCACGCTCGAGCGAGGCCCCTGTTTTCTGAAAATTCTGAAAAGTGTTTAAAAGTGCATCTTTATATATCCTCTTTCCATCCTAGGCATTCCTAGGGCATGTTTAAGTCATCTTAAGGAGGATATTGATGTAGAACCACACCGAGTCAAAATGGGGACTAAGTTATTGTTTCCCAAACGTGCAACTTAGTGTGTGTTCATCCTGTAACTGTAGGGTTGGCATCTGAGGACGCTCTTTATTCTATCTGTAGCCCAGAACTCTGTGAGTAACAATGTTGTAAAGATATGTTCAATCATGAATATTTTTTGAATGACCAACTGTACTGCTTTTCTGAAATGATATTTTTTACTGAATGAATGTTTTATCCTATTTGTGAACTGTATTCGTGGCATCCATAGCAATTTACTATTACTGTACTGTACTGCTACTGTCACAGAGATCTCTATCGGTTCCCATGTTGGAACCACTATTGTTTACTGATATGATGGCCATCGACTGACTGTTCGATCTGTTAAGACCTATTGTACTGTTTTGCTATTGGATATACCATTTATGACTGCTATGATCGAATAACTGATATACTGATAATTGACTGTTTTCAATACTGAAAGGACATTCATTCTTAACCTCTTTATGCATATGTTATTCACTGGGCTTTAGCTCACTGCTCATATATATGTGTAGGTGTTCAGGCACCGGACCATTGTTAGAAGCGTCAGGCTAAGCTCTTATTTTGTCAAGCCAACCCTTGTGCCTCACTGCGAGGTTCCAGATCTGTTCAAGCCAAGGCTGTTTCGAGGTGTTTTAGATTTCCCCCTTTTTGCCTTTGTTTTGTAATATTGTATAGACTGTACCTGTACTATATTGTTATGGTAGGGATTTGATCCCTAACCTGAATATCTGTATATGATGTATGTACATACTGCTTTGTTTCGAATGTGAATATGTTATAAAAAGTCTTTTTGCATACAGACTATCATAACTCATTGGACATCTTTTAATTACTGTTTTGGCTTCCGCCACACATACTGTATTCTTGTTTCGCTTTTATCATATGGCCTTCGGTAATCTCGGATTACTGGCCGGTTACGATGGTAAACCCATAGGGGCGGTTTTAGGTTGTGACAGAGTGGTATCAGAGCGATATTAAACCACGAGTTATACCGCACACACGTGTCCAAATGAGCTATAGGATGTCCTAGAAAAGTAATTAGGACATTGCATGAGCACGAAAAGTGTGTGTGGCCATGACATGAATATACGTGTTAATGTGTTTAAGTATGGATAACGCAAGAACTGCCGATGAAACTGAATCATCTGACGCCAGAATGGCAAGATTAGAAAGAATAGTGGAACTGTTGACCGAAACCTTAAGGCAACAGCAACAACAGAACCAACAGCCCCCACCTCCTCCGGTATAGCCGGAATAGAATGTGAATGATGATATCATTGCTCTAACACAGAAGTTCAGTAAGATGAAACCGCCATCATTTCAGGGAGGCCTTGAACCATTGAAGGCTAAAGCGTGGGTGCTAGAAACTGAAAAAAATTTTGAAGTGTTTTCGTGTTCTGAAGCACACAAAGTGTTATTGGCTACCTTCACTTTACAAGAAGATGCCAGAAGGTGGTGGATGATGATCCACGACACCAATACTGCTATGAATTGGGCCCAGTTTAAGGGAGCCTTCTTTGAGAAATACTTCCCACAGTGTGTCAAAGACCGCAAGGTAACCGAGTTTGAACAGTTGAAACAAGGTACCATGTTCATGGCTGAGTATGAGTCAAAGTTTACTGAACTCGCCAGATATGCACCACACATGGTTGACACTGATTACAAAAAGGTCAAGAAGTTTGAAGGCGGCCTTAATGTAGAAATTCTTGACAGAATCAACGTTTTTGAAATTGCTGAAATACTTGGATGTTCTTGATCGAGCAATAATGGCTGAGTCAAACATCGAAGCATTGAAATAGACTGAAACACCAGCGTCTGAATGGCGTGGTAAGAGACGGGGTTTTAAATTTAAGAAAGGCCGGAACAGTTCGTTGAACAAAAAGCAAAATACAGGGTCGACAACCAGTTCCAGTTAGGGAAGTGGTTCTATACCGCCCTGTTTTGAATGTGGTAAGAAACATAAAGGGGTTTGTTATAAAATTTCAGGTGCTTGATATAGGTGTGGCAAGGTGGGCCATATGGTCAAAGATTGCCCTTCTGCTCCTCAGGCAATAGTAAAGCTGCAGCCAGCGCAGCAGCATCAACTGCTCCACCAAAACCCATCCCCAAAGCTACTGGAAAAGAGCCTTATGAGGCAAGGCCGAGTGTTCGCACTCGTACTGGGAGATGTATAGAATACCGAGACCGTTGTGTCAGGTATACTCTCAATTTGTGCTCAAAATGCGTATGTTTTAATTGATTCGGGGTCTACACATTCATATGTATCGTATGATTTTTCGCAAAAATTGAATAGACCATTGGAACCCATGAACTATCTGTTAACTGTATCTTCACCTGTTGGGGGATCCATGACTTGTGCTTATATGTACCCTGCATGTGAAATTATTGTTGAGGATGTTCATTTGTACATTGATTTACTGCCATTGAATATTGATAATTTTGATGTGATATTGGGAATGGATTGGTTAACGAAATATCATGCTACCATAAACTGTGTAACAAAACAAGTTGTTTTCCGTTCACCCGGACTGCCTGAATTTGTGTTTAATGGAGTTGGAGTAGTGCCTCTCCCATATCTGATTTCATCCATGAAAGCTTTCAAACTGATTAGAAAGGAGTATAAAGGGTATCTATGTTCTATATTGACTGTACCTACTGATAATAAAACTGATGTGAACAGTATTCCTATAGTCAGAGAATTTCCAGATGTTTTTCCAGATGATCTGCCAGGGGATTTGATTGATAAGGAGATTGAGTTCACCATTTAAAGCTCCGAACATAATGACACCTACCAAATTGAAAGAGTTGAAAGTTCAGCTGCAAGAACTGTTAGATAAGAAGTTCATTAGGCCCAGTACTTCACCGTGGGGAGCGCCAGTCTTATTTGTGAAAAAAAAAAGACGGCTCACTGAGACTCTACATTGACTACCGTGAACTGAACAAGGTAACAGTGAAAAATAAATATCCATTACCCCGCATTGATGATTTATTTGACCAGTTACATGGTGCCCAAGTGTTCTCCAAGATTGATCTTAGATCTGGATATCACCAGTTGAAAGTCAAGACAGGGGACATCGAAAAGATTGCCTTTCGAACGAGGTATGAACATTATGAATTTCTTGTTATGCCTTTCGGAGTTACCAATGCACCTGCCGCATTTATGGATCTTATGAACAGAATTTTCAAACCATACCTTGATGAATTTATAGTTGTTTTCATAGATGACATTTTGATTTATTCCAAAAGCACGGAAGAACATGAACGTCACTTGAACATTGCCCTACAGACCCTAAGAGAATAGAAACTTTATGCAAAACTAACTAAATGTGAATTTTGGCTAGACAGTGTGATGTTTTTGGGACATGTGATCAATAAGGATTGTATTACAGTTGACCCATAGAAAATTGAAGCAGTAGTGAACTGGCCTAGACCGACAAATGTTATCGAAGTCTGAACTTTTCTAGGCTTAGCTAGGTATTACAGAAGGTTTGTCAAAGATTTCTCTAAAATTGCCCTACCATTGACACAGTTGACTCAGAAGGGGATATCAGTTGACTGGACCGATCAGAGGGAATCAGTTTTTCAAGAGTTGAAAACTGGACTAGTGACTGCACCGGTTCTCACCCTACCCTTAGGTACAGATGGTTATACTATATTTAGTGATGTTTCTTATAAGGGTTTGGGATGTGTTTTAATGCAGAATGGAAAAGTTATTACGTATGCTTCCCGACAACTGAGACTGCATGAAAAGAACTACCCGACCCATCATTTGGAACTTCCTGCAGTAGTGTTTGCACTAAAAATTTGGCGTCATTACCTTTATGGGGCAATATGTGAAATGTATACAGACCACAAGAGTTTGAAATACTTTTTCAAATAGAAAGAACTGAATATGAGACAGCGAAGATGGTTAGAACTGATAAAAGATTACGATCTGCAAATTTTGTACCATTCAGGAAAAGCTAACACCGTTGCTGATGCACTGAGTCAGAAATCGATTGGAAATTTAGCCTATTTACTCACCGGGCAGAAAGAATTGCTATGTGACCTTGAAAAATTTGAAATTGAGATTGTTTTGCGTGAACAAGGTGGAACAATAGCCGCTATTTCTACTCAACCGGCACTGATTGAAGAGATTAAAGAGAAACAGTAACAGGATGACTTCTTGAGGAAAATCATCAAAGAACAGGAATCCAAACCGAGGTTGGATTTCAAATTTGAGAATAATGTGTTGAAATTTCAGGAAAGATTGTGTGTACTGAATGATTCTAAACTGAAAAGACGAATCCTGCAAGAGGGCCACAATTCGAAACTGTCTATCCATCCGAGAAATACGAAAATGTACCAAGACTTGAAACTGAAGTTCTGGTGGCTGGGAATGAAGAAAGAAATTGCTAATTTTGTGCCGAAATGTCTTCATCGCCAACAAGTTAAAAGCTTTAACATCAACGAAGAAGTTATCGCAACCCTTACCGATACCGGAGTGGAAATGGGAACATATCACTATGGATTTCATTGTTGGTTTACCTCGCTCCAGTAAAGGTATGGATTCAATTTGCGTTATTGTTGATAGACTGACTAAGTCTGCTCATTTCTTACCTGTCAAGACAATTTATAATGCGGACAAATTGGTTGTAATCTATATTGATGAGATTGTTAGATTGCATGGAGTGCCTGTGTCCATTGTTTCTGATAGGGACTCGAAGTTTATGTCGAGATTTTGGCAAAGCCTACAGACAGCATTGGGTACTGAACTGAGACTGAGTAGTGCATACTGTAGACGTCCCTGAACGCCCCAGGGAGGGTGAGTCCCCCGTTCCGTTCGTTATGGGCTCACTACAGTTCGGACTCAAATTGTCACGGTTCTCAATCTAAACCAAATAGTTCAAATCCGGCAAATCGTTTTGAGAAAACAGATTTTTTGAAAGAAGTGCCAAACATGGACTGTTTTGCCAGATACAGAGTCGCCACCTAAATATTTTATTTGGGAAATTTAGAAAATCCTGACTCGTGCCAAAGGTCACGTGTCCGTCATCTCCAAAGTTGCCTCGGCTCGGGAACTTAGGTACGATTGAGAAAGGTCACTTCGTGAGCACCCCCGCTCGCCCGATCAAAGATCGGCCTCTACTAACCATGATATCGAGTTTTGAAAACATTATGTGTTCTTATTCTGGTTATTAGCCTAGATTTACTATGTGATGCACACAGCATACAAGTATAGACTGGATTGCCTAAATTGGAACAAAACATTTCATGTTTATTTTTGAAAGTGGTTTGCTACTCGCAAGTAGGCTTAAAATGCGGATTTTACCACTTTCGGGTGGGCTTAGAAAAGATGGTTTTGCCACTATCTAGTGGGCTTAAAACTCACAGTTGATGAATTGTTCCAATCCAAATAACCCAACCTTCACCCACAGACATTCAGGCAGTTATATCACGTAAGCACATAGCCTCATGGTAAGCATGCTATCATGGCAGTCACTCACACGCATGCAAGGATGCTAAAGCTTAAAACTTACCGAGTACTCCAAGCCAAAACAGAAGCTAATTAGAAATCCATGCATGATCCTAACCATACAGAAATGCCTAATGCAACACATGCAAAAATGCAACTATAAGCAGGCTCGGCTATTCTAAAGATGACATGTGAAATGTTACAACTAACATGTATTCAACTTAGAATTGAAATACAAATGCAATTAGAATGATGCGCCGAGCCCGATGCATGCAAGACAGATAAATGAGTGCAAACATGCTATCATACTGTATGCTAATTGAAACATGCCCTAATCTAACCATCATAAGTTGGTAAATAAAAGGGAGAAAGACGTGGGGTTGGAAGACATACATCACACACATGCACACTTATTACAGTTGTGCCCTCGCTCGGAGGGTCCGAATAAATAATACAGTCCCAAATAAATAATACAGTCCGAATAGGTACAAAACCCTAATTAATTAAACAATTAATCTAGGAAAATAGTAAATTAGCGTGCAAGCTAGGGACTGCCTCGACTCTGCGCCGGATGATGAATGATGCATGCTTGAGTTGCCTTGCGCGGAAATCCATTGCGATGCCTTGGTTTGCCTTTGTTTGCAATTATTCTCGGGATTTGTGCCAAGCTCTGGAAGGCTGCCGATTTCTGATTTGCTACAACGGAGAGCAAGAAAGGGGCATGGCAAAGTATTTTCACATATGTATGCATACCTCAATCCCCGTGCCACCAATCACGCATCTCGATGCATAATGGCCGAGGAGTCGAATTGCACAACTCAATATGGGATGAATGCACATGAAAAAACAACAAGACCGAGGCTCCATTATGGATGATCCGGAGTGTCGGTGACTGGGAATTGAGATACGTTCCGTCACTCGAAGTACGAAATGTCCCTCGTTTCCCGTGCTCGGGCTAACTCCTATCCCAAACACAATGCAATATGCATGACATGCGTGAATGCAACTAGTATACAACCTAGCATACACAATGCTATGGAATGACATACACAATGCACGATGTGACACGGCATACACGATGCTTTAACATACAACCTAGCATACACAATGCTATGAAATGAAATGGCATACACAATGCACAATGGACTTACACCAACATGAGTGGACCTCAGCCACACCCACATTAGCGGCCATAAGATGAAAATGAGACACTCGAGATGCGTGCACGCATGCACGCAAACCGAGGACCGACCCTAAGACACGAATGCCACTCTACCAAAGCATGGCAAGGCATGAAATATGGCATACGAACATGCAAGTTCCAGCACTGAAATATGATGCAAAATGATCCCGAAACATGGATAAATGGCACCCGATGCATGGAATGGTCCCGAAACACAAAACTAGGCACATACATTGACCTATAGCTATACAAAGCAAGCATTATTTGATCATGAGACCTAAAGACAGAACCAAGGAAATCCCAAAAAATTCACATTTCTAGTTTAAGGCATGGCCAAAAGATGCTAGCAAGATGGACTAAAATGGCATGCAACTTTGACTAGTAAACATGGTTTACATGGCAAGTACATGAAGCAAGTGAGAAATCATCAAACCAGCAAAAATCAGTGAACTAAACATGCCAAAATATGCCCAAATAAACATGGAAATACAGCCAACACATACAAAAATGAGGGGCTCCTTTAGAGGGCATACAAAGGGATTATTAGGCACATACAAGATAGACATGAAGCACGACCAAAAAAATTCCGGAAATCAAATATGGTATTCCCAAAAACTCATGAAATTGGGCCTGAAAAGTGGCTAAGAAGCATGCAAGATAGGGCCACTTTGGAAGGCCAAAATGACCATCAAACAGAACAAGGTGAGAGGGGGTCACCCCCCTCTGATTTGGAGGCTCAAAATAGTGTGATAGCCACTGAAAATCCACTGGATTTCAGTGACTAGAAGGCCAAACCAAGCATGCAACAAAAGCTTAGGTGTAAGGCTCAAAATAAGGGACAATCAAGCATACAAGGGAGCATATGACCTCAAAAAAAAATGGAATCTTAAACAAACTTTAAGATGAGATTAAAAAAAGATATTCTTCAGTTTATGACAACTCTCAAAAATGAACACAAATAGGGCTAATCTATCATGCAAAAATGGCCCTAAAAGAGAGAATAGAGACAAGGGATAGAAGATGGCCCCAAACAGAAAAGAGCCCTTCAACAAAGTTTAAGAGGGGATCAAAATAAATCACTTTAAAGTTTATATCAAGTCTCTAAAATGAACACAAGTAGGGCTAAACTACCATGCAAGAAAAAGGCCTAAAAGAGGGGTAAAGAGACAAGGGACAGAAGCTGACCTCAAACAGAGGAGAGCCCTTCAACAAAGTTGAAGAGGGGCTCAAAAAAAGACATTTTACAGTTTATGACCAAGTCCAAAACAGCTCACAAATAAACCTAAAATATCATGCAAAAATAGGCCTAAAAGAGAGTTTAAACACAAAGGGTGAGGAGGAGACCTCAAACAGAGAAAGACCCTTAATCAAACATGGAGATGAGCACAAAATATGACTATTTACAGTTTGGGTCGGAGCCCAAAAATGCTTTCAAGAAAGGCTTATAAATGAAGCAAGAAAATACTAGTTTAGGGGAAAAGTGTGCTTACCCTTGAAGAGCAATGAACCAGCAACCTTTGGACCAAGAAGAGGAGCTCTTAGCCTCTGGAAATCAGCTTCAAAAGGGTGGAATGGGGTGTGGATGTGTGGAGCTATGGGTTGGTGTGTAAATGGTGCAAGGCTTTTAGGGTTTTGAGGCTTGGAAGAGAGGGAGAGGGAGAGATGTAAGCAAGGCTCTAAACAAGAATTTGTAACCCTCTAAAATGGAGCTGGGGGGTCTAGTTTTATAGAGAGAGGAGTGGGGGAAAGGAGAGGAAAATCAAATTCAAATTTCCCTCCCAAAAGACCCCACCTCGGATACAGAATCTGGGGGGAAACAGAGGATGCAGCTGCAAGAAACCAGGTGTGAAGAACATGGCTGGGCAGGTTTACAGGGTTCAGGTGGCCAGCTGGCCACCTCCGCTGGCCGGCCGGCCAGGGTCAAAAGGGTCAATGAGAATTAGTGGCCGGCCACCCCATATTGGTGGCCTCCCATGTGTGCACAACACAGCTATGTAGTCAAAACCCTGAAAATGTGAACTAGGAGAGAGAAAAAAACAACTTTCTAGAGAAAGGGTCAGGAACAATTGCTGGCCGGCCATGACATATTGGTGGCCTCCCAGGTATGTACAACACAAATATGTGGTTGATGGTCAAAGAAAGTGGCCCGGGAATGGTCAACATCAGCTTTCTAGCGAGGAAAACGGGCGACGGAGAGCGATGAAGGAATAAAGCTGGTCTTCAGAACAATTGCTGGCCTCCCACCCTTCTACAACCTTCATAACAATGAAAATAAGGTCTCCACCAAAAATGAACCCAAACCGATACAAAACGAAGGTTCAGGGGCCAAAACACGCAGCTGTAGACACCTCATTTTTTACTGTCCTCAAGACTTGGACGTCACCGCTTGAACACTCGGTGATTATCCATGTTTGTGTTTGTTTGGAGTTCCCGGAGTCCTCGGCTACGCGCCCTGCCTCAGGACCTCCGAACTTAACCGTTTTGTGTCTGGTTTTGCACCAAACACTTGTGCTTTGCCTTTGAGGGGCAGGGAATGCCTTTTGAGGCATCCCCACAGACCACCGGCAGTGGCTAGAAGCCACCGGCTGGTGAGTGTTTCCATCAGCACTATTTTGTGCCGGTCGGCACTCCTTTTGGCAAAATGACCATTTTGCCCTGCCGATCACTTTATAGCTGTTTTTGGAGATATTTTCAGACAGCTTTGTAGCACTTGTTTCCCCTCCATACACGTGTATGGAGGGATGAGCCTTTGGTTTGCTTAGCTTGTAAGTTTTCATTCCTATAAGAGAAGGCTTCCTCCTCTTGGCTCAAGGGTTAGAAGAGTTAGACATTTTAGGGAGAAAATACAGAGAAGAAGCTCTGGTTTTAGGTTAGAAATCCTATATCTATCCTATCTCTCTTTTCCTTGCTCATTTTGTACACTAGGTGTTTTAGTTCATACTATTGCACACAAGCACCTAGTGTTCCACCTTCCTCTTGGAGCTGAAGTTCTAAGAGCCTATTCTTAGTGTTCTTGACTGGTTTGAGGCTTAAGGAGACATCAAGGTCACCATTGTTGAAGAAAAGCTTCAAGGGTAAGAAACTAGTCATTTTTACCCCTTTCTTGCACCTTGTTTTTACCTAGTTTAAGACTGTTTTTGTGCTTGGTGATCAAGACATAAAAGTTCTGTTTTGTAGTCCTCTTGATAGTTTATTAAGGGTACTTTGTGCTTTGAGGAAGTTTGGCCCCTCTTAGGCCTTGAAAGGCCTCATTTTTGTGCTATTTTGTTGAGCTCCGGGATTTTGGTGTTTGGGTCTATTCACCACTGAAATCTTGAGGGATTTCAGTGGTGTAGATGATGCCTTAAAGTCCCAAGAAGGAGGGATGCACCCCCTCTCCTTGTTGTCCTTGAAAAGGGCAAGATTTGGCCTCTTAAGGGAGCATAATTTTGAATATTTGAAGAGCATGTCTTGGCTGCATTTTATGTTTATTATGCCCTAATATGACATTGCTAAGTGTTGGTTTTAGTACTCCTTGCATGTTTTGCATGGTTGCTTTGTAATGCCTCTTTGGTCCTTTAACATGCCTAGGTTGTTAGCCCTAGTTTGAGCATGCTTTAGGCTTAGACTTATGAATGTTTTATGCTTATTTTGACATGTTTTAGCTCTGTCCATAGTCATTTGGGTTGATCTTGGCATGCATTATATAGCCCCTTTGCATTTTAGGCTTGCTAGCCTTTGAGTATGCATGTGTAGCATGTGTTGCTTACCTCATTTTGATGGTTTGGAACCATTTGGCATGTCATTTCAGTCCCTTTGGTGTGCTCGTATGCTTGCCTTAGTTGCCTCTTTAACGCTTTAAAAGCATGTGTTGTATGCCTCATGTTTTAGCATTTGTGCATGCCTTTGGATTCATGCCATTTAGATGCCATCTAAGTGGTCTTTTGGGCTTAGTCTTATGTGTTAAAACCCTGTTTTAAATTGGTTAAGTGTTACCATGTGTGGTTGTAATATGTGTGGTTCAATGCCTCATTGGTTTGCCTTAAGTACTTGGGCCACTTGTTGCATGCTTAGCCTACTTTGTTGCTTGGTTTAGCATCATATTTTGCATGATTTTCAGAGCTTTCTATGCATGCTAATTGTCCATGTTTAACTCATTTCAAGTGTGCTTGAATGTTTTCTTGTTTATGCCTAAGTGTTGGATTATGTATGCTTGCATGTGTACATGCATTGCATGTATCTTAGTATTCACTTCTATAGCATTTGGCCACTGTTTTGAGCCTTTTTAGAGTTGCCCAATTCATGTTTAAGTCCATCCTTCAATTGGTTTGCATCCTTATCTTGCATGTTCACTTGTATGTTTGCATATATTGCATATAGATGACATGCTTAGGACTTCATTGCATTGCATTGTGCATGCTTGGCCTCTTGAAGTGTGTGTGATAGAGGTTTAGCACCCTTATGTGCTTGTGTTGCATTGCATGCATTTGAAATCAAAGTTGCACACTTGGTTCTTTGGGCCACCATGTATGGAAATGCGTGATTGGTGGTCCGAGAATCGAGGCATATCTTCCTTTGAGTCATTAGTATGATAAGGAGTGTGTTTAGTGCATATATGCTTTGAATTGCATTGCCATGCCAAGATGCCCTATCTTGCTGTGAGTTGCGGAGTTCTGCGAGTATTCGTGGCCAAGAAGTGTTTAGTGCCGACCGGCAATCAATTTGCAGCCGATGGATCAATTCAGTGCCGATGAGCTCAATCCACTGCCGGTGGAAGTTTTGTGCAGCCGGTAGTGATCTTCAGTACCTAAGGAAGTATTCCTAGGATTGTGGCAGTCTTCTGAGATGCAAGGCAAGGAAAACAGAGGCAGGCTAGGCATGGCAGTGCAATTCCGAGCGGAATCCGAGCGCGCGTGCATTGGGCCCTCGCTCCGAGGCGGTTTACTGTTTTTCTTAGATTAATTAATTTGTTAATTTAATTAATTTGTAATATTTAATTAGCTTGCGTAGTTAATTATTTGTATTATTCTTTTGGTCCCTCCGAGCGAGGGCAAATCTGTAATAAGTGTGCGTGAGTGTGTGCATGTCTTCCAACCCCCACTTCTTTCTTCCCTTTTATTTACCCGCTTATGATGGTAGATTAGGGCACGTTTATTTTAGCATACCTTATGCAATGTATGCGTGCATCCATGCATTTGTTTACATGCATCGGGTTCGGTACATCATACAAACCGCATTGTATTTTCAATTCCAAATTGAATACGTGCATCAAATGATTGCATTTCACATGCCACTTTTAGGGTTAGCCGAGCCTATCCTAATTACATGTTGTATGCGATGCATTAGTCACTCTAACATGAACTAGGGCATGCATGTTCGCTAACTAGTTTATTGTTTTGGCACGGAGTACGATGTAAGTATTTATGCTTTAGCATATCGCATGCGTGTGAATGTTAACATGACAGTATGCTTACCATGCGGCTAAATGCTTACATTAAATAAACTGACTGAATGCCTGTGGGTGGAGGTTGGATTTCTTGGGTTGGAATAACTCATTGAAATCCGTATTTTAGCCTACTTGCGAGTAGCAATTTCAAATTGTTTTCCAAACAAACGGATATGCAATGTTTGTTTCCAAATTAGGCAATCTAGTCTATAGTTGTTTGCTGCGCGCATAACATAGTAATTCTAGGCTAATAATTGGAATAAGAGCATGTAATGTTTTCAAAATCGGATATCACGGTTAGTAGAGGCCGGTCTTCGGACCGGGCGAAAGGGGGTGCTCATAGCTGACCTTCCCCGATCGTACCCAAGCTCCCGAGCCAAGACACTTTGGTGATGACGGACACGTGGCCTTGACCCAGTCGTGGTTTCCTAAATTTCCCATTTTAAAATATTTAGGTGGCGACTCTGTAATCTAGCAAAGCAGTCCATGTTTGGCACTTCTTTTCAAAATCTGTTTTTCTTCAAAACAATTTGCCAGAGTTGGACTCTTTGGTTCAGATTTAGAACCGCAACACAAACAAAAAAGGGAGTCCGAACTGTAGCGCGAGGTCCCCGATACGTGTTCTGGAACCGGCTGGCCCGCCATTAAGCATCGGAGGTGGTGTTCGACCACGAAGCTGGTCTCTCGAGCCTCAGTGTCCCTCAAAAGGGAGTAAATAAGATGTATGCCAAAAATCGGAGCAAACGGAGGTGGTTAAGCGGTCCCGAACAAGGGCACACGACCGACGGCTCTGAAAAACCAAAAATCGGGGCACACGACCGAAAAATGGCCTACGACCACGAAACGTAGCCTACAGCCACTGAGAGATGGTCTACGAGACCTCTCCCTCCCTTCGGGAAGAGAAAACAAAGAAAACATGGCCTGGTTCGTGTAGACACCCCATTTTTGACCGACCCTAAGACTCAGACGTCACCGATTGAGCGCTTGGTGATGTTGCATACTGTGCTCGTTCAGAAGTCTCAGAGTCGCGACCGTGCGCCCTGCCTCCGAACTTCCGAACTCTCTTTCGTGCCTTGCCTCGGTTTGCGAACCAGACTTGGTTTTCTCTGTTTTCTTTCCTGAGGGGAGGGAGAGGTCCCGTAGACCATCTCTCAGTGGCCGTGGGCTACATTTCGTGGCCGTAGGCCATTTTGCCCATTTCGGAGCCCGGTTCCCGATTTTCGGAGCCGTCAGGCCGTGTGCCTCAGTTCGGGACCACCCAACCATCTCTGATTTCTCTGGTTTCTGGCATACATCTCATTTACTCCCTAACGAGGGACACTGGGGTCTCAGATACCCACTTCGTGGTCGAACACCACTCCCGATGCCCAACAGCCCATTTTCGGGACCCCGAACTGCGTGATTTGGGCCCCGAGCATTCATTTTGCATCGGTTTTTGTTCATTTTCGGCGAGTACCTCTGTTTTATCATACCGAGGGACACTGGGGTCTCAGATACCCACTTCGTGGCCGAACGCCACTTTCGGTGCTTACAACCCATTTTCGGACCTTAACCGCGTGATTTGGGACCCGAGCATTCATTTTGCATTAGTTTTTGTACAATTTTGGCAGGTACCTCTGTTTTAGCACCAGGAAGATCACTGGAGGGTGGGAGGACAGCAATTGTCTCACAAAACCAGTTTAAGCTCCTCCGGCGTCCGTTTTGCTCATTTGCTAATGTTGAACACCCTAGGGATATTTTCTTCGAGCCGAGACTACATATTTGTGATGAGGGGACATGGGAGGACCCTAAAAAGTGGTGGTCGGCCAGTAATTGTTATTTTCATTTTTGAGCCTCTCTTTCAAGTTGAATGTTGTGCCTCCTGTTTCAGAGTTGCCAAATTCCAACCATGGGATCTTGTTCTACACACCTGGGAGGACACCAAAATATGATGGCCGGCCATTAATTGTTCACTTCATTTTTGGCCATGGCCGGCTAGCCATGGAGAGTGGCTGGCCGACCAGTGGGGTGGCCGGCTGGCCATCTTCAAGAAAAGCACCTGGCCGGCCTGCTTCCTGCTTTTGACCACTTTACAGCTGTCCAGCTGTTTTTCCAAATATCTTTTGCCTCCGAGGGATATTTTGGGAGGGAAAGCTTGGATGCATTTCCCTCCCTTTTACACCCCTTTCTTGCCCATTTAAGGGGCTGACCTCCTTCTTTGTTAGGGTTAGCAACTTTCTTCTCAAGAGCATATCTCCCATTGCCTCCATTTCCCTCTCCAAAAACCTTCAAGTTTCTAGCCCACTTGTTCATCAACCCTAAGCTTCACCATCACCACCTCCATTCCAGCAGTAAAGGAGGATTTTTCAGAGGCTAAGAAGCAACAAATTGAAGCCAAGAAGCAACAAAAGCTTGATCTTCAAGGGTAATACACTATTTCCCCCTTTTGAGCACATTTTTGCATCAATTCTTTACCCTACTTGCTCTTTGTTTTGGGCTCCGAACCCTACTGATTTTAGGCTTATTTTGAGCCCCTCTACAACATTGTAGAAGGGCTCAACCTTGTTTGGCACCTCTATGATGCACCTCTTTCAATATCACTCTTTGTGCCATTATTTTGCATGCTTTGTTTGGATTATGAGTAATCCATTTTCGAGCCTGATATAAACTATGAGTGGGATTATTTTGAGCCCCTCTTAAAAATTGAAGAAGGGCTCAACCATTTTTGGTGGTTCTATCATGCACTTGTTTTGTAATTCTTCCAATTTACCGTAAAATTGCATGGTTTCTTTAGCCTATTTGAAGTCTGATTTTGAACATGCCATTAACTGAGATTGAGCTTATTTTAGGTCCCTCTACAACATTGTAGAAGGGATCAATCTTGTTTGGGGCCTCCATGCATGGCCTCTCTTTGTACCTCTCTTTGGCCCCATTTTGCATGCCTTTTTTAAGCTTATTTGGCTTCTGATTTCAGCCTTCATCAGGCCTGAAAAGAGCCTTATTTTTTTCCTTCTTGTCATGTTTTGTTAAGGGTCTTATGCTATTTGGTGAATACTTTTGGTACTTCATGTTATACCCTCTTATACCCCCTTATTTTTGCATGCCTTGCTAGCCCATCATGCTTCTTTTTTTGAGCCTTCATCAAGCTTGGAAAGAGTCTTAATATAACTCATTCTTCATGTTTTGTTAAGGGTCTTAGGCTGTTTGGTGCATCCTTTTGATACCTCATGTTATAGCCTTTGTTGGCTCATATTTTGCATGCTATTTTGAGCATATCTACATACTGAATTGGGGAATGTCATCTCTTGTAAATGTGCATATTTTTGGTCCTTCTTTAATGTTGTAGAACTGTTTTTTTCAGTTTGGGCATTGTACATATCACTTGTTTCATTGTTCCCCTCTTTTCCCTCATTTTTGCATGCTATTTTTTTCCATACTTGTGATTGTTGTTTGGCCATACTTTGTACTGTAAAAATGCTAGTTTAGGGACTGCCTAGCATCTATCTTTACACTTCATGTCCATATTGTGCATGTTCGGCATAGCTCCAAGTCATTTCGGGTACTCAACATAGCATTTCGGGCATCGGGTGTAATTTTGCTATAATTCGGGGGCTGTTTTGCATCATTTTGGTTGCTGAAAATTGCATTTCCCCATGTGCCATATGCCATATGCCACGTCTCATTTCGTATGTCATTCTGTGCCTTAGTACCATTGCCTCGGTTTGCGTGCCCGTGGGCACGCATTTCGAGGCACTTTATTTTCATCCATCGGCCTCTTATGTGAGTGCGGCTGAGGCCCTCTCATGTTAGTGTAAGCCCAATTTGCATTGTGTATGCCATTTCATGCCTTTATGTCATTGCCTCGGTTTGCGTGCCCGTGTGCACGCGTTTCGAGGCAGCTCATGTTCATATTTTGGCCTCTTATGTGAGTGCGGCTGAGGCCCTCTCATATTAGTGTAAGCCCAATTTGCATTGCGTATGCCATTTCATGCCTTAGGACCATTTCCTCGATTTGCGTGCCCGTGTGCACGCATTCCGAGACATCTCATTTTCATAGCATTGCGCATGCTAGGATTGTATTTTAGTTGCATTCATGCATATCATGCATATTGCATCTTGTTCGGGATAGGAGTTAGCCCGGGCACGGGAAACGAGGCACGTTCCGTACTCCGAATGACGGAACGGGTCTCAATTCCCAAGTCACCGACACTCCGGATTACCCATGATGGAGTTAGGTTTTGTTGTAGAATTCATCTGCATTCATCCTATATTGAATTGTGCAATTCGGTTCCTCGGCCATCATGCATCGAGATGCGTGATTGGTGGCACGAGGATCGAGGCATGCATATATTTGTGAAATACATTGCTATGCTCCTTTCTGCTTCGCGGCAAAATCCAGAATCGACTTTTTGGTCGCACGCATTTCGAGAAACATTGCAAACAGAGGCTAATTGGGGCATCGGTGGATTTCCGCCAAGGCGTTTCAACATGCATCATTCATCGAATCGAGGCGCCCTCGCTTGCATGCCGCTTCTTTTTTCTTAGTTAATTTGTCAATTAATTAGGAATCTGTATTATTTCGGACCGTATTATTCTTTCATTTCGGACTGTATTATTATTTATTCAAACCCTCTGCGCGAGGGCATAATTGTAATAAGGGTGTGTGAGTGTGATGTATGTCTTCCAATCCCACGTCTTTCTTCCCTTTTATTTACCTGCTTACGATGGTTAGATATAGGGCATATTTCAATTAGCATACAGTATGACAACATGTTTGCATCATTCATCTGTTTTGCACGCACCAAGCATCATACAAACTGCATTTGTATTTCAATTCCAAGTTGAATACTTGATAGCTGTAGCATTTCACATGTCATATTTAGAATAGCCGAGCCTGCTATAGTTTGCATCTTTGCATGTGTTGCATTAGGCAATTCTGTATATCTAGGATCATGCATGATTTCTAACGTAGCTTCTATTTTGGCTTGGAGTACTCGGTGAGTTTTATGCTTTAGCATCCTTGCATGCGTGTGAGTGTTGCCATGAATAGCATGCTTACCATGAGGCTAACTGCTTATCTGATATAACTGCCTTGAATGCCTGTGGGTGGAGGTTGAGTTATCTGAATTGGGACAATTCATCGACTGTTTGTTTTAAGCCCACTAGATAGTGGCAAAATCATGTTTTCTAAGCCCACCCGAGGGTGGCAAATCCACGTCTTAGCCTACTTGCGAGTAGCACCATCAAACCATTTTCAAACAAACAAGCATGAAATGTTTTGTTCCAATTCAGGCGACCCAGTCTATACTTGTATGCTGTGCGCATCACATAGTAAATCTAGGCTAATAACCGGAATAAGAACTCACAATGTTTTCAAAATCAGATATCATGGTTAGTAGAGGCCGGTCTTTGACCGTGGAAGTGCTCACAGTGACCTTCCCCAATCGTACCCAAGTTCCCGAGCCGAGGCAACTTTGGTGATGACGGACACGTGGCCTTTGGCACCGAGTCAGGGTTTTCTAAATTTCCCATTTTAAAATATTTAGGTGGCGACTCAGATTCTGGCGGCGATCCATGTTTGGCACTTCTTTCAAAAATCTGTTTTCAAAAGCGATTTGCGATTTGGACTCTTCGGTTCAAGATTGAGAACCGTGACATTTGAGTCCTTGAACCGTAGTAGACCCAATATCGAACGAGCGGGGGACTCGCACTCTTCCCCGAGGATCGTTCGGGGCGTCTGATTCATAAGCCGAGGCAAGACACAAAAGAGTCTGGAAGTCTGGAGGCAAGGCTCGCAGCCGAGACTCTAAAACTTCTGAACGAGCACAATATGCAACATCACCGAGTGCTCAATTGGTGACGTCTGAGCCTTAAGGTCGGTCAAAAATAGGGTGTCTACAGTTGCCCCTCTTTGACAGAACTCGAAAGTCACACGTGACGGGAGTGAATGTCAAAGCCTAGAGACGACCCATTTTTGATAAGGCCGAAGACTTGGACAAACAAAATATAGATAAATAAATGGTTTTGCCCGCAGGCTGCCTAGGTATCCCTTTGCAAGGAATCAAACCAGCGTAGTTCAGGGGCAGGATGCAAAATGATATGCAGAAAGATTTTGATAATTGGACTTATATTGTAATAACCCGACCCTCGTGCATGATTTTTGTTATATTTGCAACTCTCGATTGGTACTTTTAAATGTTTACTATAATGGTTCATGAAGCAAATTGAATGAGCAAGTGAAATTCATGTTTTAGTTGTCTATCTGTTTCATAAGGACACTATCTGTTTCCCCTGACACATTAAAGTAAGAATTGGAAGCCATAACAGCTTAATGACCTGAAATTGATACGATATCCGTGATCAGAATAATTTTTAAGTAATATTAAGCATGTTCGTGAAATTTTAATTTTGGGATGATTAAACGATTCGTTTTCGTCTTATTAGCCTAGTAGAGATATATATCTATGATGTTCTTGGGTTTAAGGCAAACAAAAAACACTTAGTTTAAGAGAAGAAGGAAAGAGGGAGACAAGGAAGAAGTAAGAGAGCCTAAGGTCTAAAGTAAGTTTGATTTCTTAGTTTAATTCCTTGTTTTTTTAATTTCAAGTTGAAAGACCTTGATGTTGTATGATCTTGTATTGTTATGAAGTTTTGGGAGTGCTAGAAGATGAATAATGGATAGAGTGGCCTCATTTCTTATCTAATTCATCTATCTTCTTTAATTTCAAGTTGTGATTATTTTTATGAGCATAAGATTGTTTCTCTATATTTTGTGTGTATGTGAAGATAAGAAACTCAAGAAATGGAAGTATGTGAAGTTATTGTTGAACTTTCATTTTGTCCTAATTAATTGAGTGAAGAGTAAGGGTTTAATTCACTTCAATTTGGATTACATTATGATGTTATACAAGTTAATTGTGTGCTTTTGAATCAAGATGTACCATGTAAAAGGTTCAATTTAAGCTCTCTAAGACATCCCAAGAAAACCACCATTTTCAGTAAAAATTTGAATTTGACCGAAGAGTAATCGCCGCGTCGCGGAGTCATGGCCGCACGAGGGAGCCAATCACGTCGCGGGTTGTACACGCGCGGAGAAGAGAAGAGGAAAAATGGAGCTTCTGTTCTGCCTAAAAAGCACGTGCGGGCCGCACGTGCGGGATTAGCCGCCGCACGTGCGGCACATGTGGAAAAAGACGGGTTGCTCCGTTTTGCGTGTAGAACCCTCTAAAAATGTCGGAATATGTATTTGATGTCTTTTTGATATGAATTAATTCATTCGAAATGAAGCGAAATGAAGTGAAACGAAATGTAATTTGATATGTAATTGAGATGAACTAAAGCGTGAGTTTTCAATGTGTGCAGGGCACACTACGAGTGGAACAGGCACGTCATCCCAACACTGTGAGTAGTAGTACTTATGTACATTTTATGCACTTATGTTAATACGTTGACGCAAGTAAAGCAACTCTATTAATGTATTCAAACAGGTTATATATTGTTGCTACAATTTAAGGAATGGTATGCAATTGTGTCAATATACCATGGCATGTAAAGCAATTATGTAAATGTCTCAAACATGTAATGTATAATGCTAATGTTTCACGTATGTTTAAATCAATGTTAATGTTAATGTTAATGTTAATGTTAAAGTATGTAAGCTAAAAGAATGTGCAAGGGCTTTATGCCACCTTTTTCAAGGGCCTCGAGCCATTTTCAAGCGCCTCGTGCCAAATCTCAAGGGCCGTAGGGCCATCATGCTATCAAGGGCTTTATGCCAAATCTCAAGGGCCGTAGGGCCATCATGTTATTAAGGGCTTTATGCCATAATCTCAAGGGCCGTAGGGCCATCATGTTATCAAGGGCTTTATGCCATATTTTCAAGGGCCATAGTGCCACTTCAAAGGTTTAAAGCCTCCAAGTTTAAGTACAAGATTAAGCCTGAAGTTGTTATGTGTATGTCGCAGAACCAGACTAAAGTGTTGCTACATTATCTAATTAAGTTAAGTAATGTTTCATTTATGTACTACTATTCATTGAGCTTGGCTCACTCTCAATTTTGTCTGTTCTGTAGGTCACCCACCAGGTGGTCATTCCTAGCTCAGGACACCGCTTCTTTTGTTCAACCTTACGTATCCAGGCACTATACCAAGACGCTCATTTTGGTGAACTGTATAGATATTGGTCACTTGTTTGGTGCCACCTAAGGTTGTTGTGTATAACTCTCATGTTGTTTTGTATATGCCCAATCATAGAAATTTGGAATTTGTAAATGCATGTGCATGTAACTAATGTTCAAGGCTTAAGTTTTTTTTTTACTATGTCTGTTGATGGTGAAATATTACGATGCATGAGATCCTGGCATGGTAGAAATCGCTCAATGGTGTTTGTTGTATCTATATATATGTTGAGTTATGCTTCCGATAAGGCCCCATGAGTTTGTTCCCCAGGTTATATGCCTATTTACGAGCAGGTCATGCCCAACCTTTTAGGGGCAGGCTTGGGGCGTGACATATATGCTACGCGAAGCTGGTTTGAAAGTTGGACTTATATGCTACGCGAAGCCGGTTTGAAAGTTGGACTTATACGTTAAGCGAAGCTGGTTTGAAAATTGGACTTACACGCTACGCGAAGCCGGTTTGATAATTGGACTTATACGCTACGTGAAGCTGGTTCGAAAATTGAGGATTCATGCAATGCACTGTAATGTAATAACTAAAATGCAATGTAATAGCTAGGAAATGAAGGTACCTTACAAGGGCACTTGGCAATGACGTACCTCATGCCACTGGGGATCTCTCGCTTCTTCTTGATTGAACCACAGGTACTACTTTTCTCCCTGACTATGGTCGCAGCTTTCCTTATTCTCCAACAGGGTGACAGACTAGGTTGATTCAGTATCCAGAATTGAGGCGCATACACATGCTATCTCAATTTATGGGGCTGCCATACAGATTTCAAGCCGAGGATATATCCCTGGGTATTTAAACCAGACTTTAGTCTCAGAAATCCCGAACCTTTGCGTTCTAGGCATAAACCATTCGAACTCTAGTTTCCACCGTCTCAGTTGGTCTCCTAGGAACTCACCGCTAACACAGGCAGGTGGCTATACTAGACCACTAGAAGTCGTTCGGGCACGACAAACACCAAATGAATTGCACCTTTAGAGGATTTAAGGTCTCCTAGACCAGGCAATAAAACAGATATGATGCAATGGATGTAATAGATGTGATGCAATAGATAATAGATGCGATGCAACAGAGAGTACAATAGATGCAAAATGGTGACATACGCCAACCACGCTAGACTCGTGAGTGGAGGAAGAACAAACAAAATCAATCAGGAGTGTGTTCCACGCAACCTAAGGTAAATTCCAAACACGCTAAAATCGTGTGAGGAAGGGGACACTCAAACCACGTTGAAATCGTGAGAGGAGGTCCAAAAACGACCCATCCAGCGCGTCTACAATGTAACCTAGGATAAAATCCAAACACGCTGAAATCGTGTAAGGAACGGGATACTTAAACCACGCTGAAATCGTGAGAGGAGGTCCAAAAACAACCCGCCTAGCGCGTCTACAACGCAACCTGGGATAAATTCTAAACACGCTGAAATCGTATGAGGAAAAGAACACTCTAACCACGCTGAAATCATGAGAAGAAGTCCAAAAACAAGCGCTCAAGGGTGCGCACAACGCAACCTGAGATAAGATCCAAACACGCTGAAATCATGTGAGGAACGGGACACTCAAACCACGCTGAGATCGCGAGAGGAGGTCCAAAAACAACCCGCCCAGTGTGTCTACAATGCAACCTAGGATAAATTCCAAACACGCTGAAATCGTGTGAGGAAAATAACATTCTAAACACGCTGAAATCGTGAGAAGAGGTCCAAAAACAACCGCTCAAGTGCGCGCACAACGCAACCTGAGATAAGATCCAAACACACTGAAATCGTGTGAGGAAAAGGACACTCAAACCACGCTGAAATCATGAGAAGAGGTCCTACAGCCCGCCCAGTGCGTCTACAACGCAACCTGGGATAAATTCCAAACACGCTGAAATCGTGTGAGGAACGGGACACTCAAACCACGTTGAAATCGTGAGAAGAGGTCCAAAAACAACCCGCCCAGCGCGTCTACAACGCAACCTGAGATAAGATCCAAACACGCTGAAATCGTGTGAGGAACGGGACACTCAAACCACGCTGAAATCGTGAGAGAAGGTCCAAAAACAACCCGCCCAGCGCGTCTACGATGCAACCTGGGATAAATTCCAAACACACTGAAATCGTGTAAGGAAAAGAACACTCTAACCACGCTGAAATCGTAAGAAGAGGTCCAAAAACAACCCGCCCAGCGCGTCTACAACACAACCTGAGAAAGTCCCGGAGGACAACGATCCCAAACGCTGCTCAGCGTAAAAGGATAAACGGTAGAAGATAACACAAGATGCAAATAAATGCAAGTAAGGTGTGCATGACAATACAAGTGGAAAAGTGCATAACAATGCGGGTGAAAGGGTGCATAACTTTGAAGCAGGCTTGATCTTGTGCTTGAGGTAGAGGCACACTCATACTTCGGAGCATTGACAAGGCCTAACAAGGTGCATACGTAATGCGATCTCAGAGCTTACTGAAGTTGGAACAAACTCAGATGCCCGACATTTTCCTCTTTTGCTTTTGCTTTACAGTCCGGAACCATTATAGCTTCAGATAGGTCCTGGTTCCACTGTTCTCACATGACCTGGGTTGAACCCTGCGGTTTTATGAAAGAACAAATTCTGTTTTGCACAAATGTAGAGAACGGCACGGCACTCGGAGCACAAAACGATTTTATTTTTGAAATTGAGATATGAGTTTTCGACCAGGTATTGAGCCTACGACTGAACACAGCAAAACGACTCAACAAGGAAATAAAAGGCATACAACCTAGACACATCGAGTAACACTCGAAACGACTCAAAACAAGAATCGAGATAAAACAAAAAGACACGACACTCAAACGTGCATAGGGAGCCTGCTTCACCAGGTAGTGTTTTCCACCCTTCTCATTTGTGATTCTCACATCACTCTGGCACTCAATCTCTTGTTTTCTGAAAAAGCCCTTTTCTCACTTTTTCTCTCATCGCACATCTCTCTATTCTTCAATATCTCATTTTTCAATCCCTCCCCTGGGTGGTTGATGGATAAACAGGAAGTTGCGGGCTCTTGCCTCTAGCATGCTGCTAGATTCTCTTTCTTCTGTTCACAGTTAGTGAATTCCTCCCATAGAAGGATTGCGCTACAACTGGGTGTGTAGCAAATCTGCAGCTAACATCGGTTGATGATGCTTTGCTGGGGAGTTTAGACGTGATAAGATCTGTCCAGATGATGGAGTGGAATATCTTGCCCCATTCCAGTTCGTGCTTCGCACTTGGCTTGATACCTCGTTGCTTGGAGGGTGAGAGAGCTTTCAGCCCTTTGTTGTGCCCTTTTTCTGGCGAATACGGTGCCCTTTCCGGCAAGTAGAGTGCCCTTTCTAGCAAGTATTTTGACAAAGGGGAAAAGACAGAACACCAGACTCAACTGTGCCCCTAGTTCATTATTTTGACCATTTTTTGTTTTGATTTTTCTACTAAAACAATTTTGACCAATATGAGAGTTAGATTAACACGCTTGTTCAATTTTTGATTTGAAATCATGCAAGTCAGGCCATGAGCACTGAAAATTTTCCTTTTTTGGGTCCAAGAAAGTGGTCCAGTTTTAGAAAAATGGAATAATTTTCAAGAGAATTAGTCAACCTCAGTAAAAATTCTCAAAAACTGTTTTTGCAAACGGCCACTGCTCAACGAGCACGGAACCTATTTTTGAGATGCACAACCTCAGATCCGAAGGAAAATTGCCCCTTGTCTGGAGGACACTTCATGGCAACGGAAAGTTGCTCCTTGTTTCAATGGCACCGCAGTGCATTGAATGGCAACGAAAAAGTTGCCCCTTGTTTGAATGGCACCGCAGCGCATTGTAGTCAGTCCTCAGAGTGACGAACGCAACCAAACTCTCGGATACAGTGAAGACAAAGACCAGAACCATCACATGGACACAATCGAATTTGAAGTGTTTTACGGCTGGACTTCAGAATGAAGTTGCCTACGTATCCCAAATATGGGAATCAAGCCTTATGTAGTTCGGGGTTAAGGTACACTCGGGTATTAACCTCTCCTTTTTAGGCTCTAACTTTTGCCAAGGCGCCCGTCGCGGGTTTTCGACCTTGCGAGCTTTGTTCTTCTTTCTTTCTTTTTTTTTATATTCTTTTAATTCCTTTTTCTTCTTCTTTTTTTGTATTTTTCTTTTTCTTTTCTTTTTGCATTATATATATATATATATTTTTTGTCTCGCTCTAACTTTTGCCTGGGTCGCCCTTCTGGGTTTTCAATCCAGCGAGCCTCTCAAAGGATAAAAATGTAGCTTGGTCCATGCCAAATGGTTGTAGGGTTTTGAAGTCATCCGTATCCAGGAGAGTGGCTGTTGATTTGCAAGAGGACTCATCTTCGGTTCTTCGAGCACATCTGACATCTTTGCCCCTAGTTCGAAGGGTGCTTCCGACCTAGCTTTGCAAGCTGTTTTTGGTGACATTTGGTCTTCTTGATCTGATTTTCTTGCCGCTAATTCATGGGCTGCTTCGAATTTGGCCACTCAGGCCTCACATTGTAGTTGACCGTTGAACGTTCTGAATTCAAGTTCAAGGTTCGAAAGTGAGGAGTTAAGTCTCGGGGCTGAGAGCGATCCTAAGCTGCACAATCTCAAAAGTGATTCCACACATGTCCTCGCAGGACCGCGCAAAACATTTTTTTGAAAGTTTTTAAGAAAGCGACAAATCGCTCGCACTGAAGACAGTGTAGAACCAATTTGGATCGAAGCTAGGGTCCTTCCCAGTACTCACACTAACAAGCATGATTTCATTCATTAAGGGCTTAGCACGCCTCTCTTCTTCTCAGTTGATCAAATTTTTTGCAAATCCCGAGGAATTCCTTCCTCTTCGTTTTCACCACAGTGTTCAAAAAGTTTTGAAAAACTCAAGTCATTACAATGACTTCAAGGCACAGAAAAGACAGAGTCCTTAGTCAAATACTGTCATCTCCTTCAGAACTTCCGGCATAACTGGCACAAGGCAGAAGCAAACGCGAGAGCATAAAAATCACTGCTGTTTCATTCAAAAACTGCTGGCACAACTGGCTCCCTGGCAGAAACAGACTCAAAACAAAACGAAAAGACAAACGCAAAACAAAATGGTGACGCCCGAGGTAATACCCCCAGAATCACCCGACTCCTATACAACAGGACTGACTCGATATAACAAGATAGACCCGAAACAAAAAGACTGACTCAAAATGGACTCAAAACAACAAGACTGACCCAATACCCAAGTCAGAAAGCACAAAAACCAGCATTCACAAATGCTCAAAACAGTGCGTGACATACGCCATATCTGGAGTAAATCGAGTGCCATCCGCAGGTGGTTCATCCCCCGATCACATCACATTATCCCCCAAGTTCACCGATCCAGTGCCAATAGATTTTGCAGAGCTTGGCGGGAGGACAACTCCGTTGTCAAACAGATCCTGTACTTCATGTCGAAGACGGAAGCAGTCATCGGTAGTATGGCCAGTTTGCTGATGGTACGCGTAGTACTGGGTAGCATCATGTGTAGCTGGAAGAGGGTTTGGGAGAGGCCGAGGCTCAAGGGGTTTGAGATGGCCTTGTCCAACAAGGATTTGGAGAGCTTTGGACAAAGACATATAGAGGGCATGGAAGACCCTCCGACCTCGGGGTTGGTACTTCAAGGTTTGTGGATTTTTGTTGGGCGCACCAGCAAAGGGATTGGTAGGTGCTGGCCTAGTTTGCTAATCTCTTCCGAGTGGAGGATTAGAGCTAACAAGATCATTTCTGGTACGACGGCCCTTTTCTTGGTTTTCCCCTTGATTCAGACTGCCCCCAACTTGAATGGCAAAAGTATCATCCACAGTTTTTGCAACCACTGCAAGCACTTGCTGTTTGTTCAGTCCCTCGGCTTTCAAAGCCTCAACAGCCCATTGAAGGTGTTCATGGGGACCAATTCCTGCCCCTACCCTGTTCTTACCACTTGCCTCCACTTTGCTAAGAGATTTGTCTTTTTCTAATGCAGCCCGTCCCAAGATTGGGGAGCATTTTGACATGAACTCCCTGGTAGGCGATGTGGTTGATGATGGATCCAAAACTCCAAAGGTTAAATCTGCCACTGTTCTTTGAAGATCTTCAATCATGCTCCCTAACTCAGAAGTAGTGGGTTCATGAGTTTGAGATGATTGGGGTTCAAGTGCATCCATCGTGCTTAAGCCCATGCTTTCCGGGATAAACATCTCGGGCTTGAGTATATGGTTCGGGGTGTATATACTGGGGTTGTAGGTGGGTGGCAATGTATGACTGAGGTTGAGATGTGGATGAGGTACTTGGTCCTTCGGGTTTTGAGGTGGAACTATTGTCTGGTTGTCAATGAGATTCTAGATCTCATGACGAAGGCGGTAGCAACCATCGGTGCCATGGCCGCGCTGCTGATGATATACACAGTATTTGCTGGGGTTATGTCTAGCAGGGAGTGGGTTTGGAAAAGGTTGAGGGTTAAGGGGTTTGAGATGCCCTCTTTCCATCAAGACTTTTAATGCGCTGGTTAGGCTCATATGGAGGGGGGTGAAAAATCTACCCTGAGCTCGGGTTGGGCTGGCTATTTGTAGGCTGACCTTGGCAAAAGGGTCGGCTATGGCGACTGTGTTGACTTTAGCGGGTTTGGAAACAGTGCTACCACCAGCATTGGTTCTCCCGACTGGGAGCCTTATGGCAACCTCGATGGACCCATCCTCAATGTCGTGAATAGAGTTAAGGCCCTGTGCCCTTTTGAATTGCTTCTCAAGGTTCGCAATTTTCACTGCAGTCGGATTGAATTCATTGACATCAGAGGGATAAAGCCTCTCAGTAGGCTGCACCAGGGGTGTGGAAACTCGAGCTTGAGTCAACCTTTCTCGGGGATCTGGACCCTGCAAATCTTCAGCTGGCAGAAGTGGGTCAAAGTTAATTTGGGGTCGAAGGTTGGATCTGGCGGATGCCCAGATGGGCGTTAACGTTTGACCTTGGTCTCATCCTGCATTGCAGTTCCCTGATTTAACGCTACTATCATAGCCACAAATTCTTCCGAACCTCGTGCTATCACGGGTCTGCTGATGATGTGACTGGTGACTGTCGGATCAGATGAACAAATGAACCCTGTCTGGCCCTCTTTTGCCTTACCACTGGCGAAGGATAACTGGTTGCCCTTGAACTGAATTTCTGACCTAGCAAAGTCTATCAGCACTAGTCCAATGTGCCCGGGGGATATCGGAGCTTTCTGAAGCTATGGTTCCAGGACTACCCCTAGCAAAAGAGAAAACAGACAGCACCTCAGCTCAACTTCACCAAAACAGATACGAGCATAGCTGAATGACTGCACTCGTTACTGATTTCTACCCCAAAATTCTGCCTCAAACCTTATACCCTTAGGTAAAACTAATTCTTCCAAATACTGATGCCCGCAGGCCTGATACCCAGACTTGCAAACTGATACATGCATTCCTGTAGAGACGCACTCTAAAAGCACATAACAAGCAAGTGAGAGCCAAAACACCCCTATGGAGGGGTAAGGTTTCCCTGTCCTATTTTGTCAGGAGCTAGAGTTTCACTACGCACACAGCGGTTTCAAACAACCTAAAATCGGGTAAGCAACCTGTCCTAGCTTGGAATGGTCACTATGGACTTCGATATGCACTAGGTCGAATGGTCAAAAGGGTGCCCCGGTAAAACTGGGGTTTGTGTTCCCATACTGGCAGAGCCCACAATCGGTTAGCCTTATGGTCATGCCTTGACAAGACAAGCCTCCGGCAAACCGTTCAGGAATAGTAGATGGAAAACACGGTGTCCTAGGCGCACCAATGCAAATGCAATGCAAAGAAACACATAAGGGTAGTCAAAACAAGATATCATGAGTTCGAGTCAAGTTCTCTAAATCCCCAGCAGAGTCACCAGAAACTGTAGACGTCCCCGAACGCCCCGGAGAGGGTGAGTCCCCCGTTCCGTTCGTTATGGGCTCACTACAGTTCAGACTCAAATTGTCACGGTTCTCAATCTGAACCAAATAGTCCAAATCCGGCAAATCGTTTTGAGAAAACAGATTTTTTGAAAGAAGTGCCAAACATAGACTGCTTTGCCAGATACAGAGTCGCCACCTAAATATTTTATTTGGGAAATTTAGGAAACCCTGACTCGTGCCAAAGGCCATGTGTCCGTCATCACCAAAGTTACCTCGGCTCGAGAACTTGGGTACAATTGGGGAAGGTCACTTCGTGAGCACCCCCGCTCGCCCGATCAAAGATCAGCCTCTACTAACCATGATATCGAGTTTTGAAAACATTATGTGTTCTTATTCTGGTTATTAGCCTAGATTTACTATGTGATGCGCACAGCATACAAGTATAGACTGGATCGCCTGAATTGGAACAAAACATTTCATGTTTATTTTTGAAAGTGGTTTGCTACTCGCAAGTAGGCTTAAAATGAGGATTTTGCCACCCTCGGGTGGGCTTAGAAAAGATGGTTTTGCCACTATCTAGTGGGCTTAAAACTCACAGTTGATGAATTGTTCCAATCCAAATAACCCAACCTTCACCCACAGGCATTCAGGCAGTTATATCACGTAAGCACATAACCTTATGGTAAGCATGCTATCATGGCAGTCACTCACACGCATGCAAGGATGCTAAAGCATAAAACTTACCGAGTACTCCAAGCCAAAACAGAAGCTAATTAGAAATCCATGCATGATCCTAACTATACAGAAATGCCTAATGCAACACATGCAAAAATGCAACTATAAGCAGGCTTGGCTATTCTAAAGATGGCATCTGAAATGTTACAACTAACATGTATTCAACTTGGAATTGAAATACAAATGCAATTAGTATGATGCGCCGAGCCCGATGCATGCAAGACAGATGAATGAATGCAAACATGCTATCGTAATGTATGCTAATTGAAACATGCCCTAATCTAACCATCATAAGCTGGTAAATAAAATGGAGAAAGACGTGGGGTTGGAAGACATACATCACACACACGCACACTTATTACAGTTGTGCCCTTGCTCGGAGGGTCCGAATAAATAATACAGTCCCAAATAAATAATATAGTCCGAATAGGTACAAAACCCTAATTAATTAACAAATTAATCTAGGAAAACAGTAAATTAGCGTGCAAGCTAGGGACTGCCTCGACTCTGCGCCGGATGATGAATGATGCATGCTTGAGTTGCCTTGCGCGGAAATCCATTGCGATGCCCCGGTTTGCCTTTGTTTGCAATTATTCTCGGGATTTGTGCCAAGCTCCGGAAGGCTGCCGATTTCTGATTTGCTGCAACGGAGAGCAAGAAAGGGGCATGGCAAAGTATTTTCACATATGTATGCATACCTCAATCCCCGTGCCACCAATCACGCATCTCGATGCATAATGGCCGAGGAGTCGAATTGCACAACTCAATATGGGATGAATGCACATGAAAACACAACAAGACCGAGGCTCCATTATGGATGATCCGGAGTGTCGGTGACTGGGAATTGAGATACGTTCCGTCACTCGAAGTACGAAATGTCCCTCGTTTCCCATACTCGGGCTAACTCCTATCCCAAACACAATGCAATATGCATGACATGCGTGAATGCAACTAGTATACAACCTAGCATACACAATGCTATGGAATGACATACACAATGCACGATGTGACACGGCATACACGATGCTTTAACATACAACCTAGCATACACAATGCTATGAAATGAAATGGCATACACAATGCACAATGGACTTACACCAACATGAGTGGACCTTAGCCACACCCACATTAGCGGCCATAAGATGAAAATGAGACACTCGAGATGCGTGCACGCATGCACGCAAACCGAGGACCGACCCTAAGGCACGAATGCCACTCTACTAAAGCATGGCAAGGCATGAAATATGGCATACGAACATATAAGTTCCAGCACTGAAATATGATGCAAAATGATCCTGAAACATAGATAAATGGCACCCAATGCATGGAATGGTCCCGAAACACAAAACTAGGCACATACATTTACCTATAGCTATACAAAGCAAGCATTATTTGATCATGAGGCCTAAAGACAGAACCAAGGCAGTCCCAAAAAATGTACATTTCCAGTTTAAGTCATGGCCAAAAGATGCTAGCAAGATGGACTAAAATGGCATGCAACTTTGACTAGTAAACATGGATTACATGGCAAGTACATGAAGCAAGTGAGAAATCATCAAACCAGAAAAAATCAGTGAACTAAACATGCCAAAATATGCCCAAATAGACATGGAAATGCAGCCAACACATACAAAAATGAGGGGCTCCTTTAGAGGGCATACAAAGGGATTATTAGGCACATACAAGATAGACATGAAGCATGACCAAAAAAAACACTGGAAATAAAATATGGTAGTCCCAAAACTCAAGAAATTGGACCTGAAAAGTGGATAAGAAGCATGCAAGATAGGGCCTCTGTGGAAGGCCAAAATGACCATCAAACAGAACAAGGTGAGAGGGGTCACCCCCCTCTGATTTGGAGGCTCAAAATAGTGTGATAGCCACTGAAAATCCACTAGATTTCAATGGCTAGAAGGCCAAACCAAGCATGTAACAAAAGCTTAGGTGTAAGGCTCAAAATAAGGGACAATCAAGCATACAAGGGAGCATATGACCTCAAACAAAAATGGAACCTTAAACAAACTTGAAGATGAGATTAAAAAAATATATTCTTTAGTTTATGACAACTCTCAAAAATGAACACAAATAGGGATAATCTATCATGCAAAAATGGCCCTAAAAGAGAGATTAGAGACAAGGGACAGAAGCTGGCTCCAACCAGCAAAGAGCCCTTCAACAAAGTTGAAGAGGAGCTCAAAATAAATCACTTTACAGTTTACATCAAGTCTCTAAAATGAACACAAGTAGGGCTAAACTACCATGCAAGAAAAAGGCCTAAAAGAGGGGTAAAGAGATAAGGGACAGCAGCTGATCTCAAACAGAGGAGAGCCCTTCAACAAAGTTGAATAGGGGCTCAAAACAAGGCATTTTACAGTTTATGACCAAGCCCAAAACAGCTCACAAATAAACCTAAAATATCATGCAAAAATAGGCCTAAAAGAGAGTTTAAACACAAAGGGTGAGAAGGAGACCTCAAACAGAGAAAGACCCTTAATCAAACATGGAGATGAGCACAAAATATGACTATTTACAGTTTGGGTGGGAGCCCAAAAATGCTTGCAAGCAAGGCTTATAAATGAAGTAAGAAAAGACTAGTTTATGGGAAAAGTGTGCTTACCCTTGAAGAGCAATGAACCAGTAGCCTTTGGACCAAGAAGAGGAGCTCCTAGCCTCTGGAAATCAGCTTCAAAAGGCTGGAATGGAGCGTGAATGTGTGGAGCTATGGGTTGGTGCGTAAATGGTGCAAGGCTTTTAGGGTTTTGAGGCTTGGAAGAGAAGGAAAGGGAGAGATGTAAGCAAGGCTCTAAACAAGAATTTTTAACCTTCTGAAATGGAGCTGGAGGGGTCTGGTTTTATAGAGGAAGTAGTGGAGCAAAGGCGGGGAAAATCAAATTCAAATTTCCCCCCCAAAAGACCCCCGGATCTGAGAATCTGGGGGAAAACAGAGGATGCTGCTGCAAGAAACCAGTGTGAGAACATGGTAGGCGAGTTCACAGGTTGGTGGTGGCCACCTCCCCTGGCTGGCCGGCCAGAGTCAAAAGGGTCAATGAGAATTAGTGGTCGGCCACCCCATATTAGTGGCCTCCCATGTGTGCACAACACAGCTATGTAGTCAAAACCCTGAAAATGTGAACCAGGAGAGAGAACAAAACAACTTTCTAGAGGGGTTCAAAAGGGTCAGGAACAATTGCTGGCCGGCCATGACATATTGGTGGCCTCCCAGGTGTGTACAACACAAATATGTGGTTGAGGGTCAAACAAAGTGGCCCGGGAATAGTCAACATCAGCTTTCTAGCGACGAAAATGGGCGACGGAGAGCGATGAAGGAATAAAGCTAGTCTTCAGAACAATTGCTGGCCTCCCACCCTTCTACGACCTTCTTAACAATGAAAATAAGGTCTCCACCAAAAATGAACCCAAACCGATGCAAAACGAAGGTTCGGGGCCTAAAACACGCGGCCCCGGGGCCCCGAAAACTGACTGTTAAGCACCGGAGGTGGCGTTCAACCACGAAGTTGGTCTCTCGAGCCTCAGTGTCCCTCAAAAGGGAGTAAATAAGATGTATGCCAAAAATCGGGGCAAACGGAGGTGGTTAAGCGGTCCCGAACCGAGGCACACGGCCGACGGCTCTGAAAAATCGGAAACCGGGGCACACGGCCAAAAATGGCCTACAACCACGAAACGTAGCCTACGGCTACTGAGAGATGGTCCACGAGACCTCTCCCTCTCTTCGGGAAGAGAAAACAAAGAAAACAGGGCCTGGTTTGTAAACCGAGGCAAGACACAAAAGAGTCCGAAAGTTCGGAGGCAAGGCTCGTAGCCGAGACTCTGAAACTTCTGAACGAGCACAATATGCAACATCACCGAGCGCTCAATCGGTGACGTCTGAGTCTTAAGGTCGGTCAAAAATGGGGTGTCTACACATACCATCCTCAGACGGATGGCCAGTCAGAAAGAACTATCCAGACTCTGGAGGATTTATTGAGAATGTGTGTCCTTGATTTTCAGGGAAATTAGGAAAGCCATTTACCTTTAGCTAAATTCGCCTACAATAACAGTTTTCATTCAAGCATTGGTATGGCGCCTTTCGAGGCTTTGTATGGCAGAAAATGCCGATCTCTGATTTGCTGGGCAGAAGTTGGAGATGGGCCTTTGCTTGGGCCCGAAATTGTACATGAAACTACCGAAAAAGTGAAACTGATTCAACAGAGACTGAAAACTGCACAGAGCCGACAGAAAAGTTATGCGGATGTCCGAAGGTGAGACAAAGAATATGAAGTTGGTGATCATGTCTTTGTTAAAGTGACACCGATGAAAGGCCAGACTCGTTTTGGAGTCAAGAGTAAGCTAGCGCCGAGATATGTCGGACCATATGAGATTATTGAAAAAATTAATTTGGTGGCGTATCAAGTAACGCTTCCTCCTGAAATAGAGCATATGCATAATGTGTTCCACATTTCAATGTTGAGGGATTACCTTCGGGATCCCTTCCATGTGATTGAGCCTACCCGTGTAGTGCTAAGTGATGACTATACTTACGAAGAACAGCCTATTCAGATTGTGAACAGACGGATCAAGAAGTTAAGGAATAAAGAGATTTCATTAGTGAAAGTTGACTAACAAAACCATGGTGGCGTGTATGCCACTTGGGAAAGAGAAGACGATATGATCAAGAGATATCCTGAACTGTTCCCACTGAATCCTGTTTTCTTCCAAAATGAAGGTAATTCGAGTTTGGAGGACCAAACTCTTTATAAGGAGAGGAGACTGTAACAACCCTCACCACTATTTACTGATAATACCACTAATTAGTGCTAATCTATGGTCAAGCATGTTAATTGACTGATTGACTGAAATCCTGAACTGATTGATTGAGTGCATAGCTTAAGTGCATTTCTATCTGTTGACTGTGGAATTATTTGTTTATGTATTATATTTAAACTGCAAATTAAAGGCCTTATCGGTGGCCGAATTTGAAATTGATTAATGTTTTATGTTAATTAGAATTTATGTGAATTTATGGTATATTTAATTGAAATGTGATTTAGAATGATTAAATTAGATAAAATAAGCTAAATTGCAATAGTTTGACTTATCTACCATTTTGCCACTTAGTGGGCCACTACCTAAGACAATGTTGAAGCCTTGTTACACTTAATTCACACACTTTCCTCAGCCATTTTTGAGCACCAAACCATAGGAAAGAGTGAGAGATGAGAAATTTAGCTTTATTTGAGATTTGGCTTCGACACTAGAACGATTGAAGGTTAATTGTGCAAATTGAGCTTGTTTATCTTGCATTCAAGACCTAAGGTAGAGAATTTACCTTCTTGTTCATATATTTGGATTGGTTCTTGCATGGTTCATGGCAATTTAGTGAGTTGAGTCAAGAATTGGTTTACAATGTTGAATTGAGAGCTAGATCATGCATGCATGCTCTTATATTGAGGTTTTGAAGTTGTTTCATGAGAATTTTTACTTGCATGTTCATAATTTGGGTCTTGATCCATGAACTCACCATGTTTTGAAGTTAAATATTGCATTTGATCTTGTTTTAGAACATTGGAGTTCCAAGGGACCCATGCATATGTTGAATTTGCATTGTTCTTTATGTTCATGAAAACTTCTTTGAAATTGTGTTTAATGGAACTACCCTTGGGCTTTGATTTCTCAAATTGATCTTTGAAACATGTAATATTATGGGTTTTGAAGTGTTTTCCAGAAAATTAGCCCAAGAGGATCGAATTTGATGCTTTAAAGTTGAGTTTTGAGCTTGAGGTTCAAATATGGAAATTCCAGATTTTGGACTCACGCTCGAACGAGGAACTCCACGCTCAAGCGTACACACTGGGTTCATGCAGTCCGCTCGAGCGGAGAAAGTGACGCTCGAGCGGGAAATGCGTGCATCCAGTACTTTTGCAGTCCGCTCGAGCGAGGAAAGTCACGTTCGAGCGGAGCTCCTTTATCTGCATGTCCGCTCGAGCGTAAAAAGCCACGCTCGAGCGAGACCCCTGTTTTCTGAAAATTCTGAAAAGTGTTTAAAAGTGTATCTTTGTATCATCTTTCCATCCTAGGCATTCCTAGGGCATGTTTAAGGCATCTTAAGGAGGATATTGATGTAACACCACATCGAGTCAAGATAGGGACTAAGTTATTGTTTCTCAAACGTGCAACTTAGTGTGTGTTCATCCTGTAATTGTAGGGTTGGCATCCGAGGACGCTCTCTAGACTATCTGTAGCCCAGAACTCTGTGAGTAACAATGTTGTAAAGATATGTTCAATCATGAATATTTTCTGAATGAACAACTGTACTGCTTTCTGAAATGATATTTCTTACTGAATGAATGTTTTATCCTATTTGTGAACTGTATTCGTGGCATCCATAGCAATTTCTTATTCTTGTCTTGCATCGCTCATCCACACAGAGATCTCTGTCGGTTCCCATGTTGGAACCACTACTGTTTACTGATATGATGGCCATCGACTAACTGTTCGGTCTGTTAAGACCTATTGTACTGTTTTGCTATTGGATGTACCACTTATGACTGCTATGATCGAATAACTAATATACTGATAACTGACTGTTTTCAATACTGAAAGGACATTCATTCTTAACCTCTTTACGCATATGTTATTCACTGGGTTTTAGCTCACTGCTCATATATATGTGTAGGTGTTCAGGTACCGGATCGTTGCTAGAAGCGTCAGGCTAAGCTCTTGTTTTGTCAAGCCAACCCTTGTGCCTTACTGCGAGGTTCCAGATCTGTTCAAGCCAAGGCTATTTCGGGGTGTTTTAGATTTCTCCCTTTTTGCCTTTGTTTTGTAATACTGTATAGACTGTACCTGTACTGTACTGTTATGGTAGGGATTTGGTCCCTAACCTAAATATCTGTATATGATGTATGTACATACTGCTTTGTTTCGAATGTGAATATGTTATGAAAAGTTTTTTTGCATACAGACTGTCATAGCTTATTGGATATCTTTTAATTACTGTTTTGGCTTCCATGACAGACTACTACTGTATTCTTGTTTTCATTAGTGGCCTTGGTAATCTCGGATTCTTGGCGATTCTGATGCTAAACCCATAAGCGCGGGTTTGGGTCATGACACAAATTAACTGTAATATATATGAAATGTTATATTAAGCTTTTATTTTCAATTAATTGAATTATAATTAATATACTAAAAAATAGTAGAAATGGTATAATGGGATAGAAAGAGGATAAAAACAAATAACACAATTATATTTAAAAGTTTTAAATTTACCTAGTTATACAAAAATCTAATGTTATATTAAAATATTGAATTCTCAATATATTTTCATATTTTCTATAAAATAAAATGATAATAAAAAATAAAAAATTTGATTCCCATTTTTTTTTACTTTAATTTTATGGTTTTTATTGAAGAAAACAAAATCTAACCAAAATCCTTAACACAAAACAAACATAGATATTTTGATTGTAACTATGATCATCAATAATTCATTTCCACCATGCAAACCTGTAAACAAACACATAAACCTTACTAAAACAAAAACCAAACCAACAGTAGGGAAAGAGAATCACATAGGAAAAATAAATAAAATTTAAAAACAAATAAATTTATGGAGTGAGAAAACGTTACCTCCAACAACTTAGACCTCACATAACCCAACTCATTAGCTTCTTCATCAGTGCCCTCGAAGTCTAGGAGTTGGGATGATTAATTACATTATTCTTTAAATAAGACTTAAAAATTGATTAATTTGTCCCATTAAGTGATTTAAAATTTTGATAGATATACATTAGAAAGATAGATAATTATAATACTAAATCATAATTCAAATTTTGATATTGTCATATTTTTTTGAGATCCATATCTAAATTCTTATATATTTTTATTTTTATTTTTGTGTGGTTTTTATTTTTATTTTTATTTTTGCAATTTATTTAGGATGGAGTTGTGGGTTTCTATTTTTTTTTTTTAAATTTAATTATAGTTTCTATTTGTTCTTAATTATTATTATTTAGGTAAGTTATGATGTAAGTTAGATATGTGAGTTTTATTGATTTAAAGTATGATGGTGTGAGATGTTTTTAAATTAGATTTATTTAGATAAATTTTAAAGATTTTTAAAATTTAAAATTGGATATTGAGATGCAAATGAAAGATTTTAACTGAATAAATAAAAATCAAATTAATTCATTTTATCTGTTTGTATATTTGATTTTTAATTTTTTTTTTTTTTTTTTGTTATGTTATAATATAATATATAAGACATAGATAGATATCCACAATTTTCATGAAAAATATTATCTGATTTTTTGAAAAAAGATAGAAGGAAGACAATTTTTAATATTTGTTTTTTGGAAATTGTTGAGAGGGATTAGGATGGAGAGGTTATGAAATATTTTTGTTATCTTTGCATTTGAAATCCATAAATTAAGGGATAATTATTATTTCTAGAATAATTAAATAAATAAATCAGTCAATAATTTTTTTTAAATCTATTTTATAAATTGAAAAATCAATAATTTTAGAAAATTGATTAATTTGTCCCAATAAGTGATTTTAGAAATTTTAGAAAATCTATTAATTTTTAGAAAAATCCATAAATTAAAATTTTGATAGATATGCATAAAAAAAATAGATAATTATATTACTAAATCATAACTCAAATTTAGATATTGTTATATCTTTTCGAGATCCATATCTAAATTATTATTTTCTTTATTTTTGTGTGGTTTCTATTTTTTTTTTCAATTTATTTTAGATGGAGTTGTGAGTTTCTATTTTTTTTTTTTAATTTAATTTTTCTGTGGTTTCTATTTGTTTATAATTATTATTATTTAGGTAAGTTTTGATACAAGTTAAATATGTGATAGATATGTGAGTTTTATTAATTTAAAGTATGAAAGTGAGAGATATTGTCAAATCAACTTTGTTTAGATAGACTTTATAGATTTTTAAAAGTTAAAATTGGATATTGAGAGGCATGGAAAATATTTTAACTGAATACATAAAAATCAAATTTATTAATTTTATCTGTTTTGTATATTTGATTTTTAAATTTTTTTTGGTTATGTTATAATATAATATATAAGATATGGATAGATACTCACAATTTTTCTGAAAAATATAAAGGAATGCAAAGTTTTAATATTGTTTTTTGAAAATTGGTGAGAGAAATTATGATGGAGAGATTATGAAATATTTTTGTTATCTTTTCATTTGAAATCTATAAATTAATGAATAATTATTATTTCTAAATTAATTAAATAAATAAATCAGCCAATAGATTTTTATAATCTATTTTATAAATTGAAAAATCGATAATTTTAGAATAAGAGTTTCAAGCTCTTAGGAGGCTTCTCATTAGAAATCTCTTTTTTTTTTTTTTATATATATAATATATAGATAGATAGATAGGTAGAGATATTTATATTTGTTTTAACATACAAATTATTTTTTTAGACTTTTTATAAAAATAATTTAACAATCTCATCACTAACCATAGTGTATGGGAAAAGTTGAAAAGAGTGCTGCAATAACTATGAGAGAATAAAAAGGCTTGTGGGTTGAAAGAAGTTAATAAATGCTGAGATTTTTTTAAAAAAGAAATTCAATAAATTAGAAAATTAAGATTAGAATATTGGAGTTCTCTCAAAGCTTGTGGGTTAAAAACCCTAGTGTTTCACTTGTGCTATGCACGAGTTGTGTTTACAATTATTTCTATATATGTGAAATGCGATTTTTAAATGTCTTTTTTTTTATTATATTATATTAAAGTTTAATATTTTGAAAATAATCATACGTGTTAGACTTTTCAAGAATTTTTTTTATGCTTGTTTTTCATGCATTAAAGTGTTATTATGAGAGATAATAATCATATGTGTTGGACTTTTTAAGGAATTCATATGTGTTAGACTTTTCAAGGAAATTTTTTTAGAATAATGCTATATGTACTAATTGGTGTTTTAACTAGTGTACCAATTGATGATATGACATAATTTAAAAGGTTTTTAGAATTTGTATTGTGATTAATAAGTGGGGTCAATAATAATGTCATTACTAGTGTTAGTATACTAATTGGTGCATATAGCACCACCGTTTTTTATATTTGTTTTTGATGCATTAAAGTATTATTATGAGAGATAATAATCATATGTGTTAAACTTTTTAAGAAATTTTTTGTATGCTTGTTTTTAATGCGTTAAAGTGTTATTATGAGGGTAAAACTTGAGAGTTGAAAAAAATTAATAAATGTTAATGTGGGGATGTATTTTCTGAGTACCAACACGTGGCAAGGTGATGCCGACGTTCAGGCCGAGGTGCCACGTGTCCTGGTCGTTGTGTCGAGGTAATCTCGGTTAGGCCGAGGTTTCCTCCGAAAATATCGGAATCCAAGATAAGCGAATAAGGGACAGGAGTCCTAGAATGAAGAAAGACTTCAAGATGGATAAAGATAGCCCTCTTAGGGAGTCTATCCTTACCTCTTGAGGAGTCCAAAATAAATCCAAAATTGGAGTCCATAAGAAGTAAGGCTTCTAGTAGGACTAGGAGGGAGTTCACTATAAAAGAGAGGCGCCCCCGGTGGGTCTAAGGTACGCAATTTATACTTTGAGCAGTGATTTTAGCACTTGATTATCTTTGAGAGATATACTGACTTGCTCGTCGGAGTGCCCTCGGGTGGAAGAACCACCGTCGGAGCCTTCTCTTTTTGTTGCATGTTAGCTGAAGCCATTTATTCTGCCAGTACTTTCTAGCTGATTACTAAGGAGGGCAGTGTGATCAGAAAATCACTCACACAATTTGGTGCCGTCTGTGGGAACGATAGAAGGATAAAATGGCCAGCAACGGACAGAAGGAAAAGATTGGGGACGACACTCCTGCTAGGAGTGGGAGACCTATTGACCTGGATGTCACAGGAGATGAATACAATGCAGAAACTCGTGACCAGAATCACGGAGTGAAGGACGTCGGCCAGACTAGCGACGCACCAAAGAAACCAGATCGAAGTGGCTATTACAACGAAGATGATCTCCAGGTATGGAAGGATAGATGCCTACGGAGGGACGAAGAAATGAAGGAGATGGCAAACAAATTGGCAGACCTACAGTCGGTTGTCAATTTCATGATGCAAAATAATGTCATGCAGCCACTGTTCTCGCTGCAGGGCACGCTAATTCCAGCGGCCAATGCCCAGAAGGAAGGGCAGAGAATAATCCCCGTAGCCCCACAGCACAACGGGAGCAAAAGAATCTCTCACCGACCTTCCAGGAAGGTCGGACGAAGGGAGCCAAGAAGAGAAGAATTACGGAGGACGCACCATGCAAAGGACGCAGACCCCAAGGGACATCGGCATGTTCAGGGGCAGGCGTTGTGCTTTGACACAACACATGGAGAAGGGTCGAAGAGGACTTACCACGAGGCTCAAAGTAGTGCACCGAAACGACTGAAAGCAGGAGATAGCCGAGCTCCTGGGAGGACAAAAGAGGATTTGAGAGATTACCTCAAGAGAAGGCAACAGAATGACTACGCCGAGGTAACTTCCCCGGATAAGCCGAGGACACCATTCTCGGTGGAATTGGACAGGTTTGAGGCGCCGAAAAGATTCAGTATGCCGAGGTTTTAAATATACGATGGTAAGTCAGACCCCAACTTCCACGTCGGATTGTTCTTGAACTCAATGGCATTATATAGTGGGAACGAGCCGTTGCTCTACAAAGTGTTCCCCTCATCCTTCGGGGAAATTGCATCAGACTGGTTCCACAAATTGCTGAAGGGAAGCGTGAGGACTTGGGAAGGCCTGGCCGAGATGTCTGTGGCCAGGTTCATAACAAACAAGCCGCAGCCATTAGGGCCTATGCAAAAAGGTACTATGAGGTGTTCAATCGAATACCCGAATGCAACCAAGAGGTGGCGGTCGTATCTTTCAAGAACGGCCTGAAAGATGATTGCCAAAAAACATGGAAGAGCTCATGGCGAGAATTGAGAAGTATGCCAGAGCCGAGGAGGATACGTCGGGGAATAAGGAGACAACGCCAGAAAAGGTAAACGGCTCGCCGAAGCGAGGCCGAGGTAACAATGGATCGAACAAACAAGAGACGGAATTGAGGGCTAAGCAGGCAATGACGACTGTGTTCCGAATCCCGGTCCATAAAGTCCTAGATCAAATTCGGAACCAACCCTATTTCAGGGCTCCAGCAAGGGCAGCAGGGGAATTTATGGAAAGAAACCTCGGTAGGCGTTGTGCTTATCACAATGAAGAAGAGCACCCAACTCAGGGTTGCAGAGCCCTAAAAGCACATTTAGAAGACTTGGTAAGGCAAGGCCATTTGAGAGATCTTGTTGATGAGGCCAGGACAAGAGAAGAACAGGCAAGATTGCCTTAAGCACCAGCAGCCCCACCTCCTCCAGCACAGCAACCACAGGCAGGAGGACCTTGGGTGGTCAATGTAATCCATTCAAAGGTGAACGAAAGCGACATACGGGGGGAGACCCAGAAGGTAAAACACCTGCAGTACGTAAACCAGGTCGGACAGAAAAGACCTCGGTTTGAAGAGTGCCAAGGACCGATGATAGCCTTCACTGAAGCCGACCTAGAGATGGTCCAGCATCCACATAATGATGCCTTGGTAGTATCCCTCCAGGTTGGGGAGTGCCAAGTGAAATGCATCCTGGTCGATCAAGGCAGCTCTTACAACATCATGTATGTCAGATGCTACAAGGAGCTGGGCCTTCACCCTGACGACATGGAGCAATCGAATGGCCCGATGGTCGGCTTCAATGGAACGCCGACATGGCCATTGGGCGCAACCAACTTGGAGGTACAAGCTGGCACTAAGAAGATCAAGACAAAATTCATCGTGATTGACACGCCCTCACCATACAACATTATCTTGGAGAGGCCGTGGTTGCATGCAATGAAGGCAGTTCCCTCAACGTTGCATCAACTACTGCAGTTCCCAACAGAACATGGGATTGAGGAAGTCAGAGGAGATCAATTGCAGGCAAAAAATTGCTCCATGGCAGCAATGAAATCCACATGCAACGTTCGGGAACCAAAGAAGGCAGAAATTGAAGAAGAGGACATAAAGGTCCTAGATGATGTCGGCAAGAAGCCAGCCGAGAAAAGTGAAGAAGCACTGAAGAACATCCTCATCCAGGAGGGCGATGAGGAACGCTTCTTTCTTCTCGGCTCGGGCTTAGCCGAAGAAGGGAAAAGAGAGTTGGAAGCTTTTTTAAGAAAAAACATTGAGGTGTTCGCTTGGACACCTTATGAAATGCCTGGCATTGACCCCGAGGTCACATGCCACAAACTCAACGTTGACAGGTCGGGCCAACCTGTAATACAACGAGCCAGAAGACCGATGTTGATGCACGTCAAAGCAGTGGAGGAGGAAGTGGACAGACTTCTGGAGGCCAGGGCCATCAGAGAAGCCAATTATCCGACATGGCTATCAAACACCGTGGTAGTAAAGAAGAAGAATGGTAAGTGGAGGGTCTGTGTAGATTTTACAAACCTGAATAAGGCTTGGGGGCTTGCTTCCCATTGTTTGCTTTGGTTGTTATGGTTAGAACGGAATAGGCGAGGGTTTCAGGATGAGCGCCATTCTGTTTTATGGTTAGAGAGTAGGTTATTGATGGTGCTGCATAGTTGGGTTACGGGTGCAGTCGATCCCAATGTTTTGGTCTTTGTAGACTTTGTGGAGGATTTGATTAATTAGTTTTGTTTAGTCTTTTTGTGGACTGCATTTTTGTATTCTTTGCATCGTCTTGATGCTTTCTAATAAAATTTGATTATTTATCAACAACAAAAAAAAAAAAAACCATAATATAGTAAGATCCTACGATCTGTACCATGATTCTAATAACCATGATCAGAATCCTTGTAACTCATTTATCTAGTGACTGATTTGACTCCTCATCACGTTGATCACCCTCAGTGTAATAAAAAAGAATTTAATTTGTATTTTATATTTGGTAAATTTAAGAATCTAATAAAATGGGTAGGACTTTTTAGCTCAATTAGGATCTAAAAATGTATTGTAATAGATTTTCAAGAACAGTTTTATGTTTAATTATTCAAATATTAAGTATATTAATTTGTAAACTAAATGGATGATGTTTAATGGGAAAATTTCTTGTTGTGGTTAATTATGTTTGTAACCATGTGAATGAACTCACAGGTAAAATTGACTACAATTGAAGAATTGACCATCTCTGGCATTGTGAATCTGATGGAGATTTGGCCTGGGGAACTTCAAGCTAAACTAACAGAGATGACAGTTGAGAGGTGTCATGGGCTCTCAAATATTCTTTTCCCATCCAATTCAATTAAGGGCATTCAAAATCTTGAACTACTTAAAGTAGTGAACTGTCGATCTATTGGAGTAGCATTTGACCTTGAAGGACTTGTTTGGAAAGGCATATTAGATATGGCATTACCTTCATTAAAAAAGGTGAAACTAAGTTGTCTGCCAAAGTTGGCACATGTTTGGAAGGACAATTCAACAGGAATTCAAGGCTTTCAGAATCTAAGATCCTTAATAGTAATTGAGTGTGACAGTTTGAGAAATCTATTCTCATACTCTCTAGCTAAACTTCTTGTGAAATTACAAGAAATAGAGGTAACTGAATGTGGTATGATAGAATCAATCATTGGAAATGAACCAAATGCAGATGATGCAGTGATAACAAATATAATCATGTTCCCTCAACTAAGTAGTCTCAAACTCAGTGATTTGCCAAACCTCAGGAGTTTCTGCTCTCATACTTGTGCCTTTGATGGATCATTGTTGAAAACAATAAAAGTAATCAACTGTCCCAAAATGAAAATACTCCCATCAGCATTTCAACGCAAGCTAGAGCAACAAAAGGCAGACTTATCGACCTCATCTCAACACCATCTCTTGGATGGAAAGGTACGTTAATTAACTTTAAATATAGCATTTTCCATTAAATAATTATCAATTCCTGCAAAGAAAAATGGATGACCAGCCAGTTTTATAAATCCATTTTCTGAAGACAAAGATGATAAAATCGTGTTGTTTTAATTATTGAATCAATATGATTAGTTTATTTATTTATTTAATGATCTATACACAAAGACTTCTGTAAAATAAAAAAATGATTTAAATTAGCAAAGTGGGAGTTGTGATAAGCATACGCCCCTGCCTAGCCCAACCACTCTTTCAAATTTTTAACAAAGATTTATCAGGGAAACAAATTTGTAAACATCAATTCTTGGAGTTCTCTATTCTGGTTTACTAATAAACAATAAATGGACAAATGGATGGTCACGTAGACAAATTGACAGATTTGTGAATAAATAGATATATAGGTAAAGGTTATATGATATTTCAAATTGCTGTTATCTTTATGGATAAAAAAGAATATAAGTTGAGACAATTGCCGCCAAAATTTTAATTTTAAATTTCTATGGTTGACACGAGTGTTCTTTATTAAACTAATATATTGATAATATATGGGATGATAAATTGTGTTAATTCCCCACCATGATTTGATCACAACTCCCACTTAATTTGAACGGTTTGAGATGTCCAATTAATCAATCAATACCCATGTAGTCCAATTTTGTTCACATATTTTTTGAGTGTGAACAATGCACACAATTTGATTGGTGTAGAATAATAGGACTTACTATTTTGGGTGAGGGCATTACACTTTTTAGATATAGGGTTAACATACTTAAACCAATCCTATTTTGTGTATTATTTTTATTGTGTGAACAAATTCATTTTCATGCCATGCACTCCTTAATTTGTGTTAATTTTATTAAAGTATAAAATGTGTCATGTGGTGTTTCTGTTGGACGCTATTTGTTGAAGTCGTTAAAATTATGACTCGTTGAGAAAATCATTCTCATAAAAAATTACATTGATTTGAATACTATAGCTACATTATTAGATTGCATTTGTCTTCAAAATAATAAACAGTTTGACTATCTTAAAAAAAGAAGTCTATAATCAAAATTATAATTGTTGTCCATTTTTATATGACAAATGTGATCTAACCATATAATTATAGTCGTCCAAACAATCTGATTTTTTGCAAGGATGATTTTCTTGACAAGTTCTTCAATATGAACGGCTCAGATCATTGAGGTGGGCTTCGTGAGGGGCCCAGAAGCCCAACAACACCTCCATTTAGTTTTGCCAACTAAAGGAAAGTGTTACCTTAATTCAATATATTATTAAGGATTTTTAAGTCTCTTTAGTCTTACTGATTTATCCCTACTCTAATTCTCCATTCAATGTTCATAATTTTATTTTTTGATTTTCTAAAGTCCATAATTTTATATTGTTACTAGTGATAATGTGACAATATGACTTTTTTGAATCTTGTTTTTTGATGAGTGGAGCCTTTTAGAAAAAAAATGATAAACTATATAAGCCTTAAATATGATATTAAAAAAATAAAAATGCTTTATAAATAGAATTTTTGTATTTGACTTATAATAAATTAGGTGGCAGTAACATTTTACAGTTATGAACTACAACGAGATGGATATTTTTTGTTTGAAATGAAAACACTACAAAATGTCTTATATTTTGTATAAAATTGTTGCATAATTCTTTTATTTTATTTTATTTTTATATAACATTACTCTAAAAAAATGTAGAGCCTTCCAAAATAGAAGCCTAAAGCCTTTGCTTTGGTGGCTTTATATTAAAGCCAGCCCTGGTGGTGAGGGTGGTAATTGTGATAGCAGAGGGTGGTGGTGGTGGTAGAGTAGTGTTGCTAGGTGGTAGGTGGGTGGGTGGTGGCGGCAATGAGTGCTGATGGTAGTGGGGGTGCTAGGGTAGTCGTGTTGATAAAATTTCAGCATGGGAAATGCTTTTAATTTTATAAAATGGAAAACTTTTTTCACACAAATTAATTCATTTTCCAATGAGTAGGGAAAACATTTCCTCACAATTTAACTCATTTTTTGTAATGCTTGTAGTCCTTATATTTTGATTTTTGTGTCATTTTAATTCTTGTAATTTTAATTGGCTCAATTTTGATCATGAATTTATGATCTTGTCTCAATTTAGTTTAATTGATTGCAATTGTTAGCATTTTTTAATAGAAAATATACACATAAGCGGCATGTGTCATGCTTTTAAGTGCATAGTTATGAATTTGTTTAATTTAGTGAGTTAACCTCAATCAATTTAGTAATCATTTTCTGTGTTTAAAAAAAAAATTCCACTAAAGACATTATCAATTGGATTAAATTGACACAAAATCTACAACTATAAAAAATGAACCAATTGTAAGTATAGAAACTAAAATAATACAAAAAGCAAAATTTAGGGAGGGACTACTGGCATGATTTGTCATTTTTTGTAATGCTTGCAGAGTGAGATGGTAATTCTCTAACAAATGTTAGGGAAGAGAGTTGGATGTGTAAAATTTAATTAGAAAAGGCGATTTCCCTATTTAATTTTTGGCTTGAAGCGCTGCATACTACAGTTTTTCTTGATGATAGACTACTGCATTCTAAAATTCATTTTCCGATTCCATACAAGCTCTTGTACCTTATTGAGTCTAACTATTCTACTTTAAGGTTGTGTTTGGTTTATAGATTTGGATAAAGATTTGAAAATAGAAAGAGAGAGGGAAAATATGTGTGAAATGTAGTTATATTTTATTCACATTTCACTTACATTTTCTCTATTTTTTTAAAAAAATTTCTTCTCAAATCCATGAATCAAACACAGCTTAAAACGATTTGGATACTGCTGTTTTTCTTTAATAAAATTCCATGCGCAAAACAAGTTGTGCCCTAAGTTTAAATCCTTCGTTTTCCTTGTCTATTGTTCAAATACTTAAATTGTGTTTGGATCATGGATTTAGGTAAGAATTTTGAAATGGGAAAGGAAAAAGGTGAGGACAATGTGAATAAAGTATAAGCTAATTTGTTCTTCATTTCTCTTTCTCTTTCCCTTTCCTTTTTCAAATTCCTATCAAAATTTTTCATAATCCAAATATAACGTAGAGAATTCTAATGACTTAATCTTTTAAATGTTGACTTACCAATAAAGATTTTAACCGTTGTTGGATATCTTACATTATGCAAGTATTTTATAGGACGGAAAATACCATTTTGTCCCCACACTGCCACTAAAAAATTAATTTAATCTCTGGTCTTTTAGTAATATCAATAGATTTTTTATCAATTTTACCTTCACCGTCAATTGCCGTTTATGATCTAACGGAAGTTGATGATATGACACCCAAACTTTATTTAAAATTTTATTTTATCTCCAAACTATCCCTAAAACTCCAGAATAAATTGAAGTTTTTGGGATAAAGTAACAATGTCACTAACACTAACACAGTTAAGTTTAATAAACTTGCAGATTATTTTCAGAGACTGGAGTTATTCTTTATGCAAGTTTCGACTGGTTACCATCACAGACATAAATGGATCAATAGAGATGTGGCACAACCAACTTGACGTTGACCGCCCTGACAAAGTGAGATTCATGTTGGTCCAACGTTGCGGGAAATTATCAAGTGTGATTTCGTTGAATTTAATGCAAAGACTACAATATCTAGAACGGCTGAAGGTTTGGTGGTGTGATTCACTGGAAATGATATTTGACCTCCAAGGGTTGGTATGCGCTAGTACTACTGGTGAGAAAGGAACATCAATATTTACTTGGTTAGAAGATTTGAAGTTGATGTATCTGCCCAAGTTGATGCATATATGGAAGAATGTTTCTCAACAAACTCATTGTTTCACAAATCTAAGTTCCCTAGAAGTGGAGAGGTGTGACAACCTATTAGTTGGAGATAGTAACTTCAACTAAAAAAAGTAACTTCACAGCAAACAAACTATTAGTTGGCTTAAGATTTTTTGGTGATCTTAGACTAAATATCAAAATAATGTCTTGTCTAATTAAGTCTTTAAAAAGTTGAGCCTCTTGATAATTTTATTTTTAATTAATTAATTAATTATTATTATTTTTTTTTTTTTTTTTTTGTGAGTCTGAGGTGATAGTCCAAGTGACCTAATAGTTGAACTCAATGATATTCTTGAATAAAAAAAAAAAAAGAAAAAAGAACTCAATGATTTCGTTAGGAGAGGTGCTCTTGACACTAATGATGTACCAAATTATTAGCTATATTTTTAGTTTTAGTAATCATTTGATACTTGCCACATGCAGGTTATGAAGTGGAAAGGGAGTAATATTACCAATAGCTGCGGTGGATCGCCAGTCTCTTCATAGAGAAGGTATGCATTATTGCTACACACACACCAAAATAATAATAATAATAATAAAAATATTACACAAATTGCCTCTTCATCCTGTTGATAAATATACTACGGGTTTATCTGTTCATGCTCATACCTATAAATTTGTAGTCTATATATTTATTTATATTTGTTTGTGAGGCCTTCCAAATAATATTTTCTGTCAAGAATCTGAACACTTTGCTAAACCATTTCATTGTGCAAAGTAAAGAGCTGTAGTTTCTATACTGTTGTTTACAGAATTCGTTGGTGTGATTTATAGAAATAGTTTTTTCTTTTCTTTTTTTTTCAGCGAAGAAAATAAAAATATTAAAGAGGAAGAAGAGTATAAGGACTGAAACGGATCGACAAAAGCAAAGATTAAATAATGTAGCTTTTTATCCTCACCATCCCGCCATAAAAAAATTTCCTCTGCAGTCTTCCAATTCTCCTAAAATTGCTTGAGGGATCCTGATCACAGATAAATTAGTAGACTGGTAGGTTGGCCAAAATTTAGACAGAATTCATCAATTTTTATTTACATTTAGTACAATTTTCTTGGTACTATATACAAAGTTCATTCCATTGGCCGGGTATGTTCAAAATAAACTGATCTTATGTCAAATGTAAGAGTTTATTATTATTCTGTAATTTAATGCAAGTTTTTCTTGTTCAACTCTATTATGATTTAATTATCACAAATAATTTTCTAACCAATATGTCTGTACTAGTTTATTTATTTATTTTTTCGACACACTTTCAAAAACTCTATTATGATTTCTCCAACATCCTACCATCACCACCACTACTACTATAGCACACCATGACTATTAGTAACCATTATTTTCAGAGTTATAACCAAATATAGGAAAATATTTTCTACGTATTACATTTAAAAAAAAAAAAAATCTTTTTCACATAAAATATTTTACTGAAATAAATGGAGCATAAATTTATAAAATTAATTACATTTATGGACAGTACAAACATATTAATCATATAGATTGAAAATTGATGTTGTCATATCTTTTATATTAAAATATATATTTTAAATTGTTTATCTTTGTGGTTTCACACCATTTGTATTTGTTTTGATCTTTTTAGCTTTACTAAAAGTGAGGTTGAAATTATGTAAAAACTGTGGGACTTGTATTTATCCTTCAAATCTTAGGGGAGATCAGTGTAAATAGGTAGATAGCTAGCTCTTAAATGAAATCACATTTAATTTGTCTATTTGGCATCTCTAGTTTTTAATTTCTTAACAAAAGACGTTATATATATATATTGTTGAGACATCTATGTTGCATATATGTTTGACCTCCATTATTAACTTGATAATAAATATTTCTCTGTTGCCAAGCCTAAAAATGTTGCATTAGACACAAGCACATTGAATGTAATAGCTTTAACTAGTCTTTAATGTCTTTCATTTTCAAAATTTGATTGCAGATGATTTGTTGTGTATGCTTTTCTTAATAAAGAAGTTGAAGAAATAGATATTGGCCCTATTTATGAAGAAACCAAGGCTACAAGGTGTTCTTATATATGAACAAACTGTTTAGTTGTTATGATTACATTTTATCTATTATTGGGTTGATTGTTCTAGCATAGCTTTCTCTGTTGTGATATAACTGGATTCACTTTAGGGTAAATTACGCTGACACCCCCTCTGTTCTTCTGAAATCACATTGACACCCCCTTTATTCCTTGAAATCACATTGGCACCCCTTACTTTAGGAATTTGTGTAACACTGAAGTCCTTCTGTTGGTCAGACGTCTATTGACCAACAGAATATGGTGACATCATCCATTAAAGACCACCAAACGTCAAATTTACTCTAAAATGAAATGCATTTGCATTTCATGTCATTTATATGTTGAAAGTTAGAGATATATCTATATATATATATATAAAGTGTCTTCAACCCAGCCCCGCACAATCTGAGATTTCAAAAAATTATCATTAACCTGATAATCAAAGTCCATTAGTAAGTATAATCAACCTAATTCACACACAACCTAGACTGAAAAAGAAGAAGAAAAAAAAGTCACCATATTGTTTATGCAAAATATATTCAATTGCCTCTCTGAGAACTATATTCCATTTTTCTCATAGAGCAATGCTATATCCACCAAATTTTTTGTTGCCCGAATTGCTCGAATATGTTTATGCCGGTCGTTCGGATGGTAGGGTGACAACTGTGGTAGACGAGGGTGAAGCCGGTCGTTCAGCTGGCACAAATTCGGGCGATCACAAATTCGGTGGATAGATCATTTCACTTTCTCATATTCCATTTTCTTTCATATGAAAACTATATTCAGTTGCCTCTCTGAGCCTCTTTCATTCAAGATTTTTTTTTTGAAAAAAAAAAAAAAAAAAAAAAACCATAATGATGGATGATCAACATGTTTACACAACCTGCTTACACACAACCTAATATCCTAAAGGTCAACACCATGTTCACACACAACCAGATATCACCATGTTCAAACAACAATATAATAAAAAAATCACCATGTTCACACAATCTGATATCCAAAATAAGTCATTTCATTCCATTAAAGATCATCATGTTAATATCCTTGACATAGTTACTTATGTAAAAGCAAAAGTGTCATTTGTGCAATGTATGTCCTAACTGCACAATATATACTTCCATCCGTGCAAATTGTCCACTAACACAAAAATAGACTCTGGAGAAACATGTAGTAACATGTATCAGTGATGTGATGCGCACAACTACCCAAAAACATTGTATGAGCATGCTCCCTATAGCATGTACATCCACAAAAACATAGATAGATAGATAGATAGATAGATATATTGTCCATTAAGTAACAAAAGAAGTTTCAGCTTTCAAACTAAAGCTAGAGTTGTGCCTATTCCGAAGGACCAGTTGATGTGCCTTCCCCATGTGCCCCCCTTGCACTCACACTTGCGTGAGTTGGAACTTTAGGTGCAAAATCATCAAGTGTAGGCCTCCCTGGTGCAGAACCACTTGCTTGACTCCCAAAAGCAGACCTCTCACGTCCCACCCTCCCATTAGTAGAGCTAACACCTCCAGCCCTTTCACCAACAGACCTCCCACGTGCAGCCCGCCCACCAGTATAAGTACCACCTCCAGATGTCCCACGTGCGAAACCACCAGCTGCAGGCCTCCTAGCGGTGGAACCTCCTCCTTGAGTTGGGACCTCATGAAGAGAAATATATTAAAAAAAAATAATAATAATAATAATAATAATAATAAAAAGTAAACCAAATAATAAACTTAAATGAAATGCATAAAATAAAATACTTGTTGCCTTCCTTTGCCCCTTCTAGTAGGTATCCTCTTGCGGGTGTTCTTCCTCTCCCTCTGGTTATGAGTGAAGATGCAACTGGAGCTCTTTGACATGTCTTTTTATTGTGGAATACCTTGATGGACACTGCTGTTGAAGAAGAAATGTTACCCAATACACCCTCAGACTCATCTCAGTTTGTCTATAATAATCAGGATTAACATTCTTTATTCTGTGCAGATTTTTCTGATAGTGAACAAGTGGATCGTATATCATCGCCATAGCTATAAACACCAGAAAAAACACACCGTAATCATATAAAAGCACATTTTTTATAAGTTTGATTTATGTATCAATTTCTACCCCTTTTATGATTATTTTTTTTTTTAAAGAACCAAAAAATAAAACAGAACAAAAAAACAGAATAAAAAAAGACAGAGTCATTATATACAAGTACATATAAAAGCTCAGGCTTTGATTAGAGCAGGAAAATTTTGATCATTAGCTTCAATACATTTACATCACTTTTGAGTATAAACTAGCACACACTTTTTCGGTTTTAACCTTTGGGAGTAACCCATTATCATGGCATTGAAATTAAAGATAGTGAGTATATTTCTCAGGACTAATTGGGGCATTTCATCAAACATCTTTTGATCATTTCTCAAAGTTAAAATCACAGAGTTGGAGTGGAGTGGAGTGGAGTGGAGTGAAGTGGAGAAGAGAGATAACATAAAGGAGAAAAAGGGATTTGGCTAGTAGGGAAGAAGGATTTGGCTGGTTGTATTGGTAAATGAAGAGGAAAACTAGTAAAGGGAGGGAGAGTAGCATAACCCAGATAACCCATTTGCTGGAAACAGCTAGTTGCATGTTTATTCAAACAAAAAAGAAACCCAAAACCCACCAAAAAACCCTAAAACCCCAAAGTTTTCAATTGCAAAAAACCCTAAACTTTTTCAGTCACAGCAAAACCCTTAAAACTCCATTTAAGTACAAATCCCTAAACAAAAGTCTATGCCAGTTGATTCACAATCTTTAAGATGCCTTGCTTGTAGATTTTTTTTTTTTTTTTTTTGATACCCAGAACACTCCCAAGCAGGACCCTTAGGATCCACCCTTACAAGCCAAACTGGGCTAGCAGATCCACCTAAACCGTTGGACTTCCACTTGAGTAGCAGGGGATTTGAATCCTGGTCAGTAAGGAGAGGAGGATACTCCCTTACCAACTAGGATGGCCCCTTGGTGGTATTGCTTGTAGATTCTCTTCTTTGTCTTTTACAAATCTTTGCTTCTTGATCTTCGTTGTTAGTTGGTGTTGGTGATATCAAGAGAGAACAGATTTGTAGAGAGTGCACATCTCTACACCCTACACCAAAGATGTTGGGCCTGAGAGTGAGAGATATATTTTTATACACGTAAATAAATGTAAGGAAGGGCATAGTAGTCAATTCATCATTTAATTAAACGGCGTTATCTGACAAGGGGTGCCAGTTTGATTTCAAGAAATAAAGGTGATACCAGTGTAATCTTGGATCGACTTTATTATAAACCATGTAATAATTTGTGTGTGAATTTGATAAGTGTGCTTTGTGTGCAATTGTAACAATGACATCATGGGTGATTGTTAATATCCTTAAATAAATTTGTAGATACTTTTCTCTACATGTGTGCTTGTGTATATAGAACATGAATGTAGATAAAGGGGACTGAAAGAAGCTTCTTCAAATCTTAATGTACATTGATTAATCTTTGATTAATCGTAACCTGCAATTTATTGTCTAACCCATGTTGCCATCTTTGTTTAGTTGCCTTTGCACTATATATTGTGAAAAATTGTACAGAGTTAGTTCTCAACACCATAGTTATATTACCTATTAAAAAAAAATCATAGATATATATATATATATATTATTTATCATCAGATGTGTGCACAATTGGCTGCAAACATTAAACATACAATGCCCTATTATCTACCTGCAGGGATGATGACTATTTCTAGGGAAAACCTCACTTCTTTCCTCGTTGTTTTACCTATATTCAATATCTCCCTCTTTTCTTTTCTTTTTTTCTTTTTCATTTTTATGCTAATTCAACACTCCTTTGGATAGGTTCTCTTTTCCCTTTCAATCTACCCTTGGAAAATGCAATGGTGGATTAACATAACACTATATCGGGAAGAGCATATATGGGGTTGTTTGAAATAGGGTTATGATTTGGTACTCTCTGCCCATAGCAGAAATTCAATTAAATTCTGTTTTTGACTTTGGTTGATCTAATTTTCTTCAAACCTTTCTGGAAATCTATCAGTATACTCGTGAATCTGAAATCATGCTTTAGCCCATAATGAAACTCTATTGTTGGCTATGATATAAGAAAGGAAATTCCTAAATAGCTCAAAAGAAGCATTTTGCATCCTAGTTGGGCTAAGTCAGCCATGATATGATTTGCCTACTCCAAGTAGTCCTACTGGTTTCTGGGTTCTATTTCCTAATAAACTCTCTCTAGCCAAACAAGGTTTCAAATAATAACCCTACTCCAAATATATGTTATCATAAATTCCTAGTAATCGATCAATGAGCTACATGGTAACATTATTCACACATTACCTAATTCGAGTATTCTAGAATTTGATTAATAAACAAGTTTCCACATACCCTCTCTTCAATCCCTCAAATCCGAGCCACCAGTTGTACTATGTCTCTCATAACTATCACTTTTGACATCGTCTACCACGACCAACATAGCGTTTCAAAAATGAGTTCTATCAGTTTATTCTTTCAAAGTGATAAAGATACTCTAAATGACTTCTCAGTTATCAAAATCCATGATGCAAACACATCCTTAAAGCTTTGGAATAAATGGATTGATACTTGTAATTAAATATGTCATTGGTGATGAGCTGGACACTTTCTTGTGGATTGATAATTGTCATCTTCTCGAGGCCTTTCCATAAGAAATTTGCTGATAGAAATAGAGAAACAGAGCAATTCAAGAATTTGTGACAAGTATTCCCACTAATTTCAGGCCTATGCTTAACATTGCTGATACAGTGGTTTGGATTCCATCTGTTGTTGGGACATATGTTCCTCTAAAACTGCCTGAGAAACTTTATGTATAATTCATTGGCCCAAAATTGTTTGGCTCCCTCAAAATATACATAAAAGTGCATTCTTCTTAGGGAAAAATTTGTGGTAAAATTTATAAGTGGCGAATTTATGATGTGCATCCTAAACTGAAAGTGTTGTACTTTTTTGTGGCGAAAAAATTGAATTTTTTTTATGATTTATGTTATAAATTTTTGTGATATTGTTATGAAGGACATACCATATACATCCTTTTAGGAGTGCAAATAGTAGCATCTCCCTTCATCTTATGGGTCCTCTGCCATGGAAGAATAGTTTAAAAGAAAAGACTGCTAAAAGAGGTATGACTGTAGATCTATCTTTTCCTGTCTGTGACAAGTTTTACCTCTCATAGCTAATTGGTTCATTTACTGGCTTGCATCTTTTTGATGGGACGGGTAAAATTTAGCTGGATTAATATTTTCAGAATCTCTAAATATGATATAAATTAGTTGTTAGTAAAATTTATTCTTAGCTGTGTTTAGTTTATAAACTAGGGAAGAGATTTAAAAAGAGAAAAAGAAAAGATGTGTGAAATTAAATAAAATGTAAGTAAATCTTATTTATATTTTACTTACTGTTTCCCTTTCCCTCTTAAAATTTATAAATCAAACACAATTTTAAAAAATCTTGAGCAGGTGATATAGACTAATCATTTTATTTCTGCTTTTAAAATAATATGTATTCCTGCTCCAAGAATTGAGTTTTTTTTGTTATGCTGCTATTTAGATCTTATATTTGTGATGGGAAAGAAAGAGAAGGTGAAAGGAGGGGGCAAAAAAACCAATTTATGTTTTGTCCTAACTTTAATAATTGAGCCATAAGGCTGGGTCAAAAGTAAAACTGTGCAAAATACCACCACAATCGAGCCAAACCGTGCTCTGTTTTTTTTTTTTTTTTTTTTTTTTGTTCTGGCGGGGCTGGTTGGGCGGGTGGGGTTCTGGTTGTGGCGGGTCGGCGCGATTGGCGGTACCAAATAGTCAACCTGCTGGCCTAACCGACCCGATTCGACCCGCCATTATATATATATATATATATCCAACAGCTTTAGCAAGCTACCAAACTAATTGTAAATACATTCTCTCTCACACACACACACACACACACACACACACACACACACACAATCAATTCCCAACTAAACATCTCATTCAATCTCTGTCTCCCTCTTGCTGCTCCTCACTTTGCTGATCACCTCCGCCGCTACTAGTGTTGTCAATCGCTGCCGTTGCCGCTAGTGTTGCCGATCGTCGCCACCACCACTTGCCCTACCGGTCACAGTCGATTGTCTCCTCTTAGATCGCCTCACCGCTCATCGATTTGGTAAGTTTCTTTTTCTTTCTCTTTGCCCTCTCTCTCTCTCTCTCTGCATTCTGCTATGCTACTTTGCTTTTGTCTCCCTCACTGAGTTCAATTCATCTTGTGGAGGACCGCCTCTGATTGTTTGAGGGCACTGTAGTTGGTCGGTGCTGAAGCTTGAGGCTGATCATTGCTCCACACCAGGGGCTTGATGACTTGCTTCGAAGTTTACTTGATTTGGTGTTACTTGAAATAGCCTGGAATAAAAATAGATAAAGCTATGGATATCAGATATTGCTTTCCTTGACTTGTAACAAATCTGTTCTTTATAAGTTGAAGATGCTTTGAAGTTTATCTTAAAATATTTGTAGGGTGTTTGTTTAAAATATATAAAAAAAATAGTTGTAAAAAATATTTGATTTGGTCAATTTCCTCGAAGTTACCATAAACTAGTTCATATTACATTCATGGTGGGCAAACTAAATTTAATATTGCTGAAAATTAAATATTTGAAATATTTTTACTTATCATTATTATGAATTTTTTATTTTGTAATAGATAATGGATGAGGAAATATTATTTTGTTGTATCGGTGATTTTTTTTAATAATTTTGATGATAGTTTATTAATCTATCAATGTTTAATGTTAGATTAGATGAATGAATATCTATTTTAATTTTGACTATTTTAGTTAATTTATAAATTAGATCTTTTTATTTTTTGATTCAAGTTTTGTAATTTGAATTATGTTTTTTTATAAACTACCAATTCGTCGAAACCGTCAAATCGAAACCGTCATTATTTACCAATGAACCGTCGACTTTTGATAAGAAAAATGATAATTTCAAATGATATTTTTATTCATCCGTCACCCGCATTACGATTTCTATTTCTCTCCTAAATTGCACCTAGACTTTTTGTATTCTAACTTCATAGACTTTTGAAAAAGCAATGAGTCTACGGTTAGACTTGAAGACTTAGGCTAAGTTTGGGATATCCCAAATAATCCAAAAAGCCAAAAAGTTACTCAAAAAGTTAAAAAGTTAACACTATTCACCAAAAGTCAACAATTACGGCTGCACAACTCCCAATTCAAATTTTTCTCTAAAAACCAATTTTTACAATTTTTTATTACACATTTTTCCATAAAAAGTCAAAAAGTTAACCCAAACATCCATATTTTCAACCTCACTTTTTTAGTCAAAAAAGACAAAAAGTGCACTTATTTAGTCTTCCCAAACAAGGCCTTAGGCCAAGTTTGGCTAGTTTAAAAAAAGCCAAAAAGTTAAAAAGTTACTCAAAAAGTTAAAAAGTTAATACTATTCATCAAAAGTCAACAATTACGGCTACACAATTCCCAATTTAAAATTTTCTCTACAAATCAATTTTTACAAATTTTTATTACACATTTTTTCATAAAAAGTCAAAAAGTTAACCCAAATATCCATATTTTCAACCTCAATTTTTTAGTCCAAAAAGACAAAAAGTACACTTATTTAGGACACCCCAAACAACCCCTTAGTTTTTAACTTCTGTTTGTATCTACAAGTTGTATTATATAAATTGGCCTAGAGCCAACAAAATGGATCATTGTAAATTCTCATAAGCTCTCTTATCTTTTGCTTACATCTCATATTTCTACTTCCGCAATTAGTTGTTAGTGAGAAAATATATTTACTAAGTATTTTGGTATCAGTGTCTACGTAACGAACTTGGTGAAGAGCCGCAAGATCAAGTTCTATGTAAGTATACTTTTTTAGATTTTATCTCCTTTTGATAGTTCTATAACTACTAAATTTTTGTGGTATTTTTTGTTTTACTATTAGCTATCAAAAAACTCATATTCACAGCCCATATACCTACAAACCGTTAACCCAAAATCGCTAGTTGAAGGCTCTTAGGGTGTTAGTCATTTAGGGACATGGTTTTAGGCACTTGAAGAAAAACAAGAAGGTTTTAAGTACCATTGACAGTCTAATATGGCAAAAGATATTCAAGAAAATATTAGATGTATAGCAATGCAAATAGGAAGACTGGAATTTGAATTTGATCATAGTATGCACATAGATAAAAAGAAATAATAATAATCCATTTGCTATAACCTCTACTATTAATGATATGTGTAATTTATTTTCTTCCTGGTTTGAAAATATAGAAGGAAAAAAAAAAGCATAATCATATGTATATATATAAGAAATTTTAGATGTTTTGCGTCAGACTTTAGTAAATGTGGAACAAAATGTTAGAAATCTTGGTAATATAATTAATATAGATTTAAATGAAAAAACAAAAAAAACAAATGGAAAATCTAATAATAAAAATAGATTTTCTAATTGAATGTAACGATGGTTGGGATCCTCTTGAGGATACCTCAATACCTCGTCTGTTTTATGGAAATGATGAAATAAATGTTATTGAAAATTCAGTTTCTTTTTATAAAAAAGAAGAATGTGAAAATTTTGTTGCAGTCATCGAGTATTGGGAAAAGTTTTACGTAGATCCAACATCAACTGTTGAAGAACGCAACAGGTTGATTACTCAAATTCAAAACTTATATTTAGAAAATGAAAATTTGTTTACTCATTTCGGGTATCAAGTTTCTATAGATGATGAATTTGATGATGATTCATCTTCTCATTTCATCAACGCAACCAACGTGGTGATAAAGAAGAACAGACTTCGGACTCTGAAATTTCTGATGAAGAAACCAAACCTGCAACTACAGGTAAAGGTAAAAGAAAAATAGATGAACCATTAGATCTAGAAGAATTTGAAGCAAAACTAGAATTGCATGAGATCATGGAAACTACGAAACAAATGGTACTAGACACATCCACTAGTGAAATTAAACCTAGTGATCCTAAACCATCTTACCAAAGAAAAGATGATTTAAAAAAAAATCGGGTAACCTAATACGGTACTTATCTGGATTTAACACATGTTGCTTTTAAAGATCAATTAAAAACAATTGATGATTGAGCACAATCCATGTCTATTTTAATAACAAATTATAAGTCAACACGGACAAAAGAAAGATTTTTAGATTATATTGTAGCAACTTTGCAAGGAAATTGTTTGTATGGCTAAGACAATGGGAAAAATCTGATTCTGAAAAAAAAAAAAACCAAAAAACAACTCTTTTGTTGAATTTTTAAAGTTTTGATAAGATGTTGAGTGATTTTGGCATCATAATTAAAGAAAATATGTGTTGTTATTCAGGAGAAATTAATTTGCAAGAAGATGCAAATTATGCTCTATCCAAACTATAACTATGTAATATTTGTCAATTTGAAGAGTATGTGACATTATTCTAAAAATATTACTATGTTCTAGATCCTCCACAAAATACCTACTGGTTAGACCAATTTTTTCATATACTCCCAAACCCATGGGATGAATTAAGTTTTAAAAAATATCCTAATTTTTTAGAGAAATTAGGAAAAAGTGATAATCTTGGATTTAGGATAAACTTTGTCTTGAGACTAATAGCAAATCAATGTTTAACGGTACAAGCAAAGAAACAAGTGAAAAATCAAATCACCAATTCCACAAAAAGCAAAAATTGTTGTGACCAAATTTTATGAGAATTGAAAAATTGGTTGCACACCTTCTTATAAAAGAAATTGTAAAATTAAGAAAAAGAAATTTAAGTGGAAACCTTGAAAAAAGAATTTTTTTTTCTAAACATAAAAAATATGTTAAGAAAAAAAAAAACTACTTCAAAAGCATCTAACAAGAAAATTTTTTGTAAATGTTATATTTGTCATGAAGAAACAAGACTTTGAAATTTGTTTTGGTGAAGAAATTTCGGATACAGAAGAAATACTTTATGAAATTTCAAGTGAATAATATCCATCAGGTGAATATGAAGAATACATCTTTATGATGAATACAATTATAGAAAATCCTAAGGAGGAATCAGAAACCCTTCGACTAGGAGATTATATCGGAGAAGAAATTTATCTTTTCCGAAGAACAATTGGTCAGGTATGAACTTCAACGAATTCGAAAAGAAGAAATTTATAAAATTTTAAAATTCAAACCTTGGCCAGTAAGAATATTTGAGCAACATGCTGGAAACACCAGGGCTCAATTTACCGATGAAGGAAATGTCGATATAACCTTATTCGACAAAAAGAAAATTGTTAGATGGAAAAAGAATAATCCTGAATTAAGATATATTCAGATAGGATGAATTCAAGTAAAAATCATTGCTTTGTTTAGACAAGGTACTAATACACCCATATTAGCAGTCTTACAAGATAAAAGATTTCATGATCCAATAAGAGCCATTATTGGAGGAGTACAATCTAATTTAGTAAATGAAATAGTTGGGTTTAATATAAAACCAAATTTCGTTGTGTCAATAGATGATCCGAATATAGAAGATATTGTTAAGATTTGTCTAAAAACACAAAATATAGGAATGAAAAAAGATTTCTATGATCTTGCAATTCAATGGAAAACTATTCATAAATTAACAAGGCTACCTGAAACATCAATTAAACCAATTGATACAAAAATAGTTGACATGTGGGAACCCAAACCATACGAGACAACAATTCAACCAAAGCTTATAAATTGGTCAGATTTAGAAATTCCAAGAAACTGGTTAATTTATGAATTAACAGAAGAAAGAGCAAGAAAATCTGCTAGCAATGTCGAAATACAGGCATCTGGCAGTAATCTGTATATAACAAATAACAGATTAAAACGAGTACAAATTTCATCAACAGACTAGAAAAAATTCAATAAACTAAAAATTGCACACGATATTAATAGCAGTAGTTTTCAACAAGAACCTATTGGAATTAAGACAGTGCATGTTCCTATCATGCCAGGAACATATCATAGATTTGAAGAACAAAAAATGTTTTAAATCTACCATTATCAAACAAACAAAACAGGATGAAGTAATTTTTGTCTCTAGCCAAGGAAAGAGAAAATATATTTATGTTTTGGGAACTTTTAATTTTAAAGGCTATAAACCATATAGTCTTAGTGTTCTACTTGACACTGGCGCCACAACAAGCACATGTAGAATGACTGCTACACCTGAGGACAAATAGATTTTAATGAAACATCCCATCTTAGTTAAAGGTGTTAGTGGAACAGACACCTCTATAATTCTAAAAGCAAAAAATATAACTGTTTGGTTTAATAATAACAAATTTGTTATTCCAAAAGTTTTATGCTTCCCAAATATGCATAGAGATTTTGTTCTTGGAAATAATTTTTTGTTTGGATATTTACCAATCAAGCTTGCTGAAAAAACAATCAGTTTAGCTCTCAACCAACAATTGGTAACAATTTCTTTGTTGGAACAACATCATTATATATGTGATCAAGAGTTCACGCTAACTAAGCGTGGTGACTTAACACCATATAAAAATACTCATGATGAATCTCATTGGATTTATATAATTTTAATTGAAAATTTTAGTGACAATCTTTTGAAACTATGGTATCGTACTCCACGATATTGTAGTTTAAAATTAAAAATTCCTAATATAATAATTATGAATTCAAAATTCAAATTAATGAACTTCTTGGGAAAAATCTCATTGAAGTAACCACTAGTCCTCATTCATGCCTTGCATTTATGGTCAGAAATTATGCAGAAATTAAAAGAGAAAAAGCTGGAATGGTAATTAACTATGAAAGGCTTAATGAACATATAGAATTTGATGGTTATTATATCCCAACAAAGGACATTTTGATAGACTTAACTCAAGGGTTAAAAGTCTTTAGTAAATTTGATTATAAGTCAAGATATTGGCAATTACAATTAACAGAAGAGTCAAAACCATTGACTGCCTTCAGTACTCCAAGAGGACATTATCACTGGAATGTTATGTCATTTGGATTAAATATTGCACCACGAATCTTTCAAAGATGGATGGATTCTATTTTTAATAAACTTAAAGATTTTTGTATAGTATATATAGATGACATTCTTATTTTTTCTAAATCAATGGAAAAACACAAGAATCATCTTGGACAATTATGTAATAAATTCCAAAAATATAGAATTATTCTCTCTCCTAAAAAGATAGAGGTAGAGAAAGAAGAAATAGAGTTCTTAGCATTAATCCTTACATCAATAGGATTAAAACTACATGAACATATTGTAGACGTCCCCGAACGCATCCCGGAAGAAGGGAGTGCGAGTCCCCCCCGTTCTGGTTCGATATTGGGTCTACTACAGTTCGAAGGACTCAAATGTCACGGTTCTCAATCTTGAACCGAAGAATCTAAATCCGGCAAATCGTTTTGAAAACAGATTTTTTTGAAAGAAGTGCCAAACATGGACTGCTTCGCCAGATACAGAGTCGCCACCTAAATATTTTAAAATAGGAAATTTAGGAAACCCTGACTCGGTGCCAAAGGCCACGTGTCCGTCATCACCAAAGTTGCCTCGGCTCGGGAACTTGGGTACGACAGGAAGGTCACCGTGAGCATTCCCTCGCCAAAGAAGAGGCCTCTACTAACCATGATATCTGATTTTGAAAACATTGTGCGTTCTTATTCCGGTTATTAGCCTAGGTTACTATGTGATGCGCACAGCATACAAGTATAGACTGAGCCGCCTGAATTGGAACAAAACACTTCATGTCTGTTTGTTTGAAAATGGTTTGATGGTGCTACCCGCAGGTAGGCTAAGACGTGGATTTGCCACCCTCGGGTGGGCTTAGAAAAACATGATTTTGCCACTATCTAGTGGGCTTAAAACAAACAATCAATGAATTGTTCCAATTCAAGTAACTCAACCTCCACCCACAGGCATTCAAGGCAATTATATCACATAAGCACGTAGCCTCATGGTAAGCATGCTATTCATGGCAGTCACTCACACGCATGCAAGGATGCTAAAGCATAAAACTCACCGAGTACTCCAAGCCAAAATAGAAGTTCGTTAGAAATCCATGCATGATCCTAGATACACAGAATTGCCTAATGCAACACATGCAAAGATGCAAATTATAGCAGGCTCGGTTATTCTAAACATGGTATATGAAATGCTACAATTATCACGCACTCAATTCGGAATTGAAATACAAATGCAGTTTGTATGATGTGCCGAGCCCGGTGCATGCAAAACAGATGAATGATGCAAACATGTCATTACATCAGATGCTAATTGAAATATGCCCTATATCTAACCATCGTAAGCGGGTAAATAAAAGGGAAGAAAGACGTGGGGTTGGAAGACATACATCACACTCACCATACTTATTACAATTATGCCCTCGCACAGAGGGTCCGAATAAATAATAATACAGTCCCAAAATAAAAGAATAATACAGTCCGAAATATACAGATTCCTAATTAATTAATAGTTTAAAGAAGAAAATCAGAATGGCATGCAAGCTGTCAGCTTTGACTCCGCTTCGGATAATGAAATGATGCATGTTGGGCTGCTTTGCGCGGAAATCCACGGCGATGCCCCGATTAGCCTCTGTTTGCAATATTCTCTCAAAATGCGTGTCAGACTCTGAAAAGTTGCTGATTCTTCATTTTGCTGCAACAGAGAGCATGAGAGGGGCATAGCAATGTATTTCACAAATATATACATGCCTCGATCCTCGTGCCACCAATCACGCATATCGATGCATGATGACCGAGGAGTCGGATTGCACAACTCAATATAGGGTGAATGCAGAGGAATGCTACAACAAAACCTAACTTCATCATGGGTAATCCGGAGTGTCAGTGACTTGGGAATTGAGACCCGTTCCGTCACTCGAAGTACGGAACGCGCCTCGTTTCCTGTGCCTGGGCTAACTCCTATCCCGAACACGATGCAATATGCATGATATGCATGAAATGCAATTAAGATACAATCCTAACATGCGCAATGCTATGAAAATGAGATGTCTCGGAATGCGTGCACATGGGGACGCAAACCGAGGAAATGATCCTAAGGTATAAAATAACATACGCAGTGCAATTGGACATACACTAACATGAGGGGGCCTCAGCCACACTCATATGAGAGGCCGTCGGAGATGAAAATGAAGTGCCTCGAAATACGTACACACGGGCACGCGAACCGAGGCAATGGCATACGGAATGCAATGATGCTAAAATGACATACAGAATGCAAAATGGACTTACACTAACATGAGTGGACCTCAGCCACACTCATATAAGAAGCTGTGAGATGAAAATGAAGTGCCTCGAAATGCGTGCACACAGGCACGCAAACCGAGGCAATGACATACGGAATGCAATGATGCTAAAATGAGACGTCTCAAAATGCGTGCACACGGGCACGCAAACCGAGAAAATGGCATACAGGATGTGATGAGACTAAAATGAGATGTCTCGAAATGCGTGCACACGGGCATGCAAATCGAGGCAATGGCATACACGATGTGATGAGACTAAAATGAGATATGCGATGCAATATGGGCTTACACCAACATGAGAGAGCCTCAGCCACACTCATATAAGAGGCCAAGAGATGAAAATAAAGTGTCTCGAAATGCGTGCACACGGGCACGCAAACCGAGGCAATGGTACTAAAGCATGAAATGGCACTCCAAATGCAAATTGGACTTATACTAACATGAGAGAGCCTCAGCCACACTCACATAAGAGGCGATGGATAAAAATGAGGTGCCTCGAAATGCGTGCACACGGGTACGCAAACCGAGACAATGACATAAAGGCATGAAATGGCATACACAATGCAAATTGGGCTTACACTAACATGAGAGGGCCTCAGCCACCCTCACATAAGAGGCCGATGGATGAAAATGAGGTGCCTCGAAATGCATGCACACGGGCACGCAAACCGAGACAATGACATAAAGGCATGAAATGGCATGGAAAATGATATGCAAACATGCAAATGGAATTTCAGCACTCACAAATGATGCAAAACAGTCCCGGAAGGTGGGGAAATGACACCAAATGCACGGAATGGTCCCGAAATGCGACATTAAGCACCCGAAATGGCCTACAGCCATACTAAATATGCATAATTGGTACATGACATGCAAAACAGAAGCTAGGTAGCCCCAAAACTCACATTTTACAGTAGAAAATAAAGCCAAACAGCAATCACAAATGGGGCAAAGATGGCATGCAAAAATGGGGAACCAAGAGAGGTTATGAAGCAAGTGATACAAGCAATGTCCAAACAGAAAAATACCCTTCTACAACAATGAAGAGGGGCCAAAAATATGAATATTTACAGTAGATGACATCCCTCAAATCAGTATGAAAACTTGCTAAAAATGTCATGCAAGAATGAAGCCAACAAAGGCTAGAACATGAGGTATGCCAAACATTCATCAAACAGCCTTGGACCCTTAACAAAACATGACAAGAAGGCCAAAATGTGACTCTTTATAGACCTGATCATGGCCGAAAACAGAAGCAAAATAGGCCTAACAAAGCATGCAAAATGAGGGCCAAAGAGGGGTATAATGACAAGTATAACATGGAGACCCCCAATGAAGTTGATCCCTTCTACAATGTTGTAGAGGGACATAAAATAAGCCTACTCACAGTTCATGACATACTCCAAAACAGATCGCACAGAGGCTAAACAGATCGTGCAAATTTACGGTAAATATGAGAGATTATGAAACAAGTGCATGATAGAGAGGCCAAACAGGGTTGAGCCCTTCTTCAATGTTGAAGAGGGGCTCAAAATAGGCCCACTCACAGTTTATATCAGGCTCAGAAATAGATCACACATGAACTAAAAAAAGCATGCAAGATATTGACATACAAAATGATATTGAAGCAAGTGCATCATAGAGGGCTCAAACAGGGTTGAGCCCTTAAACAAACATGTAGAATAGCTCAAAATAAGGCCCCTTTCAGTTAGGGACGGAGTCTAAAACAGTGAGCAAGTAGGGTAGAGGAATGGTGCAAAAAAAAGTGCCAAAAGAGGGTGATTGATACTTACCCTTGAAGATCACACTCTTGTTGCTTCTTGGCTCAAGTTTGCTCCTAAGCCTCTGAAAAACCCTTCCTTGCATGGAATGGAGTGGTGGTAGTAGAGCATGAAGATGATGAAGAAATGGAGCCTAAACTTGAAGATTTGAGAGAAAAATGGAGAGATAGAGATAGATATCAATGTATATCCTTGAGAGAAATTTTCCAACCCTTCTACAAGAGCTGGGAGGCCAGCTATATAGGCAAGAAAATCGGAGAAAAGGTGGGCAAAAAGTGCTTTAGTTCTGTGGTGGTGGCCATTTGAAATGGTGGCCTACTGGAAATGGTGGCCGGCAAGGTAAATAGAAGAAAAATAAGAGAGCTGGCCAGCCATGAAGCCCCAAGTTAGCTTTCCAATGCCAAACCTTGTATTAAAATTCCTCAGTAGAAAAAGTTATGTGGGTTCAGTAAATCAGCAGATTCAGTCCAACCAGACTTCAACCAACCATATCTCCTCCCCCCGGATTTGGACTTAGGAGATTCTTGAGTGCAAAATGAATCCCCGGAAGTAAGCTTTCCAATGGTGGTGGCCTCACATTTTAATTACTCTTATGCAAAGAGTTACGCCCGTTTCGGTGAAGCCGCGCAGACTTTTCTCCTTCAGGATTCATCTTGAACCACCTTTGACCAAGCGAAAGCTGGTTCTTTGAGACAATTGCTGGCCTCCCACCCTCCAAAGGACCTTTCTTATGATAAAACAGAGGTACCGCCAAAAATAAACAAAAACCAATGCAAACGAATGCTCGGGGCCAAAACATGCATTGGGGTCCCAAAATAGGTCATATAAGCAAAGTGGCATTTGGCCCGAAGTGGGTATCTAAGACCCAGTGTCCCTCGAAGGAGTAAATAAGATGTATGCCAAAACCAGAGGAATCGGAGATGGTCGACGGTCCGAACCAAGCACACGGCTCGACAGCCTCAAACCGGAAATGGGCAAAATGGCCTATGGCCACGAAATGTAGCCCACGGCCACTGAGAGATGGTCTACGGGATCTCTCCCTCCCTTCAAGAAAAGAAACAGAGAAAACCGAGTCTGGTTCGCAAACCGAGACAAGGCACAGAAGAGAGTTCGGGAGTCCGGAGGCAGGGCGCACGGCCGTGACTCTAAGACTTCTGAACGAGCACGATATGCAACATCACCGAGCGCTCAATCGGTGACGTCTGAGTCTTAAGGTCGGTCAAAAATGGGGTGTCTACACATATTATTTCAAAAGTAAAAGAATTTTCAGATGAATTAACTGAAGTAAAACAATTTCAAAGTTTTTTAGGAATTCTTAATTATGGGAGAAATTACGTCAAAAATCTAGCAAAATTAGAGCTTCCTTATTAGCAAAATTAAAGAAAAATGTATAATTTTGCTGGTCAAAAGAGATGCTAATTTAATTAAACAAATTAAAGAAAGTATTACAGTCATGCCTACAATTTATTTACCTAAAAAAAGAGACAAACTTATTTTTGAAATGGATGCCTTAGATTTATGTTAGGGATGTGCATTAAAAGCAATACCTTCTCAATTCTGGACCGAGTCCGAAGAAACAAATAGTTATGGAATTAAAAATAGGAAACAAACCTATTTCCATAAAAACTCAGAAACATGAATTAATTTGTGGATATAATTCTGGCAAATTTAAACCTGTTGAATCAAGATATATTATTTTTGAAAAAGGACTATTAGCCATAAAACTTGTTTTAAAAAGATTTCACCTATATCTTGCTCTTGAATGCTTTATTGTTGGAATAGACAATCAAGAAGTAAAAGATTTTTTAGTTAATAAGAAAAATATTAAAGAAGGCTACCGACTTCGATGGTATAATGAAATTGCTACATATGCTTTTGAAGTTGAACATTTGAAAGGAATTAATAATTTTCTTGCAAATTTTTTAAGCTAGAATTAGGGGTGAACAGCGGATATACCGATCTGCCAAAACCGACCGAACCGAACCGATCCGCCGTATTTTGGACGGATGCGTGATAACGAGCGGACGGTTGTGGATTGATTTTCTCCAATCCGCCAATTTGGCGGACGGATGGCGGATTTGAGATTTCTTTGGCCGCAACTGAACCGCCAAACCGCCGAATCGCGAGCATCCCTAGTAATTAATAAGACTTTGTATTTTCAATTTGTTTAAATATTATGTTTGTGTTTTCAATTGAAAAAGAGTTTAAATATTCTGTTGAAAAAAAGTTTTCAACTTGAATATATTTTTTGAATTGAAAAAAATAAACATATTATTTATCTATATTTTTTGGTTTTTAAATCTAGCTCTAAAAATAATAAATAGAAAATATGATATATGCTGGTTGGTTTTTGTTTTCAAAAACATATGTAGATGTAACAATATAGAGACATACAATCTCTACTACTGCTCTGTTTATGGTTTTGGTTATTTGAATTATTATTATATTTTAATAATCACAGATTGTAACACTTTATGTGGATGAATCATGCTGTGATTGTAATATGTGGATGAGGCATGAAGTGATCGTGATATTCTAAAGTTTCAAAATTTCTTTCTTTAGATAAGGCATACAGTGATTGTAATACTTTTTTAAGTCATTGACTGTAATACTTTCTTTTTCTTTTTCTTTTTTGAGGAAGTGCACAAGTTGAATTATGTTAAAAATTTATAAAATTTTAAACCGCCAAACCAATTCGCATCCATCCGCCAAACCGCCAATCCGCTCAATCCACATCCGCCGGATTGGTGGACGGATGCGGATTGATTTTCTTCAATCCGCCAATCTAGCGGACGGATGGCGGATTGAAAGTTCCGTGGCCGCAACCGACCCGCGCCCACCCCTAGCTAGAATCACTAAATTAATGTTTTCTCTTTTCAGCCATGAACACAGATAAACAGCCTGTTGAGTTCGATAAAGAATGTATGACAATTGCCAAAAAAGCAATCCCCAAGACAGAAAAAGTTTATGTTGTTTTTTCAGGTAGACAACTTGGAATTTACACAAATTGGAAAGATTGCAATACTCAAGTTGCGGGCTTGCCTAAAGCTTGCTATCAAGCATATAACAACCAAAAGATAAAAAAGCTTTCTACAGTGTTCCATCAATGCCTATTTTTTAGCAACAGCAAACTAATCCAATCCCCTTTGAATTTTAGAAATCTAATGTGATGACCGGGTGTAGCATTAGTTTCGTTCTTCCTTAGTTTAACCTTGGGTGATCTTGTCGGGGTGTCGGGTTGACTTGGAGTCTTGTTAATTGTTTGGGTTTGTGGTGTCCGAGAGTCCCTCTCACATAAATTCTCATTCTTGTTTCTTCGGTGATTGATTTTCACTTGTTCGGGAGAGTGCGAGGTCAAGTTTGGAGTGCTCGGGGGTCGAATTAGAAAATTAAAATTTCAGCTGGGCGTGGTCAGACATGCGTCTTAGGCCCTAGACGCATGGCGAGATGAGGCCGCACGTACGGGGAATGATGAGTTTCAGTGGGCTGCACACTACTTAAATTGCAGGTGCGGAAGGGGAGGTGCGGAGGGAGCCGCACGTGCGGGAGTCATAGCCGCACTCACGTGTGGTCGGCCTGAGTCCGAATTTCTGCATTTTTTTTTTTATCCCTTTTGGCCGAGTTGTATCACATTTGGGGCACCTCTCTCTGACTCTAAACATCATTTTATTTCATTTTCCCTCTAAAAACCTTCACCAAACCACCCAAAAACCTTGATCTCTTGAAATCCATGGAGCTTTGATTCATCTTCTTCCACAAATCTTGGAGAGCAATACTAGAACCACACCTTGTACGGTGGAGATTGACTTTGGGGCATTTTGATTTTCTAGGGTTTCATCTTCTTCTCTTCATTAAAACTTGAGGTAGGGAATCACTTTGAGTTATATATACATTTTGTAAGCTTTTGATTGATTATTTTTGAGAACTCTTCCTTAATTGATTTCGAAAATGGGTTTTGATTTAAGAAATTGGGGATGTTGTGGAAGAAGCTCATCTTTTATTCTTTTTAAGGACTTTTTTTGAAATATTGGACACATGGGTTGAGATTGAGGTGCATAATGGGGTTTTACAAAAGAGATGGAAAATGTTAGGGTTTTTGTGAAAACCTAGAAATTGGGGGGTTTCCTTTGAAAAATGCGAGTATTCTATATTGATTGTTTGCAAGTATAATGACCCCTTGAAGTATGAGAAATTGAGGACTATATTTGAACTTGTTAACAAATGCTTATACATGCATGGTGATGGGTTAATCCATTTGTTGAACTCCACGAACTATGAACATTGAAATCTTTAATGTTCAAGGATATTGCATAAGGCCTTGGAATGGCTAAGGTACTGAGGATGGTACAAAATGTGGATGGTTGTCATATGTTGTTGCATTTAATTGAACTTGTAGTATTTTGTTGATTTATGTTAAAAGGAGGAAAATGGGTTATGTGGTTGTCATTGTAGCATTAATGGGATACTTAAAAATGGAAGGATGTTATGAAATTTTAAGCATCATTTGCATTATACATTATTTCAATTGATTATATTGCATCTTAAATTGAGTTAGAACGTTACATTGAGAAAAGAATATTGTGATGTGAAAACTATTGAAATGTTATGGGGTAAATACGTTGGTAAGTCCGGTTGGGAGGTGTAGATGAATTTGATAAGTTGGCCTGAGTGTCCGGGGTGAAAGACTGAAAACACGCGCGGAGGAGGTACCACTTCCCTTCCGGTTAGCAACCGGTAAAGTGGGGTTATTGGTAGTGCTTGTTGAGCCTACTTGCAGACACTAACCTAGGGATTACTTGAGTCATATTTACCGTCCCTATTGTTTAAAAATTGGAAGTTTGAAATTGTTGAGATCGTAAACTGTTGTTGGAACATGGTAATTTTCGAGAAGAGCACGAGATGAATTCTTTTCCTTAAAATGGCATTGCATTTGCATTTAATATTGGAAATCTTGTATAAATATATACACTTTGTTAAGGGTTCTCTATTGGGCTTTATACTCACCTCTATGGGATTTTGGTGCAGGTAAAGATGTAGTAATCCCGCCAAGTTGAGGGCGTGGATATATTTTATGAAGAGTAGAATACTCTATTTTTGTTGTGGATTTAAAGGCTAGCCAAAGACTGTTCATGTATGGGTCCGAGAGGCCATTTTTGTATAACCGGGCTTAAGTCTCGGAAAATGTAAGCCCTTAGGGGCATTTTATTTATTTTGGATTTTAGTGCTCTACATACTATAGATTCATGTATTTCTAAATCATTGAATGTATAATTCGCATGTGGAACTTTTATATAAACCTTGGAGATTTATGATATAAAGGTTGGAGGATGGTTATATTTATTTAGTGGATGTTGGTTAATGTATGTAATTAATGAGGGAATATTTCGGGGCGTTACATCTAAACTAGATGAATCTGAACTTGAAGACTTTTTTAATCTTGGTATTCCCAAAAAAATTTATAATTAATTAAATGGTGTGTGGAAAACCCAAATTTTCGAAAACAAAAAGAGTTTTAGATTACATATGTCTAACTTATCTTTCAATTAGCGGAACAAACCATTAAAATAAATGAGTTACAAAAACTTTGTTGCCAACTTATTAAACAAATAAATTGGGATCAAGATTTTAAATTTGAAAAAAAAAATACTTTTCTTCAAATTTCTGAATTCATAAACCATGAATATTCAAATCCTTCTTTTGAAACAATTAGTAGAATTTGTCTTTTTGAAAAAGTAAGAACAATTCTTCCCTGTGAAATTTTTACTCATTAAAGATAAAGTAGAAGACCATTGTGAAAGAATTAAACAAATTCTTTTCAAATCAATTAATAAGATTAATATACAAGATGATAGTCCAAAAACTACATTATTTTTAGATACCCAAGAATTAGGGTGTTCGCGGTTCAGTTGCTGGCGGGTTGGAAAAACTCAATCTGCATCCGTTCACCGGATTGACAAATGTGGATTGAACGGTTTAGCGGATTGGCAGATGGATGATAATCGATTTGGCGGTTTAAAGTTTTACAAATTTTGAACATAATATAATAATTTGTCAACTTTTTTTTTTTAGATAACAATCCAACTTAACATAACCAAAAGATTATTAAGTAAATTGTCAAATACCAATAACAAATACATATAAGAAAATCATGCATTATCAAAACTATTTCATTATTTTTTTATTCAAAAACTATTTAATTTGATTTTTTTTATAAAAAATGACAAAATTAAGTGAGAAAATATCATTTTGCTGCCCAAACTTTTATGCATTTTTCAATTTGACCGTCAGATTTCGATTAATATCAATTTTATATCTAAACTTTAAAAATTTTGATCAATGTGGTCCCTGCCGTCATATCCCGTAGGAGGCAAATTGATTTTTAAAATACCCATGCTATCAACCCAAAGCAAAAGCACCCATGCTACTGCACTTTTTTTTTAATGTTATAGGAAAATCTTCACATTCTTTCCGTCTAAGGTAGTGCTCATGACGAGATCATTAAGGTGTTCTATTGTCAATTCTGAATAAAAGACTATAATATGAGAATTTGCATCGATTTCTCAATATAAGTCTCATTTAAATTAAGACTTGCACAACAAAAAAGAGTCGAATCCACGCCAATTTATTACATAGCCTCACCTTAAAACTCTGTCCCAAGCCAACTGTGCTATCGCCTAAGCTTACTACTGCACTCTTCATTTCCACCAAAAGCAACACCACTCTTCCTTTCAACAAACCACACAAACCAATGCCAAGACCCACGCCGGAAGTACACTGTTCCATAGCATAAAAAACGTGTCGCACGCGTGTGGAGCACTGCCACCACGTTGCTCTGCTCTGCTGATCCAGCAAAGAACCACCAACACAACGTAGGGGTAAATTGCATATAAGAGGTTTATGATACTCTTTTTTATTGGGTTTATTAATTAAATTTTTTTTTTAAATTTTATTTAATAAAAATAGATAATGATTTTTTTTTGAACCAAAAACATAAGTAATGATTTAAATTGAAAATAACTCAAAAGATTATAATTAAATTGATAAAATTAAAAAAAATTAAGATTTATTTTATTATAAAAGTAAAACATTGAATTTTTTTTTTTTTCTTTTAGTAATTTTTCAAATTAAAATTTTGAATAGTTAAGCATACCAGTGAATGGCATTGAAATTGTGTATAATGGATACATCATGTTAATTTACATCTTACACAAAATGTCATCTTAATCTCACCACGTAAGATGTTTGGATTGGATTTCCAAAATTCTTGACCCCTTAATTTAATTAAAATTTTATGGAAATATATTGTTTTTATTTATTTATTTATCATTAATCTGTAATTTTTTCTTGAGCAAGGTTTTTTTCTAGTCCACTTTGTGGACTGGATGATACTGATGGCCTATAGAACCCACCATAAGTCTTATTTTAATGATCCGAACTGCTTAATCTGTAGAACTTGTCGAGTACTTCATATTACAAAAAATATATTGATCAATATCGATAGTCCTTTGATCAAAATATATTTTTTTCAATAATTTATTTTTTGAATTATATTTACTATTGACAAAAATATGATCGGATTGAGAGGTTATCGATAACTGATTAATGTAATATTTTGTATAGATGAAATATTTGATAAATTTTATATATTAAAAAATTCAAATTTTACCTGACGGACCTAACTATACTGTCCAGTCGTCTGCTTTTTTTTTTCTTTTTTTTTTTTTTCTTTTTCTTCACCTTTTCAACTGATATGTTATTTCTCATTAGAAAAAAATTGAAAGTTCTAAATTAAGAGCTCTAATCAGTGTATTTGGTTTTAATTTTTTGAAATTGAGTTTTTTATTTTGCGTGTTTTTTTGTTTTTAGTGAATATTTTTAAAATTTTAAGTAATTTTTTTACTTTTTTAGATGCACATTACTTAGATGTATGTAAATAGTAAATATTTATGAAAAAATATTTTAAAAAATTAATAAATACACAAAAATATGAAAATATACTAAATTTTTGTAAATTTTTTTTGTATTTTTTGGTATTTAGTGTAATTTTTAAAGATTTTTTTACAAATACTATACTTTTTAAGTGTATTTATGTTAGGTGTGTCTAAAAATTAAAAAAAAATGTTTAAAATATTAAAAAAATTCATTAAAAATATTAAAATACAAAAAATAAAAAAATAAAATTTTCTAAAAACTATTTTTTAAAAATTGAAACCAAATTTTAATTAATATGTGAATCCCATATAATATATATGAAAAATGGCTAAGACCCCCAGTGGGGGTCACTGGGGGTCACTCCTGATTGGTCAGAAAACAATTTTTTTTTTTTTTTTTTTTTTTTTTGAGATTCCAGCAATGGCAGTGTGCCACCTGCCACTGGGGGTCACTGGGGGTGCCCCCAGCTGGGGGTCTGTAGCACTCCTCAATATATATTTTTTAATACTATATATTATTAATACTTTTTTTAGAACTCACAAATTAAAAAGCTGCATCATGTTCTCATTAATAAATGGTCCAAAAGCAAAAGCAAAAACCAAAGCAAAAGTAAAAGCAAAAGCAACAAAAAAGTAAAGTCGGCCACTCCCATCACATGGGCTGTAAAGCAAAAGCAAAGTCGGCCACTCCCCTCAGATGGGCTGTTGGGCTTGGATTGGGGTTTCAAATGAACATAATTGTTTGTAAATAGTCTAAGTTTGAAAAGGGTTGGTTTAAGTTCAGTTCATTTGTTAAATTTTTATTGCACTTTAATTTGTTAAAATCTTAATACATAAATTCAAATAATTAAAGTTTAGCTCGTTAGTTTGGCTCGTTAGTTGACTCGTTTAATATTTATTACTTAAATAATAAAATAAATATATTATTTATATATTAAATAATATAAAAAATATATTTAAAAATAGAGGTAACCACTGGTTTAATGGTAAAATCTTGACCTGATAAATTTGAAGTTATGAGTTTAAGTTTTGCGACAACTATTTTGTGCACTATGTCAAAGGTTAGGTGCGTATCTAATTTTTTCCCTCTCCAAACACACATAAATTTGTACTAATTTGGTGATATTTTATATATTTAAATAATATAAATATAAATAATAGCTAACTATAGATAATATATTTATATAATAGTAGTGGTAGATATTATTATTTTGATAATATAGTGACTTTTTTTTTTTTAGTATGTTTATATGTATTGTATATATAATTATATAATTAAATTTTTAATTGTAACTTTAATCTTATATTCAAGTATGAATTTATAATTTTTTTAACTCGTTAAGGCTCATGAATAGACTCGAACTTGAGTCAAGTCTAACTCAACTCAGCTCAAGCTTGTTAAAATCTTAATAATGAAGTCTAAACATACTAAAATTCGATTCGCCTCGTTTGCAGTATTTGTTGGGGTCTATCGAAGCATAAATGCCCTTCCTTTAAATGACAAGTATTTTTGTTTTATTTTGTCTTTCATAATTCAATTAACTTTTAGCTTTAAAAAAATAAAAACTAACTTTGAATAATAAAGTATAAGTAAAAGTTATGTCAAACAGTGTAATATAGTCTCTTACAATATAAATGTATACATAAATATAAACAACTAAAAAATATTACACCAAATAATCCAAATTATAAATGAATGTGAAAGTTAAATGGTGCATCTATAATTTTGTCCATGTACGATTTACTCATCTTACATTTGAAAATAAACACACAACTTTAGTGATTTTTCTCACAGCTATTTAAACTCATTTTATTGGCTAAAAAACTCATTTTACTCAAAAAAACAAAAAAACAAAAAACAAAACATAACTCATTTGAAATATATATTTCCCATTAAAAAGCTCATCATAAAGGCAATTAGAAAATTAACCCCCCCCCCCCCCCCAAAAAAAATAAAATAAAATAAAATAAAAAAAAACAAAAAAAAACAATAAGCTTCAATTGGATTGTGTTGTTTGGGTTATGGGGATTTGTCACGTCTTAATGATTTGAATGGTTTACTTTTTAAATTATAATATATAAATTATTCATAAAAAAATTAAATCGATATGATAATTATAATATTAGTTTATGACAAAAATAAACGACAAATAATATTTGAAAACTTGATCATTTATTTTTTAGGAAATAAATGTAATAAACTAATGTGCCTATGGTTATTGGATTGACTTGATTTTTTTTTTTTTTTTTTATGAATGATCTATATATTGTAGTCTAAAAAACAAACGGTTCAAATCATTTAAACAGAATCCTAATAGACTCCACCAACAAAAACAATATGATCGAATCCAGAAGCTAACCCCAAACTATAATATATTAAAACATACTAATTATTTTAGTATTGATTTTTTTTATAGGCTTTAATTTTTAGCTAGTAAATTAACTTTTTAGTTAACTCTAAAAAAAAACTTTAAAAATTCACAATATTTTCCACATTTTTAAGGCAAGATGCAGTTTATTCTTTGTGCTTTATTTTATGTATGTAAAATAAATTATATTTACGTTTCTCATGTGATTTGAAAAAAATACAGTTAATTCTACGCTTTTGACATAATTATATTAATTTTTCACAAAATTTTAATTCACATAAGTTATTTTTCATCAATAACTTTTTCATCATATAAATAAAAAAATGATATTATAATTTCTTTCAAACTAAAATATTTAATTACCATTATTTATTTGATATTAATTTTAATAGTTTTAACCATACTAAAGAATAAATTAATATAATTATGTCAAAATATAAGATTATTCGTATTATCTCAAAAGGGCAAACCTCTTTCGAGTATAATTAGTCTGCATCAACAATTAAGAGTTCATTGTTTGGCTTTTGATGCTCTCCTTCTTTTCGATTTTCTCAAAAGCTTTACTCTTCACTACCGGCGAATGATTATGCAGTGCATTTTTTATCTGTAAGAGACGGAACATCTCAAGTTTTTTCTTTCTTCATTTCCTCCTTCAATTAATCATATATTATTCTGTGTTCAATTTGCTATAATTTTACTTTCTTCCTTCAATTTTATTCTGTGTTCTAGTGTTGCTTACCAGAAGAAAAAAAAAAACTCTATATCCCTTTTTGATTTTAGAGAGCTTGTTATCTTCTCCACTTCAACTCTATTAGAACTCTTGTTGAACAATTATCAGAACAATATTCTGTTGTGTGTTCTGTTTTCATTTTACAAAGCTCCCTTTCTTGGTTTCTATTTCTGTTATACTAAAAAAGCTCCCCTTTCTAGTCCCCATTATATTACAATATAATTCTCCATATTCAACCCTGCTTGCCAAAAAAATAAAAAAAAAATAAAAAATTTGTATTCCCTTTTCAAGTTTCATCTAAGTGTTTCTTTCTTGTCTTCATATCCTCTACAAAATAGTATTACTCTCTGTGTTCTATTTTGATTTGCAAAGCTCAGTTTCCTCATTTCCATTTTGATTGTAGTAGAATCCCTTTTTGTTGTGTTCTAGTCTTTTACATTTTAAGTTTCACTATCCTCAGAAGAAAAACGTAAGAGAAATGGTCTTGAACTTTGTTCTTCCTGTAGTAATGAAGATTGGAGAATATCTGGTTGCCCCAGCTGGCCGCCAGTTTGGTTATTTGATTTTCTATGAAAGAAACATTAAGAATCTGGAGAAGCAGGTCCAAAAGCTAGAAGATAAAAGATCTGATATACTAGGAGAAGTTGATGCAGCAAAAAGTCGAAGTGATAGTATTAAAACTACTGTTGAACGGTGGTTGACACAGGCGGACGAACTCAGCAATGATGCCAACAAATTCTTTGAAGATGAAGTCACACCGAACAAAGGGTGTCTGAATGGGTGGTGTCCAAATCTGAAGTCACGCTACTCACTGAGCAGGAAAGCTACAAAGAAAACTCAAGGCTTGGAAGAGCTATGTGGGAAAGCAAATTTCTCTGGAGTTTCCATCCCTGCAGTTGCATCTCATGTGGGGACAACATTCATATCCATGGGAGGATTTAAGGGGTTTGAATCTAGAAGGTCGATTATGAATGAAGTTATGGAGGCACTGACAGATGATAATATCTATGTGATTGGGATATGTGGAATGGGAGGGGTTGGTAAGACAACTATGGTGAAAGAAGTTGCGAAGAAAGTAGAAGAAAAGAAAATGTTCGATATTATTGTGATGGTAGTAGTGTCCCAAAACCAAAACTTGATTTCTATTCAAGACCAAATAGCCAAAATATTGGGTCTACAAAATTTTGGGGGAAACAATTTACCTACTGGAGCAGGGAAGATACGATCAAAAATATTGATCTTTGGAAGAGTCCTTGTAATATTGGATGATGTATGGAAGAGACTAGAATTGAATGACATTGGAATTCCATTTGGAGATAATCACAAGGGTTGCAAAATTGTGATGACTTCAAGAAGTGAAGACGTATGCAACGGAATGGACACACAGAAGAATTTTGAAGTTGGTGTCTTACATGAAGAAGAAGCATGGAATCTCTTCAAGGAGATGGCTGGAATTTCTGACGAAGGTACAAGTCACCCAACTAATTTACAGTTGACGCAGATCGCAATTGCGGAGGAATGTGGAGGCTTGCCAATTGCTATTGTTACAGTTGGGAGGGCACTTAGATGCAAAAACAAGTATTCATGGGATTCTGCTCTTGAACAATTACGAAAGTCTATGGTCAAAAACATCAGTGGAGTGGATGAAAAGGTGTTTAAATCTCTGGAGTTGAGTTATGATAACCTTGAAAGTGATGAAGCCAAGAAATGTTTTCTACTCTGTTCTTTATATCCGGAAGATTTTGATATTCCAATTGAATATCTTGTTAGATATACGATTGGGATAGAGTTGTTTCAGAGCATTGATAGTGTGCACCAAGCAAGAAACAGAGTATATTCCATAGTTGATAACTTAAAAAAATGCTATCTATTGATGGAAAGTGAAGAACTAGAGTGTATCAAAATGCATGATGTCGTACGTGACGTGGCCATATCAATTGCATCTAGGGAGGAGCATTCGTTTATGGTGAGATGCGATGAAGTATTGAAAGAATGGCCTGAGAAAGACCAACTCCAAAGAAGCACTGTAATTTCATTAGAAGTCAATGGTATGCACTGGCTTCCTGGTAATTTAGAATTTCCAAATCTCCAGCTTCTACAGCTGGATTGCAATGCTGGATTACCAACAATCTCATCATATGATCTCAACAAAGGGATGGAGAAGGTCAAAGTACAAGAGACCCCAGATAGTTTCTACAAAGGAATGAAAGAACTTAAAGTGCTAGCTTTATCCAATATGTACAGCTCATTGCCGACATCAATTCAATGCTTGACCAACCTTCGAACTTTGTCACTTTTTTGTTGCCGACTTATGGATGATGATATCTCTATAATCGGAGCATTAGAGAATTTGGAAATTTTGAGTTTTGCCGTCTCTTATATCAAGGAATTGCCAAAAGAAATAATAGGTCACCTTGCTCATTTGAAGTTACTTGATTTGTCGGGATGTGTAGTGGAACTGATTTACCCAGGGGTTTTGTCAAGCTTATCAAAGCTAGAAGAGTTGTATGTTGGGTCTAGTTTTCATAGTTTTTGTGAAAAAAACAAAGAAGGTGCTAAAGCAATTATCGATGAGCTGGCGTCCTTGTCCAATTTAGTGGCTTTGGATATTGCTCTAATAGACATTGCCTTATGGCCGAGAGGTTTGGTTGTTGAGAAGGTAAAAAAGTTTGATATAACTGTTGGCTCTAACTCATCATTTCTCCCTGGGTATCCGTTATCAAATCAGTTGCAGCTCGGAAATGTAATTGTGTGTGACATTATTGAATCGAGGCTTAATTTGCTGTTGAAAAGCACTGAAATTCTGACTTTACACCGAAGTGTAATGGGTTTGAAAATTCTCTGTGATTTGGTCAACGAAGATGGTTTTGAATGCTTAACGGTGTTATCACTACATGACTTGTATGATTTGGAATACCTCATCAGTACAGCAGATGGGGTTCGACAGAGTGCTTTTCCTGTGTTAGAGTGTCTACATCTTCATGAGCTACATAATTTCAAAGGGATTACTAGTCATGAATGCCGACTACTGAACAAGGCTTTCAGTGCATTGAAAGTGTTGACACTATATAACCTGCCTGAACTGACAAATTTGTGGAAGGGTCCCACCCAATTTGTATGGATCGGCAACCTGACGACTGTAGATGTGCTCCATTGTGATAAACTGGAAAGCATGTTCTCACTGTCCATAGCTAGAGATCTAGTGCAACTGCAGGTCCTTCATATTCGTAAATGTTATGTGATGGAAGAAATTGTTTCGAGTAAAGGAGGAGAGCATGAAATGGCAGCAATAGCAACAGGTAAAATCGAGTTTCCTAAACTGAAGGAATTGCGTCTTCAATTGCTGCCAAGTTTTACTGGTATATGCAAAGCTATAAATGCAATTGAGCTGCCACAATTGAGTTCCTTGTCACTGTCAAATATACCAAAGCTGAAGCGTCTCTGGGCTGCTTCAGATTCAGAGAGTAATTGTGATCCCATCATTCAACCCCTCTTCAACAAGGTATGCTTCTCTTATTTAAGAGCTTAATTAATTGCTAATTTGTGAACTACTTTTCATTTTATTTAGAGGAAATATCATTTTGCCCCCCCAAACTTTTACCCATTTTTCAATTTGTCCCCTAAACTTCAATTGATATCAATTTTACACCAAAACTTTCAAAATTTTGATCAATTTGGCCCTTGCCGTCACATTCCGTTTACAATTGGATGAAATGTGCTAACGTGATACCAAAGTTTATTAGAAATTTCAGTTTACCCGCCAAACTATATCTTAAAAATCAATTTGCCCCCCCAAACTATACCTTAAAAATCAATTTACTCCACACGTCACATTCTGTCCAATTGTAGATAGAATGTGATGGCAGGGGCCAAATTGATCAAAATTTTGAAATTTTAGGTGTAAAATTGATATTAATCAAAATCTAGGGGTCAAATTGAAAAATACATAAAAGTTTGGGGAGCGAAATGATATTTTCTCTTTTGTTTACTATTATATCTCTATTATTGGTTTAATTTTTTTTCATAATTGCATAATAAGATCGCGTGAGTTACTTTTATGTCATGTTCAGTGTTCACATACATATTTATGTTTATATATCTTTCATCATACCAAATAAAAATAAATAGAAAAAATTGGTGAAAAACCCAATCTAACAATTGTCTAAATTATGAGATCCAAGGGATATTTTTTGTTAATGAGAGGTCCATGTTTTGTAAAATAGTTTGGTGAGAAATTCTAGAGAACATTTTGTTTCCAATTTTATCTCTTGACTTTTTTTTTTTTATCTGTTTGACTTTTTGTTCATTATCTGTTCAAATTTTTTGTCTATCTGTTAAATTTTTTTAACCTATCTATTGAATTTTTATAATTCATTTTTCTTATATGTTCAAATTCACACTATTTTCAAGCCGTCTCTCTCTACCTCTCTTTCTCTCTCTATCTATTTCTCTTTTTTCTCTCTCAATCTCTTGAATTTTTTTTGAATCTATCTGTTAAAATTTTAATCTATATATTATATTTACTAAGCTTACTTTAAATCTATCTATTCAAATTTTGATCCTACCAGTTCAATTTTGTGATTTTATATGTTTAAATTTTGATCCTATGTTTTTATCTGTTCAAATTGTGGTGTGTGTATTTATCTTATATTTGAATAGATAATCTATCGTTTTCTATCCAAAACACAACAGATAAACACACACACACACACACACACACACACACACACACACACACACACACACACACACACACAACTAGAGAGATAACCAACAACAACAACAACAATAACCACAATAATCAACAAAAAAAAAAAAAATTACAAAAAAGAAAAAAAGAAAAACACAACATTGATATGTCCATTCAGTTTCAAATCAGAGACCTTTCCACTAACCACATTCTTCACCTTACTGAGTAGTTGTTGACGATGAAATCGACAATGCAGTCGGTAAGCCTTCTCTCTACTTGTTATGTGTCCAAGCTGAAGATGATGACGAACGAGTGGGTTACGACAGCGCTAATTGACGACTCGGTGGTGGTGAAGCTGGTGTTTCATCTGAAGCACTCATCGGAGTTGTTGGAGATGCTATGGTGGTGCCAATGCCAGCCGAGGTCGAAGTTAGCCCTAGCCTCTGCGAAGAAGAAGGGCGAGTTAATAAGGTGTAGCCCCACCATGTCTCTATCTTAGAGTTATGGCAGTGACGATTACGATGAGTATAGCCGCCCTTCCGATCCTTCCTCTAGTGACAGATCCAAGGTTTATATCCCCTTCTCTCTCGACCTCCTCTTTTTCTTATTGGCTACCTAATCTCTATCGTACTTATTTCTTCGATTGACTGAAACACGCATGGCCAGCGCAGTCGGTACTCTCACCGTTGATACTCTCATGTCTAGAGAAGACCAGAGCTCGCCGTTGTTCGTCGACGCGATCTTAGATCTTAGATCTGGAGACTCAGATTTGGATCTTAGTTTATTCTTTGGCCTCTTCACTACCGTCATCGCCCTACGACTTCATCGTGTCCCAGATCGGCTTCACTGCACTCCGTCGGCGTCGGTTATCAATGATGCTCATGAGAGAGAGAGAATAGAGAGAAACATAGTTGAGAGAGAGAAGAGACACATCAAATATACATATATATATATATATATATATAAAGAGAGAGAGAGAGAGAGAAACGAGTTTGATGATAAAATAGAAAGAGGTGTGATTTTAACTATATGGGGTTAGTTTAGTCATTATATAGAAATATGTCGTTATGGACATAATAATTTTGGGCTTGAATCTTTGGACAAAAGAAATTTGGATTTGGACTGTTGGACAGAGCGTCCAAATAAATAATAGGGAATGGATCTCTCTAGCAATTCGGCCCACTGCGAGCCTACGTCGGGCCCATATTAACAATCTGAATAGTTTTGCTGGATTGTTGAGTAGATTATTCATTGTAAAAATTAGATTGATTGGACACTACAAGTCACTAAATCATATCACATTTGAATAAAAAATAATTAACAACTAATACAACTTAAAGTAGTTAATCAAAATTTTTTAAACAAATGAGATCCGATCAACTTTATTTTTGACATGGATGATCTTCTTGGAGGGTAGGGGTGTAAATCTGGCCTAGCCCATGTCGGGCCTTGCGAGCTCTCGCCAAAATTCGGGTTGGGCAACCCACGAGCCAAAAAATTAAGCCCAGGCTCAGGTCCAAGCCCAGGGGTATTTAGGCCTTGGGCGGGCCGGGCCAATGGGCTTGGACTTGGGCTTGGGCCGGCCTGACCATTTTTTTTTTTTAATTTTTTCTACCAAAATTTTATTATTTTCTATTAAAAAATACACTGGACCTTGGGCCGCGGGTCGGGTCCTAAGTGGGCCTTAAGTGGGCCGGGCTGGGCTTCAAAACAATGGCCCTGGCCCAAGGACTCAAGTTGGGCTTGGGCTTGGGCTTGGGCCCAAGCAGGCCTAAATGGCCTGGGCCTATCTCGGGTCGCGGGTCATTTTTACACTCCTATTGGAGGGTCATACAAAATGAACAGTGTGGAGCACTACAACAATTTTTAGAGGCAAAAATTTAGGAATTAAATATCTTAGTTGCCAAAAAAAAAAAAAAAAATCATTATTATATTTTTAGCGATAAAACTGACATTTAATAATCAATTACTATCATTTTGGAACAAAATTTTTGTCTCAAATAAGTAAACCTTTTTTAAATCAAATTGTTTTGTTTCTAAAAGGACATTTACTAGTGACATTTTAAAATTTTGTCACTAATAATCATTTTTTTTTACTTTTTCGAACCACCTTTCCGAACTATTGAAATTTGCATCCTAATATTTGTTTGGGATAAAAAAACTTTTAGTCTAAAGTATGCATTTTTTTTTAATCCTTTTTATTTTAGTCCTTTAAATTTTAATTGTCATTTTAGTTCTCAAAGCTATCAATTTGAGTCAATTTAGTCCTAAATTTAACGTCCGTCTACATTGATGACAAGAATATGAATAAAAAAAAAATTTGGTCCCTAAAGTATGTGTTTTTTTTTGTCATTTTAATCTCTCAATTTCTAAATTTTGTTATTTTGGTCTTCAAAGTTGTTAATTTGAGTTAATTTTCTCCTAACTCAAATTGATAAATTTCAGGACTAAAACAACAATTTAAATTTGAGGGATTAAAATAACAAAAAAAGCATAGTGTAGGGACCAAAATTATCTTTTATTCAAGAATAAAATATATTTCCAGTTATTAATGTAAACGGACGTTAGAGATAGGACTAAATTAACTTAAATTGACAATTTTGAAGATCAAAATGATAAAATTAAAGTTTTAGAGATTAAAATGACAAAGAACGCATATTTTGAGAACTAAAATTGTCTTTTATCCTATTTTTTGTTATAATATTTTTGCTTTTGAGGACAAAAATATCTGTTCTTAAAATTTTTATATGTTGTAATAGATCACTGAGATCATTGATGCGGGACCCACCCCCATAGAGCACAACAATGACAAAATTTTAAAGAAAAATGCTTGGAATCTCTAATTAGAGGTACCACTAATGATGTGGCAGTGGGTCCCACCACTGCCACAACCAATCATGTGTCTTGATTTTTTTTTTTTTTTTCTTCCTTTTCCACCTCATTAGAGGTATGTTTAGAGGTGTATTTTTAGAGGTCTCTAGCATTGTTGATGCGGGACCCACCCCCATAGAGCACAACAATGACGAAATTTTAGATAGAAGGATAATTATATTATGAAAAATATTTATATTATCAAACAGATCATTAGTACACAATAGCTAAAAAGTCAACTCTATAACATGGAAGAAATAAACCAATCACTACAAAAGTTATAAAACTTTTTTTCATAAAAGTTGACATTGAGATCTCACATCATAAAAAATGTTGCACAATCACTAGGTCAAATCTTCTGACCCATCAATTTAAAAATTATATATTTAACTTAATCCTTCATTCATTTTGTATAAATGAATAGAGATTTAATTTTTTCTTATTGAGGAAATTTTTGAATTTCTTAACTTTACTAAAACCTATTAAAATGAGATTTCATTAAACATTATAAATTTAGTGTATATTTGGGTTTTAATTTATTTTGTTCTAATAATAGCTTGAGACATTAAACTTTATAAAATAATAAGTGTAACTGGCTTATGTAGGCTACATTTTAGCATTTATGCATTTTTTTAGTAATATCTAGTCAATGTGATTACATAAGAAAAGATTTAGGGCAAAGTACGTCTGTAGTGTTTGTATTTTGGTCTCTACATCATTTTGGTATTTATAATATCATTTGGCTCAATTCAAGGCCGACCCTAAGCTGAGCCCTAAATTTGGATAAAATTTAGGACCCTCCGTTAGAAATAGGTATAGTGTCATTTTATTTTAAATTTATATCATAATTACTTTAATACTAATAATTCAATTCATTTATTTTTTCTGTTAGAACATTGCTATTCAAGTCTAAAAATTAAATTCAATTTTCAAGTCCAATCATGTGGTAATCAATTAGGACATCTAAGGTAATGCTTTTTCTGTTGATAATTAAATATTATTTTAATTATCAACCAATCATCTTCTTGACATATCACTGGGTCTATAAAATGGATCTAAAAAGTAGACTTGTATATCATTTTTTTTTTTAATCATCAACCAATCATATCACTTATATATCATTAAATTTAAAAAGTAGACTTGTATCTCATTTTCTTATGAAAAATTCTATTATATATATGCCCAGTAACAACGTTTGTGGTTAGTTATGACTCATTAGTTATGAATTGGTTATACTGGTATTAGTAATGACTCATTGTGATGTTGATTATGACATTATTTTAGTTATTTTTTAAAATATATTTGGTTATAATTAATTTTTTTTTTTCTTTTTTATAGTTATGATTAAAAACGATTCAGTTATAATATTTGTGATAATTAACTCTACAAATGTCATAAGTTGCATAGATTACACATTTTTGAAAGTATGTACCATAGCATGAATTTATAAGAAAAATATCAGTCAATATATATGACAAATATACATCTAAACAGTTCTGAAGATTAATCTAACGACCATAAAGATTTACTAAACAAAAGTTAATATATATCTACACTTCATAAAACAAAGACTTGAACTAATTGATCAATGGAACTTCAGGGATTATAAGAAAATATATAGGGCTTATTATTGTACAAATTTAATATGGGATTTTCTATTAAAAATTCCTATTTATGAAGTCTGAATTTGATAAAGATTTTTAATATGTTGAAGGTTCTTAAAATTATTATCACAAATTAAGGCTAATCCATGTAGATTTGAAAAACATCATAAAAAAATTTAATTTTTAAGGTAAAATCACACTGTGTGCCCCTAAAGTATTGCCAATTCTTTTTTTGTTTGTAAACTTTATTTTCAGTTTAGTCCCTACACTATTGAATTTTTGTTAGTGTGGTCACTTTGGAAGATGTTTCTTTGGAAGATTCTACTTTCACTACAAAACAATTCAAAATTAAAAATTATTGATAATGATAATGTATGTTACATAATTTTGAAATTATTAAAAAAAATTAAATTAATATAATACATCTTCAAAATTACCATAAATTAGAGGAGATGTGTGAAATGAGTTTATAGTTAAGTTTTATATATAGATATAGAAATAAATAAAATAATCAAACCAAACCAAACCAAACCTTAAGTCCCATCAAATGGAGTTGGCTACATGAATCATTTTTCTCCACTTAACTCTATCAATGGCCATTTGGTTAGTTAAATCAAGGAGATTCGTATTTTTATTTACTACACTAGTCTATGTCAATCTAAGTCTACATCTTTGCCTTAACACTTCCTTCCATCGTCACTGTATGTATCGCATCTTTTTACCAGTCTCTATTGGTCTCCGTTATATATGCCCAAACAATTTCAATCTATTCTCTCTCAGCTTCTCTTCTCTCGGTGCTACTTCTACCCATTCACGAATATGCTCATTTCTAACTTTGTCTTTTCTAGTCTTGCCACGTATTTACCTTAGCATCCTCATCTTAACAACATTCATCTTATCCACATGTTGTTTTTTAATTGCCCAACATTCTGTCCCATATAATTTCGCTAGTCTAATAGTCGTTCTATATGACTTTATTTTTGTAACGCCCCGAAAATAATCCATCAAGATGAAATATTTTAACTAACATTTACTATATAAATATAACGAAACCCTCAACCTTTACATCAATAATCACCAGTTTTATACAAAAGTTCCACATGGGAATTATACATTCAAGGATGTTGAATACATGAATCTATAGCATGTAGAGCATCAAGTTTAAAAATAAATAAAATGCTCTCATGGGCTACAACTTCCAAGGCTTAAGCTTGGTTACACAAAAGTGGCCCCTCGGACCCATACAAGAATAGCCCTTGGCTAGCAATTAAATCACAACAAAATAGAGCTATTTACTCTTCACAAATTATCCACGCCCTCAACTTGGCGGAATCACCACGTCTTTTCCTGCACCAAAATCCCATAGGGGTGAGCGTAAAGCCCAGTAGAGAATTCTTACAAAGTATATACAATTATGCAAACTCTCAATTGTTAAATACAAATACAAATGTCATGCAATGCCAATTTAAAGAAAATTTCATTTCATGCTCTTCTTGAAAAGCACCATGTTTCATTAACAGTTTGCAAATCTCAACAATTTCCGAAACTTCGAGTTTTAATCAAGAGGGGTGGTAAATACGACACAGGTAATCCCTAGGTTGGTGTCTGCAAGTAGGCTCAACAAGCACTATCAATAACCCTACTTTACCGGTTGCTAATCGGAAGGGAAGTGGTACCTCCTCCGCACGTGTTTTCGGTCTTTCACCCTGGACACTCAGGCCAACTTATCAAATTCATCTACACCTCCTAGCTAGACTTACCTACGTATTTACCCCCATAGCATTAAAATAGTTCTCCTTCAAAATATTCTGTTCTCAATGTAACGTTTTCCAACTCAATTCAAGATGCACAATGATAGTGATAATAATAAATCGAAAGAGCATATGATGTAATAACTAATGCATTATAACATTTCTCCATTTCCCTCCATCTAATCTTGTTTCACAAACAACTATGTACACAACCAAGCTATCAACACATAGCAATGTGTTCTCATTACGCACAATTTTTAACAATTTAGTCCCGTCAAGACTATACATAATGTTTCCGAACATCAATTTCCAAGATTCCTATTTCTCATAATCCTTGGTACACAACAACTTGCCATCTCACAACCATACATGTTCATGCATTTAACAATAGGTTTTAAAACAAATTCTCCATTCTCATATATCAATAAGATTGCCATTTTGCAAAACACATCATGAAATCTACGCTCATTCATTCTCTTAACACAAGAAAAGAAACAAATCCATAGGCATCTCCATATTTTCCAAAATCTCCAATTTCTAGGGTTTTTCATCAAAAACCAAACATTTCCCATTTTCCTTGGTGAAACCCTACCAAAATCATCTTTCTTAAGTTTAATAAAAGGAAAATCCTCATGGATTAACAAAGAGTTGAGACTTAAACCCACTTTTGAAACTCTCTACACCTTTTTTTTTTTTTTTTTTTTTTATCTCAAAATAAAAATCAACATCAGAACTTTAAGAAAACTTTTAAATCAACATAAATATGGAAAAACGTGTATACATAATTCAAGAAATCCCTATCTCAATGTTTGATGATGAAAGAGATGAAACCCTAGAGTCAAGATGGAAGATTCTTCAATTTCCACTGCACCAAGAGGAGCCCCAGCTTTGATCTTCAAGATTAGTGAGAGATGATGACTCTAGGCTCAAAGGATCCCAAGAAATCAAAGATTTTGAATGCTAGATGAGGGTTTTTAGAGAGAAGGAAGAGTAAAAATGTTTTTAGAGAGAGAGAGAAGTTGAAAACAATGAGATACGTTCAGCCCTAAAAGATAAAAAAATAAGGTTTTCGGACTGCCCAGTGTCCCGCACATGCGACACGTGACCTGCACGTGCGGAGCCTCTCTCCCGCATGTCAAGACCTCTTCTAGCACTTGCATATATTGCAGTGTGTAGCAGCAAACCTCCCGTGAATTCCGCACGTGTGGCCCCTCTTCCGCACGTGCGGCCCTGGTTTCTAACCCAGAATTTTCCCTGCTCAATTCTAGGCACCTTGGACCGGACCTCGCACCCTTCGGAACAAGTGGGAATCAACACTAAAGAATCAAGAACAAGAATTTCGAGAAAAACTTCCAAGCGTAACAACCCAGATGATTAACAAAGCTTCAAGTGAGACTCGACACACTAACGTGACAAACCCGAGGTTAAACAAAGGAAGGAGATGGATGGCACACTAGGTCGTCACAATTTTTGTCTAGTGGGTACTCGTTTATCGCATAGTATCCTAGACGCACTTTTCCACTTAAGCCAACCCATCTTAATTCTATGGATCACATCCACTCCAATGTCCCTAGCCGTTGTGATAATCGATTCTAAATAACAAAAATGTTCATTCTTAGTTAGTTCTTGGGTCACAATCTTCACTTCTCCTCTGCTTCCATTGTTACTGTTACTAAAATTACACTCTATATACTCTGTCTTAGTTCTGCTTATCCTAAATGCTTTAGATTCAAACGTTTTTATCTAAATCTCCAACTTAGTGTTAATCCATTCTCTAGTCTCATCCACTAACACAATATCATCAGTGAAAAACATGAACCATGGCATATCATTCTGAATATTTCTTGACAACTCATCCATAACTAAAGCAAAAAGATAAGAACTTAAGGTTAATTCTTGGTGTAACCCCACACTAATTGGAAATTCACTTGTCTCTCCAGCAAATGATCTAATAGTAGTCACCACATCTTTATACATGTCCCTAATCACATCAATGTGACATTTTGTCATCATTTTCTTCTTTAGCACTCACCAGATTATATCCTGAGGCACTCTATCATATATTTTCTCAAGATCGATAAAAACCATATCAATGTCTTTATTCCTTTTCTATCTACATTTCTATTACTCTTTTCGAAAGATAGATCGCTTCCATTGTTGACCTACCAAGCATAAATCCAAATTAATTCTCTGACACCTTTGTTTTATCTCGCAATCGATGTTTTATCACTTTCTCCTACACTTTCATTATATGAAACATCAACTTGATTCCTCTACAGTTGTTGTAGTTCTGGACATTTCCTTTATTATTATATATTGGCATTAAAGCACTCTTCTTTCACTCCTCTGGCATTTTCCTTTTTAACAAAATCTTACCAAATAACCTAGTTAACTAAGCAACCCCCTTCTTACCTAAACATTTCCAAGCTTCAATAGAGATATCATCGAGTTCTAAAGCCTTACTCGATTTCATCTTCTTAAGTGCAATCTCCACTTCAAAGTTTCTAATCCTACGACAAAACTTGTAGTCTTAGTTTTCTTTATTACTGGCTACTTCTTCCCCTTTTGACCTTCCTCCATGTTCCTGATTTAACAATTTCTCCAAATAGTTCGTCCACCTCTCCTTAATCTCTTTATTCTTCACCAACACCTTAGAGTCTTCATTTTTTATGCATGTAACTTGATTAAAATCTCTTATTTTCCTCTCCTTTGTCTTAGCAAGTTTGTATATTCTCTTCTCTCCCTCCTTACTATCTAGCTTAGTGTATAGGTCATCATAGGCTTTAACTTAGCTTCTCTTATTACTTTCTTGACCTCCTTATTAACCAATCTGTAACTTTTAAGGTTTCCTTCAGTTCTATCCTTCTGTCATTTTTAAAGCACTATTTTTTTTGTCTTTACTACCGCTTGAACCTCCTCCCTTCACCACCAAGTTTTCTTAGAGTTGGGTCCCTTTCCTTTTGACTCTCCAAGGACTTCCTTTGAGATTCTCCTAATACAATTGGCGATTGAGTTCCACATAGTGTTAGCATCATCTTCCAAGTTCCAAGTACTTTCTTTATCCATTTTATTCTTAAACATTTATAGTTTATTCTCTTTTAGGTCTTATCATCTCGTTCTACGACGTCCACTATAGAACTGAATAATAAGAAAAATAATTAGGTCTTATCATCTCGTTCTACGACGTCCACTATAGAACTGAATAATAAGAAAAATAATTAGTGGGATTGGGATTGTAGTAGGATTGGGATTGTAGTAGAATTGGACTCATAGTGCGATTCTACATGATTTTTTAATTAGGATAGTAGTCGGTGACTCTAGAAATTTTTATAAATGGGATCACTCAAAAAATTTCAACTTCACAAATTTTGTATTAAAAAAAAATCAAGTTAATAAACATTTCAATTTCTCCATCTCCACCTTCAAGTTCAAGTAAAATTAACTTTTGATAAAGGGTAAAAGACAATTTTAGTTCTTAAAGTATGCATTCTTTATCATTTTAGTCCCTTAAGTTCAGTTTTGTCATTTTGGTCATCAAAATTGCCAATTTAAGTCAATTTAGTCCGAGGTTTAACGTCTGTTAACGAAAATATGAATAAAAGACAGTTTTGGTCCCTAAAATATGCATTTCTTCTCATTTTAGTCCCTCAAGTTTTAAATTTTGTCATTTTTATCTTCCAAATTGTCAATTTGAGTCAATTTGATCCCAACTCAAATTGACAATTTTGAGAACCAAAATGAAAAAATTTAAAATTTGAAGGACTAAAATGACAAGAAATGCGTACTTTAGGGACCAAAATTATCTTTTATTCATATTTCTGTTAACGGACGTTAAACCTAGAACCAAATTGATTCAAACTTATAATTTTGAGGACCAAAATGACAAAATTGAAACTTAAAGGACTAAAGTGAAAAACGACGCATACTTTAGGGATTAAAACTGTCTTTTATCATTTAATAAATAATTAGTCTTAACAAAAAAAAAAAAAACATAAACTTTTGCAATCGTATTTGACGAGGTGTCATTTTTTTGAAGGAGTTTTCTTAGGTGTGCAACCCACAAAAAGTGTAAGTGGGTTGCACACCATGTGCCACTCACACAAAAGGTGTAAGTGTAAGGTGTAAGTGTAAGGTGTAAGTGTAAGTGGAAGGTATAAATGAAATGTATAAGTTGCACACCATGTGCCACTTACACAAAAGGTGTAAGTGCAAGGTAAAATAGGTGTAAGTGTAAGGTGTAAGTGAACACAAAAAGGTGTAAGGTGTAAGTTGCACACTATAGCATTACCCTTTTTTGAATTATTACATGAAATTTTCATTGTCAATAGTGTCAAACATATCCTTTTTTCATACACGTAATCAAGTAATCATTCAACCATTGATCTTTCATTTGATTTGAGTGTTGAGAACAAAAACATAATAGAGAAAGACTAGGTTCCTATTGAGTATTGGTTTCTAATGATAGGGTCTCTTATTTTTTTAATAGGATCAATTAGTTATCCAAAAAATAAAAAAAAATAAAAAATTCAAGGCTTTTTGGTAGGGTGATGGGTGGATGGGACCCATCACCTTTTTCTTACTGTTGCCCCTGATCTTAGCTACTTCCATATTTTAATAAATTTAAGATCTTATTGTGGTTTGAACCATTTGACCCAACTGAAATGAAATCGTAAAATAGTAAGATTATGATAACCATGATGAGAATCCTTATACTTCATTATCTATTGATTGATTCGACTCCCCATCACCTTGATCACCCTCAACTATACCAAAATGAAATTTAATGTGTATTTTTATATTTGGTAAATTTAAGAATATGATAAAATGGGTTGGACTTTTTAGCTTAATTCGGATCAAAAAATGTATTGTCATTGATGTGTAAGAACTGTTTTATGTTTAATTAGTCAAATATGAAGTATATTAATTTGAAAACTAAATGGATGATGTTTAATGGGAATAACATTTGTTGTGCTTAATTAAGTTTGTAAGCATGTGAATGGACTCACAGGTCAAATTGACTGCCATTGAAGAATTGAGCATCTATGACATGGAGAATCTGATGGAGATTTGGCCTGGACAACTTCAAGGTAAACTAAGAACGATAACAGTTGACAAATGTCATGGCCTCTCAAACATTCTTTTCCTATCCAATTCAATTAAGGGCATGCAAAATCTTGAACTACTTGAAGTACGTGACTGTCGATCTATTGGAGTAGCATTTGACCTTGAAGGACTTGTTTGGGAAGGCATATTAGATATGCCACTCCCTTCATTAAAAAAGGTGAAATTAAGCTGTCTACCAAAGTTGACACATGTTTGGAAGGACAATTCAGCAGGAATTCAAGGCTTTCAGAATCTAATATCCTTAATAGTAAATGATTGTGACAGCTTAAGAAATTTGTTCTCATACTCTCTAGCCAAACTTCTTGTGAAACTACAAGAAATAGAGGTAACTGAATGTAGTATGATGGAATCAATCATTGAAAATGAACCAAATGCAGATGATGCAGTGATAACAAATATGATCATGTTTCCTCAACTGAGTAGTCTCAAACTGAGTGATTTGCCAAACCTTAGGAGTTTTTGCTCTGAGGCTTGTACGTTTGAGGGATCTTTGTTGAAAACAATACAAGTAATCAACTGTCCCAAAATGAAGATACTCCAATCAACATTTCAACACAAGCTAGACCAACAAAAGGCAGACTTTTCAGCCTCATCTCAACACCATCTCTTGGATGGAAAGGTACATTAATTAACTTTAAAATTCACCGTAATTTTATCATATTTATGTTCAAAAAAATGGAAGATCGTCCAGTTTTTTTAATCCATTTTTTGAAGATAAAGATGATAAAATTATATTGTTTTAATGATCAAATCAATATGATTATTTTATTATTATATTTTATGATCTATACACAAAGACTATTATTATAAAAATAAACAATTTAAATTACCAAAGTGAGACTTGTGCTAAACGTATACCCCTACCCTACCTAGCCCAACCACTCTTTCAATTTTTTTAACAAAGATTTATTAGGTAAACAAATTTGTAAACATCAATTCTTGGAGTTCTCTATTCTAGTTTATTGATGAACAATAAATGGACAAATAGATGAGCACGTGGGCAAAATGACATATTTGTAAATAAATAGATAGATGGATAGGTGAATGTTATATGATATTTCAAATTGTTGTTATCATTATGGATTAAAAAAAAATATAATTTGACACAATTGCCCCCCAAATTTTAATTTTAATTTTAAATTTAAATGATTGGCCAGAGTGTTCATTATTAAACTAATATATTGATAATATATGAGATGATAAATTGTGTTAGTTTGCCACCGTGATTTGATCATAACTCCCACACGATTTGAACGGGTTGAGTTTTTTTTTTTTTGACAAATGTTAGTTGTTAGTTATTACCTATGGGAAAAAATCTCCTAACCCTTGACAAAACATCTAAGTGTATTCAACCCCTCTAAAGAGAATTAAACCCATGACCTCCTTGGGACTAAGCCCTAAGGAAGGTATGGTGGCCAATTAGGTATGTTGAAATGTCTAATTAGTCGATCAATATCCACCTAGTCCGATTTTATTTACATATTTTTTGAATGTGTAAACAATGCATATATTTTGATTGATACAGAATAATAAGACTTATTAGTTTGGGTGAGATCATTACACTTTTTAGATATAAAGTTTTACATATTAGAGGAATCCTATTTTGCTTATTTTTTTATTGTATGAACAAATTCATTTTCATGCCATGCACTCAATTTGTGTTAATTTTGTCTAATGTATAAAATGTGTCCTATGGTATTTTTGTCAGAGCCCGTTTGCCATATTCGTTAAAATTACGACAAGTTGAAAAGATCATTCTTATAGAAAATTAAATTGATTTGAATATTAAAGTTACATTATTATATTATATTTGTCTTCAAAATAATAAACAATATATAATAAAATTATAATTATTGTTCATTTCTATATGACAAATGTAATTTAACTATGTAATTATAGTTGTCCAAACAATTTGATTTTTTAGAAGGATGATTTTCTCGATAGGTTTTTCGATATGAATGGCTCAGATCATTGAGATTGGCCTCGTGATGGGCCTAGAAGCCCAACAACACCTTCAATTAATTTTGCCAACTGAATAAAAAAGTTACCCTAATTTGATCTATTATTATAGATTTTTAAGTCTCTTTAATCTTACTGATTTATCCCTATTCAAATTCTCCATTCAAAGTGCATAATATTTTTTTTTTTGATTTTCTAAATTTCATAATTTAATATTGTTACTCGTGATATTGTGACAATAACTTATTGGATCTTGTTTCTTAATGAGTGGAGCCTTCTTCAGGGGGGAATAAAAGCTATAAAAGTCTTAACTGTGATATTAAAAAAAATAAAAAAATATTTATTAATAAATTTTTTATATATACAACTTATAAAAAATTTAGGTAGGAGTAGCAAAATTTAGGGACTAATATGTAATTTTGCCTTTTTTATAATACTCACAGAGTGAATGGTAACTGTCTAACAGATGTTAGGGGAGAGAGTTGGATGTGTAAAATTTAAATAGAAAGGGCGATTCTCTATTTAATTTTTGGCTTGAAGCATTGCTTTACTATAGTTTTTCTAGATGACAAACTACCGTATTCTAAAATTCATTTTCAGATTTTATACAAGCTCTTGTAGCATATTGAGTCTGACTATTCTATTTTAAGGTTGTATTTAGTTTATGAATTTGGATAGAGATTTGAAAATAGAAAGGAAAATGATAAATATGTGAGAAATTTAGGTAAAATGTAATTATATTTTATTTATATTTTACTTATGTTTTCTCTTTTTCTTTTCAAATTTCTCCTCAAATCGATGAACCAAACACAGTATAAGACTATTTGGATGTTGCTGTTTTTATTTTATTAAATTCCATGCACAAAACAAGTCGTGTCCTAAGTTTAAACGCTTCATTTTCCTTAGCTATTGTTCAAACACTAAGGTTGTGTTTTGAATTAGGAATTTAGGTAGGAATTTTGAAATGGGAAAGAAAAAGGTGAGGACAATGTGAATAGAGTATAAATTAATTTTTTCTTCAATTTTTCTTTTTTTTACCTTTTCAAATTCCTATCTAAATTCATAATCCAAAAAGCAGCGTAAATGATACTAATGATTTAATCTTTTAAATGTTGACTTACCAAGAAAGATTTAACCATTGTTGGGTATCTTACATTATGCAAGTATTTTATAGGGCAGAAAATATCATTTTGTCATCAAATTATTGCTCAAAAATTAATTTAACATTTATTCTTTTAATAATATCAATTGATTTTGAATTAATTTTACCACCACCATTAATTGCAGTCTATGATCAAATGAAAGTTGTTGATATGACAACAAAATTTCATTTTATTTCCAAACTATCCCCAAAACTCTTGAATAAAATGAAGTCTTTGGTAAAATAATTATGTCACTAACACTAATAGTTAAGTTTAATGGACTTGCAGTTTATTTTCAGTGACTGGTCTGTGTTCAACGTTGGAAAACTTACTATCACAGACATGAATGGATCAACAGAGATGTGGCACAACCAACTTGAAGTTGACCGCCTTGACAAAGTGAGATTCATGTTGGTCCAATGTTGTGAGAAATTATCAAATGTGATCTCGTCAAATTCAATGCAAAGACTACGACGTCTAGAACGGCTGAAGGTATCGTGGTGTGATTCACTTGAAACAATATTCAACCTCCAAGGGTCGGTATGCGCTAGTACTTACTTTCGAGATTTGAAATTGATGTATTTGCCCAAGTTGACGCATATATGGAAGAATGTTTCTCAACAAACTCATTGTTTCAAAAATCTAACATCCCTAGAAGTGGAGAGGTGTGACAACCTGAGATATATACTCACAATTTCCATGGTCAAGGTCCTTGGGTATCTAAAATGTCTAAGAATTGAAAATTGTGAGAAAGTAGAAAAGATTGTCACTAGGGAAGAAGAAGAAGAAGAAGAAGAAGAAGAAGAAGAAGAAGAAGACAAAGGTGATGAAGATGATGATGACAATGACGATGACAAAGATAATGATGAAAGGGGCAAAATCAATATTTTCAGTGTGGAACTCGAAAATCTTCCTAGTGTCGTGTGTATTGGAATTCCAAAATCCCAAATTCGTATCTCCAAATTGCGTGTAGATTTCTGCCCCAAGTATCGAGGTAACCAATTAATCATACTTCCATGCAAATATGCTTCTTTTGTTCTAGTGGTTTTCCAAATAAAATTCTCTCAAGAAAGCAACTTCACTACCTCATATACTTGCCACACCGACATCTCCCAAAATGGGAGCGGTTTAATGAACAAGAGTCTCTCCAACATTTTCTTTATCCATTCATCATTCAATAGTTGATTCAAAAGCCACAATTGGTGATAATGGTTAATTGTTGAATTGTTGGATGGAAAAGTGCTAGAGGGCATTCAAATCCATGATTTAGCTGTTGTCATCCATGGTTCGATTACATCCGATCAAACCTGTTGGCTTCATTTGTCTTAACAATAATAAGAAGATGCCACATATAATTATATTTCTAATTATCTCATTTTCTCATACACAAATAAATGGATTCTATATGCATTTATGAATATGAATCTCATTTTTGTGTGTCTAGAAATGATGAAAAGAGATCAGAAATGAAATTACATATAGCATTGCTTTAATAATAATAATAAGGTCTCCAAAAATACTTATCCTTGAGTTGAGATGGTTAATTTGAGAGAAGCTAAACCCTTAGTAAACTATGTGCATGTTTTTAATCTTAAGATACAATTATTGTCTCCAACAATTGGTATATTTCGGAAATTAATAATATATCCTCCAGATTTTGAGCATTGTGTATACACTGATTTCTTAATAACGTGATTGTAACTAGTATTGGTTAGCAAGAGATTAACTCATTAACTTATGCTCTGTTTGGTTATTTAGAGAAGGATTTGGAAACGAAAAGTTAAAAAAATATTAACTCATATTTCATTTACATTATTCTCACATTTTTCAATTTTCATTTTCATTTCCAAATTTTTACCTGAATTCATGATCTAAAACACAAATCATAGTCTTGGATAGAGATTTAGAAGGGAAAAAGAAAGAAGGAAGAAAGAAGAGAGTAAAATGTGAACGAAAATATAGGTTAATTTTTTTTTTTTTTTTAATATCTATTTCAATTTACCTTTTTCATTTTATCTCTATCCAAATTTATGATTCAAATATAACACAAAAGTATGTATTTAGTTATCTTTGTCCTTTTTTTTCCCCCCCCCCCCCCAATTGGCAGAAGATTAATTAAAAATTAAAAATTTATCTATCTATACGATTATATAAGCAAAAATATAGTGTGGTGATTGACGCTCAAAGTCTCAATCTATTTTTAAAAAGTTGAGTCGTTAGATAATTTTTTTTCTTCTTTTCATTGTGGGTCAAAAGTGATAATTTAAATGACCTAATAATTAAATCACTTCTCTGATACATGATATTGGATTCGAGAGGTGGTGTTGATTGTTAGCTATATATATTTTTAGTTTTAGTAATCATTTGATACTTGCCACATGCAGGTTATGATGTGGAAGAGGAGTAATATTCACCATTTGCTGCGGTGCATCGCCAATCTCTTCACAGAAAAGGTATGCATTATTGCTATACACACATAATAATAATAATAATAATAATAATAATAATAATAATAATAAAGTAAAAGTAAAAAAAACCAAATGCCTCTTCATCCTGTTGATAAATATAATGTGGGTTTATCTGTTTAGGTTCATATCTTTAAATTTTTAGTGAATATATTTATATTTGGTTTGTGGCCTTCCAAATAATATTTTTTTGGACAAATTATACTGATAGTCCATATATTTTGGTTCTTGTGTCATTTTGATTCTTGTAATTTCAACCGATTTGCTTTTTATCCAGAATTTATGATTTTATCCTAATTTGGTCCAATTGATTATAATTTTTAGCAAATTTTTTTTTAATGGAAAATACACACATGAAAGTCGTGTGTCTTGCTTTTAGGGTGAAATTGTAAACTAGATTAACTCAATAAGTTAATCTCAATAAACTCAGTGATAATTCTCTATTAAAAAAATCCTAATGACATACATTATCAATTGAAGCAAATTGACCCAAAATAAAAAATTAAGTATTAAAATTGAGCCAATTAAAAATGTAACTAAAATGATACAAAGAGCCGAATGTAGAGGCTATCAGTGTAATTCACCTTATTTTCTTTTAGAAGCTTGACACTCTGCTAAACCATTTCATTGTGTGAAGTAAAGGCCTGTATTTTCTGTTCTTTGGTCGTTTACAAAATTCGTTTGTGTGAATTAGAGGAATAGTTTTTTTTTTTTTTTTTTTTTTAAATTTTAATTTTAACTTTTTAATCAGCAAAGAAAAAATTGTATTAAAGAGAGAAATTTCCTCTGCAGTATGTCCAATTCTCCTAAAATTGCTTGAGGGATCCTGAACAAGGATAAATTAGTAGACTGTTAGGTTGGCCAAAGTTTAGACAGAATTCATCAATTTTTCTTTTCATAGAGTACAATTTTCATGTTACTATATACAAAATCCATTTCATTGGCCAGGTTCGTTCAAAATAAATTGATCTTATATCAAATACAAGAGTTTGTTTTTATTCTCTAATTTAATGTAAGTTTATCATGTTCAAATTATGATGATTTAATTATCACAAATAATTCTCTAACCAAGATGTTTGTACTAGTTATTTCTTTTTTCTTCTCTAACATCCTACCACCACTAACCATTATTTCAGAGTTCTAACTAAATATTGGAAAATATTTTCTATGCATTATTTTCTAACCATGACATTTAAAAAAAAAAATAAAAATTCACATAAAATATTTTACCAAAACAAACGGAGTATAAATTTATAAAATTAATTACATTTATGGACAGCACGAACATATTAATCTGAAATTGTGCCAAGATGAAGTCTTATTAGATGGTTTTTCATATCTATATATATATACACAAAATCACTGAGAGTAAACTCTTTATCACTAATTCAGTAAAAAAAGTTTGTCTTTAAAAGCAATGCCAATTAAGTCCCAAAAGAAATGGGTAAAAACTTACTGGGATGAGTTCAGTTCAGTTAGATAAAATACCACTAAAGTTTTTTCATACCAAAATTTCATCTTAGGTTCACTGACTCATAAGGTTACATTTCTGAAGAAATGACAATCTATTGCTGTAAATCTAATTTTGAAAGTGATATAGGTATTGCTCTCAATAAAAACTTTTGTATGAATAATTCTTTGCTAAAGCAATTTTCTTTCCAAACTACCTTAAATAGAAACATTGTACAATGAATAGGCTTCTCAACTGTTGGCCTTTTGGATTTTACAGATTCCACTATGAGGATTTGAACCTTTCATTTTATAAACACGGTGGGTAAGTCATTCATAAAAATTCAAATTTATTTGATAATCATAACAACATGACATCTTTGCTTTCAAAAGAAATGAAATTTATTTTTCTGAAGATAAATATGATAAAATCATGTTATAATTATCTAATCAATCTAATTATATTTAGGAGTAACACCTATGAAGCACGGATACGGACACGTGACACGATACAAACACGACACGGACATGCGAACACGCAAATTTTCAAAAAATAAGGGACACGACACGCTAGGGACACGTTCAATATATATAATTAATTTTATTTATTATATGTCATAAAATTATTTAAAAAATCATTAAAAGTTAATAAAAAATACAAAATAACACTATTAAAATTATAAAAAAATAAACATTGAATTGATTTAACATCATATATATCATTCACAAATAACATAAAATTGCATTCTATCAATACATAACATGCCATTTGACGCTACCAACCATCATTTGTTACAAAATGCATGAAAAATTTGTTCCTATAATAAAATTAATAAACACACATTATTAAAATTAACAAAACTAATCAACAAAAAATAAATAAATTATATACTCAAATGATAGAGGCACAGAGAGAAAAAAGAAAATATAAAATGAAATTAGAGAAAAAAAAAGAAGACAGAGAGAAAGAGACAGACTACACTTAGCATATAAACGAAAGAATAAAATAAAAGAAAAAATAAAATGAGAGAGAGAGAGAGAGAGAGAGAGCGACTGAGACAGAGAAGATCGGAGAAAAAGAAGAAGAAGAAAATCGAAGAAGAAGAAGAACGAAGAAGATCGAAGCAAGTGTGCCTTAGATAACAAGCGACGAGCGACGAGTGATGAGGAGCGATGAGCGACCATCGAAAATCGATCAGGTCTCTCTTTCTCTTTTGTTCTCTTTGTCTTCTTTGTTTCTCTTCTGTTCTCTTCTTTCTCTCTTTCTCTACTGTTCCTAACTTGATTTAGGGCAGATATGGTTTTATATTTCTTTTTTTACAAATCGACCCCAAAGATGTTTTATAAATTCTGAAATTGACCCCTAAACGTGTCTTGCAAGTGTTGGAACGTGTCTGGCTGCAAAAATAAAAAATAAAAAATAGGACACTCTCTGTTGTGTGTCGGACACATGTCCATCGCGTGTCTGACGCGTGTCCATGTCCGACACTGGTACGGAGCTCTCGGAGAGGTGTCCATGCTTCATAAAGTAATACTATAATGACTATGTCTTTATGCCATATAGGGTTTGGTATCTCATTTGTTATAATTATATTGGTTGAATAAATCTTTATTACCAATACAATGATGACACATCTCATAATAAACCAAATGAGATATAAAGACATAATCATTGTGGCATTACTCCTAAAAATAATTGGAGAACTGTTGAGAAGCCCAATGAGAGCTCTGTGCAATCCAAATGGAAAAATTGTCGACAAGCCCATTCTTGGTATAAATATTTTGCCCAATTACTTTTTCAAAATTTTGAAACAAAAATTTATTAGGAAAAATTAGGCTAACCTCCTTGAGATGTAATATATATTGTTGAGCATCTATATTGCATATATGTTTGATCTCCATTATTAACTTGATAATAAATATTGCCAAGCCTAAAACATGTTCACCCAACTTACACAAGCATATTGAATGTAATAGGTTTTGACTAGTCTTTAATGTCTTTCATTTTCAAAATTTGATTGCTGCTGATTTCCTAGGTATGCTTTTCTTAATAAAGAAGTTGGAGAAAGCGATTTTGGCCCTATGTATGAAAGAACCAAGGCTACAAGGTGTTCTTATATATGAACAAACTGTTTAGTTATGATTATATTTATCTATTGTTGGGTTTGTATAAAGCACATTGAAAGTAGTTGCTTTTAATTAGCATGTATTTGTTTTCAAAATTTGATCGCAATTGTTTTGCTAGGTATGTTGTTCTTGATAACTAGTAGGTGGGAGGATCTACTCAATTTCTATGAAGATCAAGAAGCTAGAGAAGTAGATAACAGCCATATTTATGCAGAAACCGGCTACAACTTTACAAGGTGTTCTTATTTATGACAAACCATTTAGTTGTTATGATTTCATTTTAACTTTTGTTCGAACTTGAAAAAAAAAAAAAAAAAAAAAAAAAAAAAAAAAAAAAAAAAAAAAAAAACCAAAACAAAAACAAAACCAAAACCAAAACCAAAAAAAAAAAAACTATAGTCCCAACTTGAATAATTTGTTTGCTATTATGTGGTATTGCTAGGATTTTATTAGTGTGTCTTTTTTGTGTATTGCTAGGTTGATTGTGTGGTACAACTGAATTAACTTTATTATTAGCCATGTAATAATTTGTGTTTGAATATGTAAGTGTGCTTTATGTGTAATTGCAACAATGCCATTATTATTTGATGTGAGTTGTTTTTTTTTTTGGTTTTTAAATATGACTTATTGTTGATGTTCTTTTAAATATGATTATTTTTTATTTTTTAAATTGCATATTTTAAATATGCAATTTATTATCTAGCCTCTATTACTATCTTTGTTTAGCTAATTCATAACCACGAATTGTATGTTATGAGAAAATTGATAAAAATGTAACTTATTAGAGAGTAAATATTTCTAAATTAACAAAAGAAAATTCTAGATTGAAAAAATGGTATTGCTCGAGTCACTACTTAACTTATGGCTTGAAAGCATTGCATAGGAGAACAAACTCTGAACTCAAAAAACATGATATAATCAACTTTATGTTTGGTTCATGAATTTAAATAAAAATTTGAAAGAGAAAAAAAAGAGTAAGTGAAATGCGAATAGAATATAACTACATTTTATACACATTTTCCTTTTTGTTTCTAAATTTCTACTTAAATTCATGAACCAAATACAGTCTTAAGAAAAATTCTTATCTTATAGAGAACTTTTTTTGAAAAAATCTTACACAGAACTTATTTGCACACAAAAACATGTGTGAGCTTGTTCCCTTTTTGTTTCTTCACAAAAAGAAAAAGAAAATATTAATATCAAACTCTTGCCCCATTTTTCTCTTGATCCAAATATTCTTTAATCAAGTAGGTATATGGTGTAGTTTATAATTTATTTGTATGTTTTTCTTTACTTATCTTATTTTTGGTATTAATTTTCATAGCTAGTTCATACGCACATATGCCAATAGATAAGTAATCTATCTATTACTACACTCTATCAAATATTCTTCCAAACAGAATCTGAGTTTAGAAGGCTCCCGGCATCACTGATGAGGAAGTGATTATCATTTTCTTCAAGATCCACTGATTTCCTCAAAACTTGGTTCATCTTTTCCATTAAATTCCAAAACAAGCAATCTACTTACACCATTGTGGCTTAAGGTTCTGTTTCTTTTTCATAATATCCCCTGTAGTTGGATATGGTGGTCCAGTAAGGGAGGTGGTTTTGGCCTTTTTCAGCAGGTTTAGTGAGGTGTACTTCCAAAATAAACTCATTACTCCAATTCCCTGCATTTAAACTATCAATTTGGAAACGAATAAAAACATCAATGAAACACTCTGTAACCAGGTAGGGCTTACTAAGCCACCCATGGTCTGCCTACTATAAGTAATCCTATTGAATTTCTAACTTCCATTTCCTAATAAACTCTCTATAGCCAAACGAGTTTTTAGATAATAACCCTACTCCAAATGATGTTATCATCAATTCCTAGTAATCAATCAATGAGCGACATGGTAATATTGTTAACACATTGCCTAATTCAAATATTTGACAATTTGATTAATAACCTCATCCTATCATAAAAAATCCTGTCACCACAACACCAGTATTCTACCACTAGTTCCACTACTTAATCACCATTACTGATATCGAACTTATTTTTAAAGGCTCAAGGCACACAAAGGCGCCAAAGGTCACTTGGGGTGTAGGTGCAAAGCAAGGTGCATGCTTCACTGAAGCAAGGCACCTTTTAAGTTAAAAAAATAGATAAAAATTAATATATCCTAATAATTCAAACTTTAACGTAAGCAAAAATGAAAGAATACACTTAAGAAGTATGGACACTTCTAAAATGATAACATATACGTGTCGTGTCCGACACTCTTCAAAACGTGTTTTATTTTTTGATTTTTTTGTAAAGATTCGGACACTCTTTGGACGTTTGGAGGACACATGTGTCTATTGGTTAAGCACATGTGCCTATCGATTAGACACATATGAAACTAATTAACAGTTTGAACAAACCAACTCAAGATACAATAATAAAATAAAAATCATATAAATTTATACAAATTAAAGTCATATTACATTTTTTATTATCTTTGAATGATATATTCATATATTTAATATATAATAAATATATAAAATTATATATTTTAGGCATGTCCCCCACGTGTTATGTCCTCTATTTTTTGAAAACTGACATGTCGGCATGTCTGTGTCGTATTTGTGTCGTGTCGCTTGTCGATGTCGTTTCACGTGTCTGTGTTTATGCTTCCTAGGAATTCACAATCAATAACACTGAGACAAAGAAAAAAAGAAAAAAATAAGGCAAATTGTAGAAGAATTCCCAAAGCCATAAAAGCACATTTCATTACAAATCAAACGCTAATATTAAAAAGGAAAAAGAAATGCAGAATCTTCAATGAAACGTGCAACTAGTGTACCTTGCTACGCTTCATTGAATGGGCATTCGCCTCACCATGTACAAGCCACATGAACTGCGCCTTGAGCCTAGGCGCACCTTTTACAACATTGATTGTGCTTCACCATTATCTTCACATCCCCTCCCTCTACTAGTCCCTCTCTTCACTCCCTTTAATTTGAGCCACCAATTCAATTATATCATTTTGACAACATCCACTATGACCACCATAATGTTTTATACATCACATGTTAGGAATTCATTACTGTTAGAAATGGGCGCCCATGTGGCATGACCATTTAACATTTTGAACCTGATCCAAATGGGTTTTGAATTTGAATTCAAACCTATTTGGATAACTACTCTGGATATATATCTATCATATTCTAATATGGATAGATGATATAGATATATGATATTATCTCTAGTAACTTATATGGATAAAGGAGATAATTAGATTATATATCTTATATATGGGATCATCTCTGTTTTTTCCCATATACAGTTTCTCCCATATACTGACTCTCTCCCAAAAAACAACAATCAATAAGCTATTTGCACTGTGATTTGTGTGGGTGATATTCACCATTGTAATATCACCCCACTGCTGGGTTGATTGACCAGATTCAGAAAGCACTGATTTACCTACGAGATCCATCAGAGTTCAGAATATTTCAGAAAGGTATGACCTTAAATATTTTTATTCCGCTGCGTCATACTTTGTTTACATTGGTATCAGAGCCACTAATGGATATTTTCGTGTTTCCATTAATCACATGTATATTTTTATATGTATATGTATACATTATATACATGAACGTTAGTAAAGAAAATAAAAAATCTATTTTATTAGATTAAGAGCATAAATATTTTTTTATGTTCATTAATGTCATTTTTAATGCCATAAATGATTTTATTTTGGAAAATGGAGTCCGGAAGTATAAAAATCGGACCAGAAAACACCCTGGAAGGCGGCGTGGCGTGACGCGCCACCGACGCTGCGGAATCGCCTCCACGCTTCCACGCTACTGGCACGCTTCCACGCGCACCAGCCGCCTTTACGACGCGTTCGAACGCTTTCACGCCAGCTGCCGTGTCACGCCACGCGCCCACGTCTTTGAGCCCGAGCCGCTTCGAGCAGCCATTTGTACACGTGTTGAGTCGCGAGCCGCTTCCTAACCGGCTTGGTCAGAAGGCTTTGTTTGTTTTTTTTTTAAATTCTGAATCGCGTTAAATGGCCATAATTTATTCGTTATAGCTTTTTTTTAAGCATGGTTGGTACCGTTAGACTCAGAATTAAATTTTGTATCTTCTGTAAAATTTTGAAAATTTTACGATTTTTTTTTGTGTTAATAATTCATTTTTTATGCTTTAAAATGATTCTGGTATTGCCTAAATAATTTTCTTGGGTTGAATTTCTTATTGTGGACTTCTGAAATGTTTTACTATTTACTGGGATTATTTTTTCTGTTTATCAGTTTCTGGATTTTTTATTTCTAATTTTATGTGTGTTTATTAGTTATTTAAAATTCCAGAATATTTCAGAAAAAATTTCAGAAAATTTCAGAATGATATACATTTTAATTATGGCATAATTTGAATATTGTTTCAGTTTATCAGTTTCTGGATTTTTTATTTCTAATTTTATGTGTGTTTATTAGTTATTTGAAATTCCAGAAAAATACCAGAAAATTTCAGAAAATTCCAGAAGTGATATACTTTCTGTTATGGCATAATTTTAATATTAAATACAGCATGTTGTTGTTTTTTTGCCTAGAATTTCTAAATTGTTGTAATAAGAATAGCATGATTAATTGTTTTTTATTTTAATTCCGTTATTAAATGTAACATAGCATGTATTGATTGTGAATCTACATTATGATGCTGTTGTATGGAATTAGAATTATTTATCATGCTTTGTATATGCCATAGTCAGTGGAAGGTTATTCGGTTGAGAGAAATCTTTGTAGATTAACTCCCGAAAACCAATATTTTGCGCATAAATTAAATTAAATTTTGGATAATTGTCACCTGCGGCGCAAGAGATGATTACGAGCATAGCGGATTTTCGATCTTGCGACTTGTGTAATATTGTCACTATTTAATTTAGATTTTTGCGGCAAAATTATATTATGCTAATCAAATTAATCCTAATGCGAATTTCTCTCTAAATTAATTCAGCTTATGGAAGTTAATTTGGTTGACCTAGACTTAGTAGAGATGTTCAAATGTGAACAAACTAATCCCATTCCTTAGATGAGCAAAAGTCTTGGAGACTTTAGGTCAAACCTTAATTGGCCAAAGTAAGGAAACATGACTCAAAGTCACCGTGGTTTTGTTGCCTTGTTTGGCACAATAAAACTAATGTGTGCGCTATGGTTAGCGGCATGCTACGTAGTTTTGGTTGGCGAGTTTTGGAGTTATGAAATTAGTAAGCCCTCAATAGATCTGAATATGATCTTGACTATTGAGCTGCGCAGATTGACTTTGTAATTTGACTTGTAAATAATGTTACATCATTGGATGAAGTAACATTCAAGAGTCACGTCATTCAAAAATGCGAGCTTAAATAAATTAGTCATTAAGTGTAAGACGAGTAGCCAGTATGAGCAGTGTTTTGCTCTCTACCCAATTACTGGGAGTGGATGGAGAAAAGTTTCATGCACTATAATAGTGTGCGTTGAAATATCACGTGAAGTGAAAAGATTAGCGCTTACAAGCTGCAAAATCTGTTATCATTGCCAACTTGTCTAAATCTGGACACTTACTGTTTCCACACTTGAGTGTGAGACATGATGAGGTGCTTCTTTGTATTATTCCTTTACTAGGCTAACGTTTTTGTTTTGAATAACGTTTACCACTAAGCGCAAATGTTGCAGCATAGAATGAAAAGGTCAAGGTCGACAAGGTTGTTATGACTCTAAGAATTTGACGCATGGCTCGTGAGAGCATTGTGTTGAATTAGACTCTTTAGCCTAATTCGTGCTTAAGTTACTTCAGGAGCTGTCATAGTTGATAGCTTATTCTCTCCTTCTTGTGGATAGTAGAATTAATTGCAAGTAACTATGAAGCGAGAAATAGATATGGCAAGAGGAGTATTGTCATCTTTCAACTAGATGCATTAAAGTGTATGGAGAATAAAATTGACTTGAAGGTGCAAGGGATTAGCACTTACTAGTTAAATTTGCGACTTAGGCGCACTTGATATCTTCATGACATCCTTTTATGATCTAGTGAATATGAATTAGTCCTGAGTCATTACCTAGTTGGGCCTAAACCTTTTAAACTTATCTTCGAGAACTCACACATTAAGATGATTGGAATTAGTTTATGACATTGATCATGAACCGGTGGCTTATTATACTTAATCACATTAATGAGATGATGACACGATGGTTTGAGTAGGCCTTCTCGGGCCCACTCGCTTATGACATCCTGTTCTCATGTGAATGTGTAACTTTGTTCACAATGGTTGCGCATAAGTAAGTAGGAAAGCCGTAGAAGGTCACTTGTATTGGCGCATTTAGTCCACTATGATATTTGTGACTAGATATGTGTAAGGGTATGATTGCTAAGCCTCAATCTCGACACATTTATAGATTACGATACGCATCTGAATAAAGACTATTTGATCTCTCATAAGTCAAAAGTTGTGAGATGATTTTTGACATTGCACATATGAGGTTGAGATCAATCAGAAAATAGCTTTCGAGCTTTTAGTTTTGACCAAGATGGCGAGTATCTATTTGAGTTATTTTAGAAAACTCTGTGAAGAGAAATTGATGCTTAGAAAATTGATTATTCCTAGTACTCAACAACACAATGGTGTAGTAGAGATAAGGAATTAAATATTGTTAATGTTAAGTGGATAATGGCGCAAATGTTTCCCAATTGGGAATTGCACTAGTTTATTGCCTATAACCCTAACTCAGTGCCCTCCATATCAGATTTTACACTCCATTTTGAGTAATGGGTTAGCAGAAAGCCATCTATGGGCGTCTGAATTAGCGACTTATCTTTATTCTACTTCTCATAAGATTGCGAAGTTAAGACCTAAGGTTCTATAGCGCATTATTGTATGCTGTCTTGTAAACACATAGGGTTATGTGGCGCATTATTGTATGCTGTCATGTAAATCCTCCGGGTCATATGCATATAGGTAAGCAGCTTTGTGGTAGTGTAACTAAGTCACATAAAGTTTTCTTAGTAAATGTGACGTGTATAGAGTTTTGGAACTCTATAAGATAGAGAATTCTAAGCATAGCACTTTTATGTAGCCTAGTTGAGAATGGAAAGAAATTTCCAATATCCTAGGGACAGTGGAAGCGATGTGCCTACTAATGGATTACTCCATTAGAGAAAAATACTCTACATTCTTAGTTGCGTGGTAGCGAATATGAAAATTTTTCATGTCATCACTGGGTGATTGAGAAGGAAACATTCATGATTGCTCCGCAAGATGATAAAGAGCCTAAGATGATGCCAAAGGCCCTAGTCCCCTGTTTTTAGAAAGTGGATTAATGTTGCGCAGTTTAAGACAAAAGTCTTTGAGGATTAACCATTTCTATAATTTGGTTGACTTTCCATTATGACGCGAAACTGTTCTAAAGTGATGCGTAATTTGGATAGTCATTGTTGAGGCATAAGGCTCACTAGATACCGAAAAGTCACACCATTGAGGAAAGTGTAGACTATGAGAATACTTCCTCCTAGGGAGTGAGGTTATTGTGACTTAGGCTATGATTGACATAAGTTCGGAACATTGATTTGTGGACATTGTGACCCAACTTTCTCGTTAGAGAATTGGATAAGTAGATCCGTAGGGATTTACCTTCTGTTTTTATGGTGAAAAGTTAGGAGCGCAAAAAGGTTGCTAGTTCCAATAAATTTTTCTGACCTTAAAAGCTTATCCCAATAGTGGTTCTTAGATTTCGTCAAGCCATGATAGGCTAACGATGATCGATGAAGACCACTGAGGCATGATCAATGGTCCAAAAAGAAGTTTTTCCTTACTTAGTCATTATGAGCCAGGAATTTATAGGGTTGTCGCCACCTAGGGTGGGCAGTCCTCTATTTTAGATATGATGGACATGGGTGATGTAATTTATATGCTCGGATGTACGATCCTTAGGGATTGTTTTGGGAGAATTCCTATTTTGTCTTCGATGACTTACATAAGGAATATCCTAGAATGATTCTAGATGCAAAATTACAAACCCATTGACTTACCTATTGGTAAAAGCCAGAGCCTTAGCTATTAAGTGTATCCTCGGATTGTCTTTGGGAGAAACAAATGACCTATATTCCTTGATCTTTTCTTTGTGGTGGGAGCCTAAAGTACGCTATGTGGGTGTATTCGGCATGATAAGTGTTATCTTTGGTAAATGGTTAACTGAGTTGTTTAGACATTGACCTTGCTCATTAGACTGTGGATAAAATGCTTTACTAGTAGTATATTAATTTGCTCCTTCTAAGATTCAATGCGCTAGTTGGGTGCATCTGCGCTAGTTGGGCGCATCAAGAATGAACGCAAATTGGTCACCAAAGCATCTTTAGAAAGGTAATTGCGCAATAGGTAGTGATCTTGAACCACTTCATGTGAGGCGCAAATGGTGGATTCCGTTGTATATACTTATCGCAAGAGGTGCTGATAAGGCTTATGTTTGGAATTTAGAATTGTGCAAGCTGTGGTCATTTTTTTTTAAATCGATCACTTATTTTGAGATGATGGGATGTTGACACTATTATGATTTGTGTCATAATGATTAGCAGATGATGATGTTAGCAGGCAAGATTGGCTCACTCACACAAGCAATCGCCCTTGGCGCTTGGGAGCGAGCAAGGATGAGACTAGTGGTTTATTTTTGTTTGGAACCAAGAGAGACTGAAATTATCTACTACGCATGTCGCCTTGGTTACAACCAAGATGAGGTCGTGTTAAGGACCAAACATGGATGTTAGTACCCACTTTCCATGTTATGCCTGTTATGATTAGCCAGATGTGAGATCTCATTTGGCGCCTAGAAGGCGAGCAAATAGAGAATTCGGGTTAGGTGCTAGAAAGCGACTAGACTAATATCTGTACGGCGTATCGAGTATGACATCACTCTTTTGGAAGAGTTACTCCACCGTAGCATGTATTCATACTACATGTGCTTGGCGACCAAGTAATGAGGTGAGAGAATGGATCCCTGTTTCCTCACCGTGTGAGTCTTACGTGTCATTATTGATATGACTTTCATTTATGTACCCTTTTGTGACTTTTGACTATGTTATAAGGTAAGGGGTTGATGTTCTGCTACTTTGGTATGTTGCCTGCGATTATGTATGATTCGGCCTTAAGGGACATCACTGGGAAAGCGGTCAATCCTAAACTAAATGGCATGAGTGCAAAGGGAAGATCATCGAGTATTACACCACCACTGTTGTATATTCATTGCCGGCAACTCACATCGCTCTGTATGAGAGGCGAATTGAGTGTGAATATATTGCAAGAATTGAAAGGGTCAAACATGCTCCTTTTGAGGGATTAGAGATGTTTTTTGGACCGGTGTAATTAGATGGGTCTGGGGTATATGAGACACTATTTTTGTTCCTTTTTTGGGTTAATGTCTCTATGTTGGCTCATTTTGAGTTTCTAGTATAGAGCTCCCACATGCAGGTGTTCTCAGCGGTCGCACGGTACATTGGCTAGTATGAGATTGTTCTTTTTGGGGAGATTGAGATAGAGATGTGGCAGTGTCATGCCAACTCATGTGCGAGTGGGAGATGTTAGAAATGGGCACTCATGTGGCATGACCATTTAACATTTTGAACCTGATCTAAATGGGTTTTGAATTTGAATTCAAACCTATTTGGATAACTACTCTGGATATATATCTATCATATTCTAATATGGATAGATGATATAGATATATGATATTATCTCTAGTAACTTATATGGATAAAGGAGATAATTAGATTATATATCTTATATATGGGATATGGGTGATGAAGATATATACAACGTATCATCTCTGTTTTTTCCCATATACAGTTTCTCCCATATACTGACTCTCTCCCAAAAAACAACAATCAATAAGCTATTTGCACTGTGATTTGTGTGGGTGATATTCACCATTGTAATATCACCCCACTGCTGGGTTGATTGACCAGATTCAGGAAGCACTGATTTACCCACGAGATCCATCAGAGTTCAGAATATTTCAGAAAGGTATGACCTTAAATATTTTTATTTCGCTGCGTCATACTTTGTTTACAATTACAAACACCTAATTAGGATCAGTGAGACACAAAAACAAAGAAAAACAAATATATAAAAATTGTAAATCAAATGCATACACACGAAACTAGAGTTGTATCCACGGTCTCTACTGTTCCAATATGATTAGAAAAGATTACACAAGAGATACAGAGATAACCCCCCACTGCTCTTAACTCCATATCCATAGAAATATGGCAACAAGTGCAAAAATAGTAAAAATACTCGCTCTAAATTTGGGATCCACCACACTACCATCAATATCTATTGTATGGTATGAGTTGCTATACAAATAATTTGGTAACTAAGCACAACAATATCTTCCCTAATTAAAGACAAAAATAAAAAACCATTTATATGCTAGGACAATGCAACTCAGGCATCAACAACCATGTATTTTCCCAACAAGATAGAAGTATATAGAACATATCAATCAATCATCAAGCATATCCAAATTGCAAATCATAATAAGATTGTCCAACTAGTAAACAAAACCCACCATCCAAATCCATCAAACAGAGATCCCTAATATAATCAAAACCATACCAAATCTCTATCAAACCCCAAAAAACAAGACATTCCTAATTACAAATTCAAACCCATATTACTCCTAATATATCTAAAACCCAGTTGCATTCAAGCACCTTTCAATCTCAAAAGAAAGAAAAACGTCAATGCAAGCATATTGAACCTATTCAAGGTAGAGCCACTCATTGTACCACCTACTCATTGTGATCCTTTTGGGCTTCTCAATCTTCTTCCCCAGCACCTCTTTCGCCAAGTCGTTCAACCCCGCATTGCAAAGCTCGATCATTCCGCAGTTAGCCGCCAAGGAGCGAAGATCAATAGTGGTGGCCATAGACAACCCATAATCCTAAATCAACCTCTGGACATCGATGTAAATACCCACACCCACAAAAGAGTAGATAGGGTTGTTGAGGAAGTCGAAGAGAGATTTAGGGATGTGAAGGGAGTAGGTGAGTTGGAAGATGAGGCAACGGCGGCCAATGCAGAGTTGGAGAGTGGCGGTGGGGTTGTCGTGGAAACGGTTATTGGGTCGCCACTTGATGTCTAAGCCGACGATGAGGTGGTGGAGTTGGGGATGATGGATGGTTGTGATCAGTGAAGAAGGTTACGTCATAGATGTTATGGGTGTCATCTGATAACTGGAAGTCTACAATGCCGAGATTTGTGGTTATTGCTGCCATTGATGGCTTTGGAGAAAGAGAGAGAGAGGGGGAGAAGAATTGAAAAGAAATAAATCAAAGAAATAATATTTTTATATTATTTAGGAGAATTTGTAAATAGGTTCGTACTGTACAGTTCTAAAATCTAGATTTGAGAAATTGAGAGTGATGTTGGGGGTTGATTATTCAGTACTCCAGGAGTATGGACACGTGGTGCTTCATGAAATTGTGATTGGTGGAGATGCGTAAGGGTTCACAATTTATGTTGGGAATGGGGGAACACCATGGGGCTAAGTAATTGGTGATTGGCTTGGAGTATAGCCACGTGGTGCTCCGAAAGTATTAAATAATTTCCCGATGTTGGGACTGCAGAGTCTACTATGGGTTCAATTTTTATGATTTAAATTATTTATTTTATTGAATTTAAATTGTGTGGGTATATATTATTTATAAAAAAAAAATTTTAATTGATTTGATATTCATAATTCATTCATTTTATCAAGTTTTGTCTTTAAAAAAAATTAATAGTCAATATATTTTTAAAATAGACTATCTATTTTTTGGGGTACAAATGCAATAAAATAAATAGGTTATATAAATATTAGATTGATCTAATTTTTTATTTTTATTTTTATAAATGATATATATATATATATATATAAGGCCTGAAACGATTCGAATCGTCAAAACAAATTAGTGGTGAGCCCATAAGCCAAGATAAGACTCTATGTGGCTCGCTTTTTTCGTGCCTCCTTTCGGAAGGTTTTGAAAAGTAGGCCTCATAGTTCGGACGCCTGCGTTCTGAATCTAATTTCACAAGTGCAATGTGAAACTGATAAATACCAAAGAGTTCAAATCTAACAAATCTTTTGGAAAATTGATTTTTAGGTCAAAAATGCCAAAATTGGACTACTTTGCCAGATACAGAGTTGCCACCTAAGTATTTTATTTTTAGGAAAATTTAGAAAATCCATGACTTGTGCCAAAGGCCACGTGTCCGTCATCACCAAAGTTGCCTCGGCTCGGGAACTTGGGTATGAGGGGATAAGGTCATGAATTGAGCACCCTCGCTCGCTTGATCAAAGATCGGCCTCTACTAATCATGATATGATTTTTATGTATATTATGTGCTCTTGTTGTGGTTATTAAGCTAGCTTTACTACGTGATGCACACAAGCAAGTATAGACTAGTTCGCTCAATTTGGAATAATTTAACTCATGTTTGTTTGCGCAATGGTTTGAATTTGCCACCTCAAGTGGGATTAAGGTTTGCAAATTTGCCACCAAATATAGTGGGCTTAAAACATGATTTGCCACTCAACAAAGTGGGCTTAAAACTTACATTCGTTGAATCGTTCCAATTCAAACAACAAGCCTTCATCCACAGGCATTCAAGCAGTTTAGCAAATAAGCACATAGCCTCATGGCAAGCATGCTAATCATGGCAATCACGCTAATCATGGAAATCACTTACACTCATACAAGTATGCTAAAGCATAAAACTCACCTAGTACTCCAAGCCAAGAAAATATGAGTTAGAAAACTATGCATGATACCTAACTATGCAATATATCTAATGCAACGCATGCAATATGCGATTAATAGGCTCGACTACTAATATGGCATATGGATCGATTTGATAACATGCGATTAAACATGTATTCAAAGAATTATTTGAAATTGCAATGCAGTTTGAATGATGCACTGAGCCTCGGTGTATGCATGACAAGATGAATGGATGCAAGCATGCGATATGCTAATTGAAATATGATGCTCCCAATCTAACCATCAAAAGTGGTTAAGTAAAAGGGAGAAAGACGTGGGGTTGGAAAACATGCACACACGCACGCACGCACACTCACTTATTACAACATTACGCCTTCGCGAATGAGGGTCCGAATGAATAAGCTAACTAGCTACCAACTAGCTACGCTAAGCTAATTAAGCCAATTATTACAAAACTTGAATAAATAGCTAAACTAATTAACTAATTATTACAACACTTGAAATGAATAACTAATTAACTATCTAAGCTAATTAATTAAAAGAAATTAACTAGGCTAAGCTAATTTAATATTACAACATCAACTAATTAGCTACAACTAATTAGACTAATTAAATATTACATCACAATTTGCTATGCTGATGAGACAATTAAACGATCAAACTCATTTGACATGATTACCAAGGAAGATGGATGGAGGTTGCATGCGCATCGCCTGAAAGTTGCTTTGTTTGCCTCCAGACTACCTCTGTTTCACCTTCAGCCACTGCCTCTATTTTTACAAAACTGCACTGCTGGCCACACACTAAGGGCCGGCCGTGCATTACTGATGGTCGGCTGGGCCTACAGAGGGCCGGCCGTGCATTGATTTGGTGCAAACTCTGTTTCTGTGCTCTGAGGTGAAATCAGTGCAGATAGAGCATTTTCAAGCTCTCTTTGTCCCTCCTTCCTTCTCTGTCATGGGAAAGCCTCAAGAGAAGGTAGGGCTTGACTCCAAAACCATCAATGAGCAATATGATTGCTTGATGATCTCGGATATCATTTTGGACAAAAATCAATAAATGTAATGCAAATGACCACCCCTCCATTTTTGACATGGAATGAACTCAAAAAAGGGAAGTTGAGACACTTCGTGGATATCAAAAACACCATGGATTGATGCTTGATGACCCTTGACATAAGAAACTTGGCATAACGTCTGGCCAATTTCAAGCTATTCAAGCCATTTTGTTTAAGTGTGTTGATTCAAGTTTTAAGCCAATTATTTTAATCATTGCCATTCATTAGTCCATTTGTCCAAATGTGACGTTAAAGTCCTCTAAACAAGAAGTGATGTCAAGCAAGAGGTCCTTCTAAAAACATGAGAATGAGACTACACTGTTGATGATGAATCTCTGAAGAGATTAAGCCATTAAGTGTTGTTCTCCTTTACATATATTGAATAACCTCAATTGGTTGAAACCATTTTCATGAATAAAAGATATGGAATGATTGCTTGATTAGTAAACAAGGCTCCAAACATGGAAAATGAGCAAAGAGAGTATATTAAACAATAAGTATGTCAACTTATGAGACCACAAGTGTATTAAACAAGGCATGAATCAATTGAAAAAGCCTAGACAACCTCAAAATGGTCCTAAATACATAAAAATCAGAGGTAAAACATGCATGAAAAGTGGGTGAAAAGCTAGGCAATAAAGATGAGAATTGAAGCTAGGAAACAAGAATAAGGTGGGGTGGCTAACCCCTCCATTTTTAAAGCTTCAAAGTATGGTTTTTAGCCTTTTCAAACCTCTGAAAATCAGTGTAAATACCAAAGAAAAAGAGTGAAAAGGAGAAGGTTTGAGTTATGAATAAAGGTGTAGAAAGAACAAGCTCTCTCTACCATTTTGGTAACTCTCCAAACCCAACTCCAACACTTCAAACAAACTCAAAACCAACCAAAACAGCAAGAATAATGAAGTAAAGGCTAGAAATGAAGGCAAGAGAAGAGAAAACAAGTTTATACCTTTCAAGAAGTAAGCTTATTCTTGGAGTTTCAAACTCAATTTCAATGCACTCTCAAGCTTGAATTACACTTCATCAAGATCAACCAAGGCTTTAGGATGGTAAGACAAGGTTGTATATGATGTATATAGGTGGTGTAAGCAAGCTAGGTTAGCTCAAAGGATGCCTTGCAATGGAAGAAGGAGGAGTCAAGGCTCTCAAGGTGTATATATCTCTTCTAGAATTTTGTTCAACCCTCAAAACAATCCCAGAGCCTTGATTTTTATAGAATTCGAGCTCAAAAGGTGATAAATATCTTTAAAAATGGACAGCTGGTGACCTCTCGCCCAAAACAATGTTTATTGCCATCGAAGGTCGGCTGACCATTCATAGCCATGGCTGGCCATCACTGATACACGGCCCGGCCTTGATGGCCTCCCCTGTTTTTTTGGTTCAAACTTAGCGCAGGTTGAGAAATGGTCCAAAAATGAAACCCAAGGGTTCAAACAAGGTAAATGTTGAAGATGTGAGGTTATTTCAGAAACCTGACTGATTCTGAATCATTGTGAATTCATAATTCAACTTTCATCATCGAGTGCATTGAACCAAGCATCTGAGTCTTGCTGTTGGTCAAAAATGGGGTGTCTACAGTTGCCCCTCTTTGATAGAGCTCGAAGTTATGAAATAACGTGAGTGAATGTCAAAGCCCAGAGACGACCCATTTTGACAAGGCCGCAAGACTTGGACAAGAAAGCAAGACATAAACTAAAATGGTTGCACCCGTAGGCTGCCTACGTATCTCTTTACAAGGAATCAAACTAGCGTAGTTCTGGGGCAAGATGCAAATGATATGCATGATGCAAAAACATAACTTATGATCATGCAATGAGGCTATGCAATGAAACATTTTAAATGCAACTGCAATACAAAGAAAATGCTACAGTTAAATAAACTGGAATGAAGTACAACAACCTCAATCATGAATAGAAGACTACGTGCCACACGCGAAAAACATGAGCCAAACTACATTTCATGCAGAAAGGATGTAAGAAAATTATGCAAACTACGCGACACGCAGGAAAGGCAAAGAGCGACAGTCAAGGACACCCGAGGCTTCAACTGAGATCCTAACGTGTTGCACGCGTGAAAAGGAAAAGGGTGGTGGGAACATTGGGATGCACCAAAATATTTTTAAATCGAAACAAACAATCCTAATGCGTCTCACGTGAGAGACGGAAGGATGGTGTGAACACCAGGATGCACTCGAATATTTTTAACTGAAACAAACAATCCTAATGCGTCTCACGCGAGAGGAGGAAGGGTGGTGTGAACATCGGGATGCACCCGAATGTTGTTAACCGAAGGGTTGGTATGAACATCGGAACACACCCGAATGTTTTTAACCGAAGGGTTAGTGTGAACACTGGGACGCACCCAAATCTTTTTAACCAAAGGGTTGGTATGAACACCGGGACGTACCCCAACCCGAATGTTTTTAATTGAAAGGGTTGGTGTGAACACTGGGACGCACTTGAATGTTTTTAACCGAAAGGGTTGGTGTGAACACCGAGACGCACCCGAATGTTTTTAACAAAGGGGGTTGGTGTGAACACCGGGACGCACCCAAATGTTTTTAACCGAAAGGGTTGGTATGAACACCGGAACACACTCGAATGTTTTTAACTGTAAGGGTTGGTGTGAACACCAGGATGCACCCGAATGTTTTTAACTGAAGGGGGTTGGTATGAGCATTGGGATGCACCCAAATGCTTTTAACCGAAAAGTTGGTATGAACACCGGGACACACCAGAATGTTTTTAACCGAAAGGGTTGGTGTGAACACTGGGACACACCCAAATATTTTTAACCGAAGGGGCTTGGTATAAACACCGGGACGCACCTGAATGTTTTTAACCGAAGGGGGTTGGTGTGAACACTGGAACGCACCCAAATGTTTTTAACCGAAAGGGTTGGTATGAACACCGGGATGCACCCGAATGTTTTTAACTGAGAGGGTTGGTGTGAACACCGAGACACACCCAAATATTTTTAACTAAAAGCAATCAATCCTAACGCGTCTCACGCGAGAGGAGAAAAGGTGGTGGATACAATTCGAAGGGCATGAGTGATTTCAACTGGAACTCCTCTAAATGAACCGCACATACAATATTGTGTGGTAAGAAATGATGAAATTAATTACGAACTGAACATGACAAGTCATCAATGACTAGAACAGTTTAAACAAGATAAATCATGAAGTTAAACTAATGAGATAAAAACAACATAAATCAAATTATGCGCTCATGCAACAAAACAAAACGAAATGGACATCTTACTCCATCTCTTCACCTCCTTTGATCTCTTTGTTATTTCTCCTTCATTCCTTGTTTTCTCCTCTCTCTCTTTCTTTTTTCTTTTTTTTCACTCATCATTTATAGTTTCCACTTTTTCTTTGTGTTTCTGCTTTCTTTTAAACACTCATTTTTTAACATACAACTCCTTATTTGATTTAAATCAAAACCAATGATCAAAACTCAAAAATTAAAACCGAAAATTAAAACTCAAAATTAAAACCTGAGACTACAACTCAGAAATTAAAATAATGATGAAATAAAATAAAATAAGAGAAATCAGCAACACACAAAACGACACAAAATAGAAAACACACAACACAAATTTGAAATCACCGAAGGCCAACCGGTCCTTGGCAATGCACGGCTGGGCTTCGATAGTACCGGCCGACCTTCGATAGCGACGAAGGGCAGTACGATAAAAGCCAAACCCGTGGCTCTTTAAAGCATAAAATAGATCCCATTTAGATCACAACCTAGGTCAAAAATCCTCCCTCTTTCCCTCTAAACCTCCATTCTCTCTAGATTTCCTCTCCTCCTTGAGTTTTTCCAACAACCCTCACAAAAATTTCCTAAAACTACTTGTTCTCCTCTTCATTTTGAACCAATTGAAAATTGTTTTGGTTGAAGTTTGGGTTTTCTCTTTGTTTTTTTCTCATTTTCTCACATCTTTGCCCTATCTTTTCTTATTCTCCTTTGATTTTTCATCCCCTGTTTACTTTCTCTCTCTTAGGATTTGAAACTTAAGATTTCACTTACTTTGACTCATCCCCTTCACTTTTCCTTTACTTTTTTTATGGCTAGTAATGAGGTTTCCATTCCAGAGCTTGCCATAGGTGCTGGTGCCGTCCTTGGCGCAGACATGGAGGCGAAGGAAGCCGCTGCATTACTCCTTTTTGCCGAGAGGCCTTTTGATGTGGCCACATACCAGCTGTGTACACATGTGCCACCTCCTGGCGGCATCTTGAGATTCGAGGGCTTCATTTCCGGATTGGATGAGGATACTTTACTGCGAGAGCCCATGGAGCATATCTCTGCTGACACTTCCACGGTACACAACTCTTTTCCCATTTTACTTTGCATTTTACTTTGCACATATGTTGAAATATTGAGCTTTGATGAACAAAACACTTATCCGTGCTGCACATATACTGATAAAACTCCTAATTGATAGGTGATCGCTAGGAGGATAGGTGGCTATGGCTCTATCTCCGGCCCCCGGCGTTGGTATGAGCGGCTTCCCATAGAGGTTGTGATGACCCGATGTGTTATCCATCTTGTTTCTTTTATTTAACCTCAAATTTGCCTCGTTAGTGTGTCGGGTTTTACTCAGAGCCTTGTTAATCATTTGGGTTTGTTGTGTTCGGAAGCTTTTCCTCAAAATTCTTATTCTTGTTTGTTCTGGTGTTGGCTTCCACTTGTTTCGGAGGGTGCGAAGTCTGGCCTAGAGTGTCGGGAGGCGAACTGAAAATTTTCTGGATTGGAGGGCTAAGCTGCACGTGCGGGGCCTTGGGTCACACATGCAGGAGGTGAGGCCGCATGTGCAGAATTCAACGGAGGTTTGGGGCAACACACTGCAATATATGCAGGTACGAAGCTAGGTGCGTGCGGGGATGGCCGCATGTGCAGAGATGAAGGCTGCACGTACGGGAAGGAGGCTCCGTACATGCGAAATGCTGGGTAGTCCGAAAACCCTATTTTTTCTTCCTTTTGGGGCTGATTGTATCTCATTTGTTTCTATATATCTCTCTCTCTCTAAAAACACTTTTGCTCCTCCTCTCTAAAAACCCTCATCAAACACTAAAACTTTTTGATTTCTTGCAATCCATTGGGTCTAGAGTCATCATCTCTCACAAATGTTGGAGATCAAAGCTAGAACTTCACATTGTGTGGTGGAAATCGAAGATTCCTCATCTTTGGCTCTAGGATTTCATCTCTTTTCTTCATCAAACTTGAGGTAGGGAATTACTTTGAGTTATATATATATTTTTGCAAGTTTTGATTGATTTTGAGAGCTCACTTTTGTCTATTTCGAAAATGGGTTTTTGGCTCAAGAAATTGTTGGTCTTGTAGAAGAAATTCACCTTTTGTTCTCTTTTGAAGATTTTCTTGAAATGTTGAATCATATGAGTGAAGATTGAGGTATTTAAATGAGGTTTTGAAAAGGGATGAGGAAATGTTGGGGTTTTTGTGAAAAACCTAGAAATTGGGGGTTTTGGGAATAATGTGGGGGATTAATGGATTTTTCTTGAATTAAATAAAAGGGTGAGTGAGAATTTCATAATGTTGTTGTAAATGTGATAATTTTTAGGTGTATGAAGGTTTGGGAATCTCACTCGAATATTTTTTTTGTTGTTAAATACATATACATATGTAATTATGAAATAGCACATTGTTGGATCCCATGCTATATGAATATTGTTGGGAAAGGAAATTATTGTCCAAATATTGCTATAGTTTTGAAATAGTTAGAATGATGGAAGTATTTGAATTTGTGGGTTCATTGTTACATATAATGATCTATGATAGCAACTTTGGACCATTTTATGAAATAACATTGAGGAGAGGAAAATGAGAAATTTAATTGTTATCGTAATGTTGTTGGAATAACTTGAAAATGGAGAAATACTATGAGGCATGGTAAATTTGTTGCATTACATACTCATTCAATTGATAAATTTGCATTTTGAATTAAGATTGGAAACATTCACATTGAGAAAGAATTGTTGAGAAAGTGGATCATGGAAACGTTTTTGGGGTAAATACATTGGTAAGTCCGGATAGGAGGTGTAGATGTAATTGGTTAAGTTGGCCTGAGTGTTCGGGGTGGAAGATCGAAAACACGCACGGAGGAAGTACCACTTCCCTTCCGGTTAGCAACCGATAAAGTGGGGTATTTTGTAGTGCTTGTAAAGCCTACTTGCAGACACCAACCTAGGGATTACCGAGTCGTATTTACCGCCTCCGTTGAATAACATTGTAAATTTCGGAATTGTTAATTTCAAAAGGTTGTTGAGCATGATGATACTTTAAAAGAGCATGTAAATGAAACCCTCTTTTAATTGGCATCGCATGGCATTTGCATTTGACATTGGGAATCTTGCATAAATGTATATACTTTGTAAGAATTCTCAACTGGACTTTATGCTTACCCCTATGGGATTTTGGTGCAGGAAAAGATGTGGTGATCTCGCCAAGTTGAGGGCGTGGATATATATTTTGAGAAGAGTAGATGACTCTATTTTTTTTGTGATTTAATTGCTAGCCAAGGGATATTCATGTATGGGTCCGAGAGGCCATTTTTGTGTAACTGGGCTAAGGCCTTGGAAAATTGTAAGCCCATGAGGGCATTGTATTATTTTTGGAACATGATGCTTTACATGTTATAAATTCATGTATTTTTATATCATTAAATGTATAATCCGCATGTGGAACTTTGTATAAACCTTGTTGATTGATGGTGCAATGAAAGGAGTATTGTTATTATTGTTTAGAGGACATAGGTTGATGTATGAGAGTTATGTTGGATTATTTCGGGGCGTTACAGAGGTCTGCACTTTGGTAGATGCTGCTAGCTTTGGGCCCTTTTGCTCCAGGCTCATATAGATAAGGGCTGCGTCTTGGCTTTATAGGGCCTTGGTAGAGAGATGGTGAGACACCACTAGCTCATTTCACTTCTCTTCTACCGGGGAGAAAACACTGACCCCGTATGACTTCTCGATGTTGACCGGTCTGTGGGTTGGGATCGGCGGCCCAGTCCCTTTCGATCTAGATATGACTTAGTGGAGAGATGCACAGCTCCAGCTTCTCGGGGCAATCCCAGACACTACTAGCCATGGGATAGGGTGCTACAGCTAGTTCTTGGAGCATTTCTCCGACACACAGCCAGCCATTGCACACGAGGTTGCTCAATACACTCGTGGCTTCCTCATATATCTTCTTGGTACTACCTTGTTTGCAAATAGGGAAAATATCGTAGGATTTTTCATTCTCGGGGCACTGGTACATCTTCCTCGGGTAGCAGATTACGACTGGGTGGCACAGGTCTGCCCACCCTATACTGCTATATGAGCTCCGTCTCCTACCGCAATGCGGATTCATTCGGTGGCTATTAGAGGGTTTGGAAGGTACATATTACGCTCACTTTTCTGATATGCTTTACATTCTGTTCACTGTTGTGTTTCTTGCTTATTTGATCTGTTTTCTCATGTCATCTATCTGTCTTGGATTTATAGCTCTGGGTCTACATATATTTCACTTCGTTGGCCCCAGTTCTAGTGAGGCCGATCTAGTTGTCTGCACCATGCTCTCGGTACTACAACTCACAATTCGAACGTCATTGCCTTCTAGATCTCACCTTCCAATATTTCCACTATTTCTTCGACACTATCACGACAGATCAAGTATTGCACTATTTCCCATATCATATGGTCATTCTTATACTATTGTACTGTTGCATTATACCACATTGCCATTCTTACATTGCACTGACTTCTGACACTGTACCAATTCTGACATTGCACTGATTCTAACATCACACTGCCATTCTGACACTGCATTGATATCTAACATCGCACTGCCATTCTGACATTGCCCTGATATCTGACATTATACTAATTTTCTCAGGTCGACTGGCATTCTTGGGTAAGCATTCCCCACGTGTCAAGGGCGACCTACACCGCTGCCTGGCATGCTTCCACGATGAGGATCCTGTTCAAGGGTCCTTTTGGTCGGGTATTCTACCTGGGAGAGAGATTCATCCGTTGGACTTGGGGCGTTGCTGACCCTGATATTCCACATCCTCCTCCTGCCGGCATGAGGGTAATATATGATTTATAGGATGGTCTTGAGTTGGACCTCTTGATGATAGGTGAGAACGTCAATCGTCACCATGAGCCCAGTGACTTCACGACTTTCTTGCACACTCGGGTGATGGCACCTCTCACACCAGGTGTGGCTCGAGTTGTACCAGAGGTTGTTACTGCTCCTACTACTGGTGCCGGCGATGCGCCCATTGGAGGTGCGCCTAACGCTGCTCCCATTCTTGGATTGCCTGTGCTTCCCATCGAGATTATGTACATGCATCCAGATGGAGTGATTGAGCAGATCCCGTTCGAGCCCATCGAGGAGAGAGACCGCAGACTTGTGTTTTCCCTTGGAATTGAGCAGGTACACTTTCTTTTTATGCTAGTCTATGTTGCACTGTAGCTTATTCTCAGCCATTACTATTTACTATCCAATTACTTCTATCTGCTTTTCTTAGTTTCTGTTGTTTTGCAGATTCCTCGAGCTATGGTGATGAGCTCTTTCGAAGGATTGATCGATTACTTATTATGGTGTGGAGGAGGCAGACTGCCTTAGTCACCCACGGGATTGAGGTACATTCTGTGTGTAGGTTACTGTCATTGCCATACTGTACACTTCGGATCACTCTATTTGATATCTTATATCTTTTTTAGCTTGAACCGGCACCAGCCGTGCCTGTAGGACCTTCCGCAGCTAGCAGGCAGAGACGGGGCCCAGTGAGAGGCGAAGGAGGTGTTGATCAGGGGAGAGGTCGAGTGAGGCAGCGGTCGCCTTCCGAGGAGTCTTTTGACAGGTCCACGACCCCTGAGGATGAGGGAGAGGAGATGGACCTGCAGTCGAGTAGCCCTAGTGATGACAATGATGCACCTTCTCCGCAGCCGAGAAGGAAGAGAGCGAGGATGGGCTACTGATGGCGATGATGACTTTGCTTTTCTTTGCTTTTGTTCTCATTTTGTTATGTAGTTTATAAAACTAGCTTCAGACTATCCTTTTGTTTTTCAAAAACTTTCTTTTATTTTGGTTGTATAAAACAATGACCGGGGTTGGGCTCATCAGTTATGAAAATCAAGTTTTGTTGAATGGTTTCTTTGTGCAATATGATCTTTGCATTGCCTTTGCTTTTGCAATTTTCGGAACAGTAATTTCCTTGCTCTTGAATTGATTCATGAATCGGATAATAACTTACAATCGATCAAAACATAAAATACAACTCGATAATGAAAGAAACAAAATGAAAACAACTTGAAAAAGCTAACAAACACTTGGTACAAACAAAACAAAACTCAAAAGTACAATTGTAATTCATTCACACAAAGGCCAGGCTTCACTGTAACAGATCTGCACTAGGTCAGCACCAAGACCCGGTCGGGCTTCACTGATGCACGGTCGACCATCAATGTGATGTCGGTCAGTGCTGTCCAGGAGTCATGCTCAGCTCCTTCCCAAACTCTATAAATAAGGCTCCCATGTTGCTTTTCTGGCAAACACACAAGCTCTTGATATTTTTCTCTCAAAATGGAGACATTATTCGTCAACAAGCTTCGGGACTGGATAATTGCTTTGGATGGCTTAGAAAAAGTGAATTTCCGTGGCTTCGACCTTAATGCCCTTTTTCCTTTGAGCCACACTTCTTTTTACTTTTCGTTCCTTCATGTTGCAGCCAGATGTTAGAACCCGATCACTCATGTCTTCAGCTTCAGGGGGCAAGAGATATGCCCAACAATCGAAGAATTTCAAACACTATTAGAATCTCGACGTGATGAGGAAATCATACCTCAGCCCTATTTTGGCCACATCCAAACCTTGGGACGGATGTGCGGGCTTATTCTACACGAGGCCCGATCCTTGGTTTACAATAGGGAGCTGGACATCCCCTGTCTAAGTCATAGATTTTCTGCCATTGGTGACCGTAGTGATCTTCTTTGGTGGGGTTTTCAGCAACACGCCCTTTGTTTGTGTATTCTAGCACATTTCCTTCTTGCCCCTAGTTTCGGAGGTTCTAGCATTCGGCTAGTTGAAGTGGCACAAGGTTTGAAAGAGGGCAAGAACTGCATTAGTTTGGTGTTGGCCGAGACTTTGATGGGCTTAGACGCCTTCCATCGGCGAGAGACCACCAAATTCGCAAAGAGTCCACTACTTCTTCAAGTAATGTTTCCCACCCTTTCTTATATGTGTTTCTCATATCACTCGGCATTCATGCTCTGTTTTTCTCTCAAAGACCCTTTCTCACTTTCTCTCAACATACATCTCTCTATTCTCTAATCTCTCTTTTCTTCCATCCCTCCCCAGGTGTGGCTTATGGATAGGTTGAAGGTAATGGATTCTTGCCCTGCATACTTAGCATGGGGCTATTTCTTTTGCCACCGCCTAGTGGATTTCTCGAATGAGGGATAGTGGTGTCATTAGATGTGCAACAGGTTTGTTGTTGACATTGCCCCTGGTTTGATCTGCTTGAGATGAGCTACAGCATGACTTGGCAACTTGGAATTTAGCTGATTGGCTTGACACACTATGTTTTCTACTTTCCATTCCGGTTCAGGAGTTAGTTTGGACATGACCATACTTGCCCAAAAGAGGGGGTAGAGTACCCAGCTTCATTCCCAATCCGAGGTTCACAATTGGCTAGATATCCCATTGCGTGGAGGACGAAAGAACTTCTGGCTCCTACCCCGAGTTTCAATTACACCCTTTCTAGCGAATGCTTGACTTAGCTCGAAAATGAGGCACAAACCGGGTCCACTTTAGCATCAGAAGCATCAACAAGCACAAGCGGGGGACATAGGAACACCTGACTCATTTTTGCCTCGAGTTTATTTGCTTTGATCTTTACTTTTCAAGTTTTATGCATGTAATAAAAGCAACTTTGATTTATATCGAGAGTTTGAAAACTTTTGTATTAAAATCAATGTAATTGAAGTTGTGAGCACTGAAAGTTTTCCTTTTGGTCCAAAAATGGTCTAAGTTGTAAAAAGATTAATTTGAGCAAAAATCAACTTTTATCAAAACTTTTCAAAATCATTTTTGATAAGGATCAAAACTTGACATGCATGGAATCTATCCTCAAGATGTACAACCCCGGATCCAAAAATGGAAAATTGCCCCTTGTCTGAGTGGCATTGCTCAGTACTATAATCAGCTCTTCTCTCAGAGCAAGGATCACAACCGAACTTTCAGATAACAAACAAAGATGGCTTGATCAACACATGGACACAGTTGATTTGGAGGTGTTTATGGCCGAATTTTGAGATGAAATTGCTTACGTATCCCTGAAGATGGGAATCAGGCTTTACATAGTTCGGTTCGGGTTCACTCGAGTATTAACGCTCTCTTTTTACGTTCTAACTTTTGCCAAGGTTGCCCTTTAGGGTTTTCAACTTTGTGAGCTCAGCTTTTCCTTGTTTCCAACTTTTTGTGCTCTAACTTTTGCCTAGGTCGCCCTTCTGGGTTTTCAGCCTAGCGAGCTATAGACCGCCCGAACTCGCTCCACGCGTGAGGGCGTGAATTAGGTTCTAGCTACTACAGTTCAGACTCTTGTCACGGTTTTGAATCTAATCTTACAAAGTGCAATGTAAGACTGATAAATCACCAAAGAGTCTAAATCCAGCAAATTGTTTTGGAAAATTAGATTTTATCAAAAAATGCCAAACATGGATTGTTTTGCCAGATTTCAAAGTCGCCACCGAAATATTTTGTTTTGGGAAATTTAGGAAACCCTGACTCGTGCCTGTCCATCATCACCAAAGTTGCCTCGGCTCGGGAACTTGGGTACGAGGGGAGAAGGTCCTGAAATGAGCACCCCCACTCGCCCGATCAAAGATCGGCCTCTACAAAACATGATATGTTGTTTCATAAACACATGTGTTCTTATTTCGGTTATTTAGCTAACTTACTACGTGTTGCGCGCAACATACAAGCATAGATTAGATCGCCTAAATTGGAACAAAACAATTCAATGTCTGTCTTTTGAAAATGGTTTAAAGATGTTACTTGCAAGTAGGCTAAAACGCGGATTTGCCACCCTCAAGTGGGCTTAAAACAACGTGATTTTGCCACTCCGCAAAGTGGGCTTAAAACGCACATTTTGATGAATTGTCCCAATTCAAGTAATGAAGCCTTCATCGATAGGCATTCATGCAGTTATAGTAATTAAGCACATAGCCTCATGGCAAGCATGCTATCATGGCAGTCACTTACACACATGCAAGGATGCTAAAGCGTAAACACTTACAGTGTACTCCAAGCCAAAACAGAAAACTAGTTAGAAATCAATGCATGATCCTAGCTATGCCTAATGCAACACATGCAAAATGCAACTAATAGGCTCGGCTATCTAAGATGGCATATGAATGCAACAATTGATACATGTATTCAAATATGAATTGAAATATAATGCAGTTTGAATGATGTGTCGAGCCCGGTGCATGCAAGACAAAATGAATAATGCAAACATGCAAGCATAAGGTATGCTAATCAAAACGTGCCCTAAAACTAACCATTGAAAGTGGTAAGTAAAAGGGAGAAAGAAGTGGAGTTGGAAGACATGCACACACACACGCACCCCTATTACAACATTTGCCTTCTTGACGGAGGGTCCAAATAAATGAGCTAAGCTAGCTATGCTAAGCTAACAACTAATATAATACTCTAATTAGACTAATTATTACACAATCAAATTGAATAACAAGCAATCTACTTACTAATTAGTACATCACTTAACTAATTAACAGATTAATTAATTAATTACAAATCTAACTAAACATGCATGATATTTAAGCTAGGTTGCCTCAGCTCTGCCTTGGACAATGAAGGATGCATGCTCTCGGTTGCCGCCACGAAACGCCTTCTGGTTGCTCTCTTGAGGCTCTGTTTGCAAGGTGTCCTTAGGAACTGTCACGACCCAGAACCGCCCCTAAAGTTTTGAACATGACCTTTTTCGAAACAGACACAAAACTAATATATGTAACATATGGGGCCTGAACGGAAGCACCTGATAAAACAAAAATCCATTCCATTGAGATACCACTATTATGCCAGGATCACAACATTATGCTAAATAAATAACATACAGAAAACATGCACACAAATATCTCGACTCAGCTCCATAGTTGGGTGTATAATGAAAATATTAAAGAAAGACAATCAAAGCATAAGCCAACAAGCTAACAACACTTTATACAATGCACGGGCTTCAGTTAGTGCCTGGACACACAGAAGTTGACAAAAGAGAGACGAGCCTTAAGGGTAAGGACTTGACTCCTAGTTGATCACCTACAGAAACAGACAAAATATAGAATGAGTGAAACTCAGGGAATAATAGTACGTAAATAATGTAATGTTCAACTTGAGCCATAAAGTATGTAACTGCTGAAGCATATGATTAACTACATTCTGTAATTCTTTCCAAATCAACCATGGGTCCAGTTTTCTTAACAGAGTGGCTTAAAGCCCAGTATGTACGGAACAACCATTGGCCTACAGATACAGAACGGCCATCGGCCCAGAAATAACAGAACGGCCATCGGCCCAGAAATAAGAATGGCCATCGGCCTAGAAATAACAGAACAGCCTTACGGCCCAGAAATATCTAGGCATAGACTCAAGAGGTGGCTCGTACGGATTCTAGAGGTGGCTCCCACCAAAGTGTAGCACTTAGTTCCGTACAGCACTTTGTTTCACACCAGATAACATCAGAAGAGATTAACTTCAGAATCATACAGAACATACACATATTCTTCCCCTTATTTACATGAATTAACATAAATAATAACAGTTTAACAAAACATTGCTGATAATTATTAGTAAACGGTAAACACATTTTTCATATTGAACACTTCCAGAAATACGTAGATACCATAGTTCCATACCGTAAATCAATAGATCTCAGGACAAACCACCAAGCAGAATAACTTCAGATATCATCAAAACTGACTAGTCTCAAGGTTATATAGAGGCACACAGATTCTTTCAGTCATATACATGAGTTAACGTAATTAGTTTATGTTTAACAGAATACTAATGACAATTAGCAATAAGTATAGCATATTCCACAGATTGTACATGTGCCGTCACAATACTATTTGTCGGGACAAATCAATTTACCTCATATAGTCCTGATTCATCATTGACAAACAAAATGATTCAGAACATCCAAGCATCATTATTCCATTTGACTATCGTGCGTCCTTATTCCGTTTGAATGCGCTAATACTCAATTAAACTTGTAACACATATAAAAGCGTAAGTAATGCAGAAACCATGTAAGTAGTCTGATTCTGTAAATCATTTGTAGAACGACTTTGTTGGTTCACAACTTCACAATTTGGCCCTTGGCCTAATGGGTTCACATATTCACAAATTAGCCTTTTACAGATTCATAATTGAGGTTCATGACTTCACAAGTTGGCCCTCGGCCCCACGGATTCATAGTTTCACAAGTTGGCCCTCGGCCTCATAGATTCATATTTCACAAGATGGCCCTCGGCCACATAGGTTCATATCTTCACAAAATCTTTTGATGTTTCCATAATTTCATAAGGTTTCTCACAAACATACATGTCAACATAATTCTTACGAAAATTATAACGTCAATAACAATAAATATTAACGATGTTAAAGGTACATCGAAGTACTATTACTCACAGTGCTATAACGGAATGCTCGTCCTTCCCGGGTTAGGCCCTACACATGTACACAACTTAGACATTAATTCCTTTTCTTTTCTTTAATTCGTTTCCTGCTTTATATCACTTCGAATGAATTTACAGACATCTTAAGGGCATCAAACACAAATTCTAAAAATACCAGAGGGTTAAGCACGTAAAACCGATCAAACAAATTTTTACAACATGGGCCGCACGTGTGGCTGTGAGCCTCGCACATGCGGCAGCCTCAGCAGCGTCTTGTGATGATCCCAAGACGTGCAATCTATTCCAAAGAAGGCAGTCAAAATTTTCCCAAACAAAACCCCATTTTTGTAAGCTTGCATAAGGCTCCAAATAGGCCCTTTAATTGATAAAGTATGGTTCAAAAGCATGTAAATAAAGACTATAAACATATATTAATCCAAACATGAACTAAATCCTTAATCTTAAATTCATAACATAACTTAATTCCAAGTATTCCATCACACCCACATGTAACTATTTAGTCAAATATATGAATTCCATTACAACTCCAACCCACACCACATCAAGAAATTCCTACTTTAAAGCAAAGAAAGAAAGTGGAATTAGATGGGTTAGACTTACTTTAAGCTTAATGCTCTTGAATTCTTCTTAATTTCCCACTCTTTGATCTTGAGAACTCTCACCTTTTCTTTAAACCCTTTCCTCTTTAATTTCCACTCCAGAGATATATTTTTTATAAAGTTCTAAAGTTTCTTATTTAGAGAAGCACATATATATAATAGGAGGAAAAAGTTGAATAGGACAAAATTAATCAATTTAATCATTCCAAATCAAATTCTTACAAAATTGCTTATTACTACTTAAAAATTATGTTGATCTTAAATGTGAAGTCAATTTCGGATTATTAAGCCTCTAAGGCTCTCAATTTCTAATTTAAACATCTTAAGTGTGACAAATAATTTTCTTATTAAACAGATAGGAATCCATATTTCCAAGGTTCACTGAATTATACGTAATTCCACATAGACTTTCACAAATAGCAGTCAAAAGCACAGAATAGAGGACTAAAAAGGATACCGGAATCATATACGAGGGTCGGGGTTATTACAGGAACTTGCTGCTGGATCTTACCAAATCAAGGCTGGGGAGTGCACCAGTGGCCTGCCAACCATGAAAGGTGGCTGCCAGCCACCTGCCGGCCAAAGATGGGCCACTGCCGGCCAAGGATGGAAGGGTGCTGGCCACTGGTGTGCTATGACACCATTCTGTAATAGAGCACAAAAACAGAGGAAAGAGAGGGTCTCTCAAGGGTATGTACGTACTATGCCACTCCATATCACCTCCAAACATTAAGGGAGAGGCATAATTGAATCCAAGACCATCAATCAAGCATGCAATGCATGATGGCCAAAGATCCAATCTTGCACAAATTCAATAAATTCGACGCAAACAAGACTCTAAGCCCACGGCCTCATCATGAGTGATCAAAGGCAATGGAGACAACGGGGATTGGCTCACTTTCATCACTTTGAGTATGAAGTGGGCCAATCCACCTTGTGTTCAACATAGTGTCCAGTTGAACACGATGCAATGCAAAATGCAACATGCTCATCTATCAATGCTAAGGTGGCATGTACAAGACTCTATCATGGAAGCAATGCATGAAAGACATGTTATGGAGCCAAGAACATTAAAGCAAGTGAAGAACATTACACATGAGGCATGCACCACTAATCTCAAATGGTCAAACCAGCCATGGACAGACCTAAGATACTCCAAAATAGTGGCCAAAACACACTAACACTTAGGTACAAAAAGCAATGAATGCATACTCAACTCATGGCTCACAAGCAAAGCACAAAGCTCAACCCTCAAACACATTGAAAGAGTAATAAACATGAGAGTATAACAAGACTATATGCTCTGAAATTATGCATTAAATGATGCCATATCATTCAAACAACACAAGTATAGCATGCAAGAGGCCTTAAAACTCAAAACTAGTTAAGGCATTCACACAAGAGACATGCAATACATAGCCTAAACCATCAAACTAGCTATGTACAGAGCTCAAATATGTCAAAACAAGGGCCAAAACATGCTGAAAAGGAAGCAAAAAAGCTTAGACAAGCATGCATACATATTGGCTCACAAACAAGGCATAAGGCACATCTCTCAAAAGTTATGAAAGAGTGGAATATGTGAGAGTGTGACTATGTTATATACACTAAAATCATGTGAGAAATGAGGCTAAGGCATGCAATCATCACATACAAAGCATGCTAGGGACTCTAAACACAAAGCTAGTGAAGCCCAACTACACTATAGCTATACAAAGCTAAGCATATATGACCAAGACCACTTAAAACAGAAATGTGCTAGAGCAAAGCTAACACATGCTAGAATGATGAACCAAAGCATGAAGCATGTTAGGCCAATAAGCGTGATTGCACCACAAGTACCAAAAGCAAGCAACCAATGACGAAATCAACCAAAAATAGAGTTAAGGCAGGTCCAAAAAGTCACAAAAATATGCTCGAGCTAAGTTACAAAAGAGTAGAAAAGCATTCCCAAGTATGAGGCCATCAAGGCAAGCAAGCAAGACAAGAGGAGAGGGGACCACCCCCTCTCATTTTGGACCTCAAAACAAGTTTTTCACCACTGAAATTCCTCTGGAATTCAGTGGTTAAAAGGCCAAAACAAGGTAGTTTCAAATGCTTTAAAAGCTAGCACAAAGCAAAGCAAAATAAGCCACAAAAGGGGGTAGACCACCCCTAACTCAAACAAGGCTTTAAACAACCATTTTTAACACTTAAAAATAGAAGTTTTTACAGTTGAAAGCTAAGCCAAAAGAAGCATGCAAAGATGGCTAAGTGCTTAAGCAAAACAAAGCTTAAAGAGGGTAACTACTTACCCTTGAAGAACCACAGCAAAACAGGCACTTCTGAGCCAAAAACCAAGCTTTGAGAGCCCAAATAAAACCTCTAAGAGCCTTAGCAACAAGATAGAGGTGTTTGATTGAGGGTCCCTTTGCAAAAGTGTAGAAAAATCCCACTTTCAAGCACTAAAAAATATATATATATAGAGAGAGAATTCTAGAGAGAGAGAGAGAGAATTTTCAGCTCTAAATTTTCTGAACCCTTGGGAAGGGGGAGGCACCTCCCCTTATATAGGCAAAGTAAGGAGAAGCTTGCTTGGCAAACTTAAAGCTTGCCTTCCATCCCTCTATACACGTGTATGAAGGATGGCTCAGTGAGCCACAGCTGGCCCAAAATATCTAACATAATATCTGTTGGAACATGGTAACCTGCCAGCAATTAGTGGTGGCCGGCAGTGCCTCATTGATGGTCGGCAGGCCTCATCAATGCCGGTAGAGCAGATACCATGGCTGGCAGCCCTTGATCATGGCCGACAGTTCACTAAAGCAAGCACTAGGGAGGGACCAAAGCATGGTCCAAAAATGGGGCAGAAATGAAACAGGGTTTGGAAAGCTTAAACTTGTGACGTTCCGCTGCGAAGTTCGAGTACTTGGCGAACAACCAAACTTGTTACTGGATGTACCTATAAGCACAACCAAGTTTTGAGGACGGTCAAAAATGGGGTGTCTACACGAGCCTTTCAAGGATAGTATTTCTTCAACTTGTCTATGTTGATTAGTTGGGAAAATTGTAGGCTATCCAGGTCCATGAGAATAACAGATCCACTCAACCAGATAGTTTTGATGATATAAGGACCAGTCCAATTAGGTCTGAACTTGCCCCTAGGGTCATAGATGGGAGCCCAGTTGTCTTTCAGCACCAGATCCCCTTATTTGAGATTCCGGAACTTAACTTTCTTGTTAAAATCCCTAGCAATCCTGCGTTGATAATCCTGAACATGGTACAGTGCTTTCAGCCTTCTCTCAACAAACAACATGAGTTCTTCGAACCTACTTTGTTGCCAGTCCACCTCTGCTATCTGGCACTCAGCCATAACCCGCAACGACAGAACTTATATTTCGATTGGCAGAACAGCTTCCATCCCATACATAAGAGAATAAGGGGTCACCCCAGTAGACGTCCGAATTGAAGTTCTGTAGCCCCAGAGTGCAAATGGCAATTTGTTTGGCCAGTCCCTGTAGGTCTCAACCATTTTCTGTAGAAAATGCTTGATGTTCTTATTGGCGGCCTCAACAGCTCCATTGGTTTGCAGCTGGTATGTGGATAACTTATGAAAAGACACGTTGTATTTCTCCAACAAGTTGATCATTTCTTTCTTGAAATGGAAGCCATTGTTTGAAATGATCTCATTCGGGACTTCATATCGACAAATGATGTTATTTCGGATGAACTTAGCCACATGCGTTGCCTTCAACACTGCATAAGACTGAACTTCCACCCACTTCATGAAATAATCAGTTGCCACCAGAATGTATTCGTACCCATTTGACCCCTTCGGTGTAACTGTCCCAATGACGTTAATTTCCCAGACTGAGAAAGGCCATGGTGAAGTCATGTTGTATAGCTTCGACGGCGGGATGTCCATGCGATTTGCATGAATTTGGCATTTGTGGCATCGCCGAACAAAACCAATACAATCCTCCTCCATGGTAGACCATTAGTAACCTTGCTTGAGAATCTTCCGGGCTAACATTACTCCGCTCATGTGTGCTCCACACTCTCCCCCATGGATGGCCTCCATTAGGCGCTTCGATTCTTCTGCATCCACACATAACTTGTGCATTCCTAGATGACCCCTTTTGTACAGTTTACCTCCGCAGATGATAAATTGAGCAGCCATTCACCATATTGCCCTTTTGTCTTTGGTATTTGCCCCTGGTGGATAAACCTCATTTTCCAAGAAGTTCCAGATATCATAGAACCAAGGGTTTTAATCTTGAAATTTATCTATTACGGCGATAGACTCGTAGGCCGGCGTATACCTCTGTTCAATGATGATCGGACGCATCCGGACTCCAAGCGGGATGTCTATCATAGAAGATAGAGTTAATAAAGCATCAGTGAACCTATTGTTCTCTCTTAATAGATGAGTGAAGGTTAGCTTCTTAAACCTAGAAATCAGAACATCCAAGGTCTGGTGATTGATCTTTATCTTTTCTTCTTTGACCTTTCAATCTCCTTTTGCTTGAGACACAACTAGGTTCGAGTCCTTGATGACGTCCAACCTTTTTGCCCCTAGTTCTAGGGTGGCTTCCAAACCAGTGATACATGCCTTGTATTCTACTTTGTTATTGGATACCTTGAACTGGAGTTTGAAGGCTAAGGGTATATGGGAATTGTTGGGTGCTATTAGTAACACCCCTATCCCATAACCGCATTGATTAGACGCTCCATCAAAGTACATTGTCTAAATCTCTTCCTTGACTTGCAGAATAGCTTCATTTGGGAATAGGTATTCTACTGCTTCATCCCCTTCCACTGGGTGATTTTCTAAGAATTTCGTTACGGCTCTCCCCTTGACAGACTTGCGAGTGACATACTTCAGATCAAATTCAGAGAGGAGAAGCAACCAACAGGCTAGCCTACCTATAAGCGCTAGTTTCTCAAAGAGATATTTGATGGGATCTAATCTCGAAATCAGAATTATGGAGTGAGCTAACAAGTAGTGCCTCAACTTCCTAGTAGCCTATACCAAGGCTAAGCAAGCTTTCTCTAGGGGGGTGCAACGGGTCTCATAGTCCAGCATTTTCTTGCTCAAATAGTAGATGGCTTTCTCCGCCCTATCCTCAGATTCCTGAGCAAGCATGTATCCCATTGTTGTGTCCATTAGTGATAGATACAGAATCAAGGGCTTCCTTGGCTCTGGCGGCGATAACACAGGCGGGTTTTGAAGGTACTGCTTGATCTGCTCGAAAGCGAATTTGACAATGGTCATTCCATTGGAATTTCTTTCCTTTCTTCAAGAGACCAAATAGTGGTTCACAAGTCAAGGTTAATTTATAAATAAACCGTCTTATGAATTGCACTTTACCCAGAAAGCCTCACGCCTCCTTTTTAGTCCTTGGTGGCGGTATTTCTAGGATGGCCTTGATTTTCGAAGGATCTACCTCGATGCCCCTCTATGTGATCAAGAAACCTAGCATTTTTCTTACTGTTACGCCGAAAGTACACTTTTGTGGATTCAACCTCAGTCTGTATTCTCTGATTCGTTGGAAGAATTTCTCCAAGGCGGTGTAGTGGCCCTCTCTTTCCTTGGACTTGACAATCATGTTGTCCACGTACACCTCGACCTTTTTATGGATCATATCATGCAGAATTGTGGTTGCAGCCCTTTGATAGGTAACCTCGGCATTCTTTAGCCCAAACGACATCACTCTATAGTAGTAGGTTTCCCACGGTGTAGTGAAAGCAGTTTTCTCTCTGTCTTCGGGTGTTATCAGAATCTGGTTATACCCAGAAAATCCATCCATGAAGGAGAGCAACGGATGGCCTGTGGTGAAGTCCACTAATTCATCGATGTGCGGTAGAGGAAAGTCGTCATTCGGACTGGCTCTACTCAGATCTCTGAAATCCACGCACACCCAAATTTTGTCGTCTTTCTTTGGCACCGGAACAATATTAGCCAACCAAGATGGATACTCAGATACTAGCAAGAACCCTGCGTCTATTTACTTGGTGACCTCCTTTTTAATCTTCAAAGCCCAATCCGGGCATATTCTCCACAACTTCTGTTTGACGGGTCGGGCCTCGGGGTCAAGAGGGATCTGATACTATACAATCTCAAGATCGATTCCAGGCATATCTTCGTAGGACCATGCGAAAACATCTTTGAAATCTTTTAATAAAGCAATTAAGCGCTCGTGCTCCTCCAAAGACAACGTGGACCCGATCTAGACCAGACACGGATCCTTCTTAGTACCCACATTAATTGCAATGATTTCATCAACAAGGGGTTTTACAAACCTCTCTTCCTCTCAATTAATCAAATGTTTCAAAACCAAATGAATTCCTTCCTCATCGTTTTCATCAAAATTTTGAAAATTATGATCAATGCAATAAACAAGAGGCATAGAGAAATACTTAGAATCTGTAGCGGCATTCTCATTCAAAAAATCAAGCTCATCCAATTCCTCGGTAACAACCGACTCAAAAGAAAAGGAAAAAGACGACCTGGACAAAACCTTGGCATCCGGGTCATCAACTTCAAGAATACCGGACTCTGACTCAGAGGAACTAGAATCTGATTTTGACTCCACAGACTCTGTCGAATCAGATTCAGCTCGCTACTCGACTCAGAACCACTAGATAGGTAGCTCTCCTTCAACTGCCCAATGAGAGAGGGTGCATCAGATGCATCCAGAATGTCGCTAGAAGGGTTCACGACCGGTTGGTTCCCGATCATGGAAATGGTCAGGTTATCCCCCAAGCTCTCTGAGTCGATCTGAGGATCTGAAAGGAGACATGCCAGTGCAGCTCTTACTTCGACTTCACTGTTGTTGGAATCACTTTCTGTGCTCTTTGCAACTTCAACAATTAGTTCAGTCTATTCTTTTGTATCACTCTCTTACAGCTGCAAGGTAAAGAAAACCTCAAAGCCGGGAACCTGCTGCTTCTCAGAGTTGAACCAGGGTTCGGGGAAACCACAAAATGGGAAGTCTTCACCCTCCCGAACAAAATAACCATTTAGGGTTCCTCGGATTGGTCGGTGCACAAGCTCGTAGCGCTTCCCGATTTGCTTAGCTTTGGCTTTTCCAGCCATCTCTTTTCTTTCCCTCACCCAGTCCTCTTTGGTGAGTGTATAGCCAAGACCAAAGGCATGCGGGTTATGTGGCACATCGGCCAATGCAGTGACGCTTTTTCGGCCACTCTTTTCTAATCCCATTCTGAGCATATGTTGTAGCTTATTCATGAGATATACAGATTGGGCGCTGACATATAAGCTCTCATCAATGGCCAAGATATTTTGCACTACCTGGGCCTTAGCCAAGGTAAACCCCGAACGGAAAACATCCTTTTCACCATGCACAATCTCCAGCACAAGTGTAGTGACCTCTGGCGGAGGATGTATAGATGAATTCCCAAAGACTATGGCCACCCCTTTTCCATGGGGGTACTTCAGCATTTTGTCGAGAGTGGAAGAAACAACTTTCACTTGATGCAGCCAGGGTCACCCAAGTAGTAAGTTGAAAGTGGCCGGAACATCCAGGACGTGGAACTCAATATCCTGTTGAGCCGGGCCCACTTGTACTCTGATCTGTACTGTTCCCATCACCTCTTTACTTATATTGTCATATGCCCGGATCACCTGGGCCATAGGCACACAATCGGCCAATTTTAGACCAATAGTATAAGCCGTGCGACAAGGACAAACGTTGATTGCTGACCCGGTGTCGACCAATACCACTAGTATCCACTTTTCTCGGCACTCCACTGATATGCATAGAGGCTTGTTGTGTGCAGAGCCTTCCAGCGATAGTTCCTTGTCTGAGAAGGTCAAAGTCGGCGTAGCACCTCTCGGGAAGACCAGTCCAACTAGATGTTCAGGAGTAGTTTCGATGGACAATTTGGCTTTATCCATCGCCGATAGTACAACTTGTCTGTGCACTCGCGAAGCCATAAGCAGACCCTAGATAGATATGTCAGCTTGAATCTTCTTCAACTATTTCAGCACAGCCTTTTCTTCTAATTGCTTTTCCCTCAGTTTCTCCACCTCTTTATCCTTCCCGGATGCCTGGGGTTAGTCCAGATGCAGTGGTTTGAAATATCAGCCACTTCTTGTCATATGGTTGACTTCTTCCACATACCAAGTGTTGTCAGGAAGGTCTTCACCCCAATCTTCATCAGTATGGTCATCCCACTAGACTTCTTCGGCAGCCGACAAGCACTCGTCTAGCTCTGTTCGGATTACCTTCTCATTACAAACCTCCTCCACAGGGTGTTGGGCTTTTCTAGTTTCCGGGTTATTTTCACCCATTTCTTACACAAAACACCTCAGTGCGTCTTCTTGTTCAATATGTACAGTACTAATAATGCCCAGTTCCTGAGCCAATTGTTCTATACCAGTGTTTTCTGATAGTTTATCCTTTCCCTCGGCCATTTTAGCCATTGCAGCTGTTCCTGCTTTCTGTTCTTCTGGCTTCGATTCAGTTCCCTCTTCTTTATCGGGTTCATCACTTAGCCACCCATAATTGTCCGTCGACCTGTTTAGATAGAACCAATCAATATGCACGTCCCCTTGATCTTGTTCATGAAAGAACTGTAAATTGTCTATGTCCTCCTCCAGGTCGGCCAGATCATCTAATCCCTGACTTGGGCCATTCTCTCAAACTACAATGACCTCCATCCCAGTCGGCAACACCGCTTCTGGTTTTGCTTGATTGATTGGCACAATATAGCAGTTCGGATTGTATACCTCTTTAGATAAGTCCTCAGAGCCCTCGGGCATCAGATTGACATTCTCCACCAAAGTTGACCTCCCTTTATCTTCCACTGTCACCACCACTGGTTCGGGTTGGAGTGTAGACGTATTCATCATGCACAAATCCATGCTTTTAGGGATGAATAACGCAAGTTTAGGTAGGTGGAAAGGAGTGATATATATATTGGGGTCATAAGGGACGGCCAGTGTGTAGATGAGGTTTATATGCTAGGGTAGAGGGACTTGGTTATGTGGTGGGAGAGGATTTGTAGTGACGTTGCATTTTTGGGGAGGTGTTATCACCTTATTGTCGATGAGATCTTGAATCTCATGACGTAGCCTATAGCATTGATCAGTGTCATCACCGTGCTGTTGGTGAAAAGCATAGTATTTAGCCGGGTTATGTTTAGGAGGGAGATGACCAGGCAGTGGGTGTTGTTCTAATGGCTTAACATGCCTTTTTCTAATCAGAACCCCTGGGGCTTTGGATAAAGGCATATAGAGCTGGTTGAAGACCCTTGGTTTCGGGCTTGGTAGCTTGGGGTTTCTGGAGTTGTGTTGGATGTACCGGCAAAAGGGTTGGTAGTCTTCGGTATGGTGGTGACCATGCTCACATCCGAAGGCCGTGTAGAGGTGCTACCACTCATGGCTGCATTAGAACTGCACGTAAAGGACCTTTTGGGTTTCTCCTTCTCATTATCTATCAGCCCCTGCTTCATTGCATCCTCAATTTGAACCCCAATCTCATGGAGCTCAGCAAATATAAACAAAGGCAAGACTATCATCTTCTGCAATAATCTCCCTTGCAAGTTGCGGACCACAATTCTGATTTGGTCCTTTTTAGATGGCTTGATAGTCATCATAGAGGCCTTACCCTTCCATCGAGTCACAAAGTCTAAGAAACCCTTCTTTGGTTCTTGGCGGGTCACTTCAAGATCACGGGTAGTGACCTTGATCTGGGTATTGTAGGAGTACTACGCTATAAAGGCCTCGACCATTTCCTCCAAACTTCTCTTCAAAGAGTCTCCAAGCTTGGCATACCAGATGGCCGCTATACCCGACAGGGTCCAGCCAAAAAGCAACAGCTTCTGCAGTCTAGTAAGACCTATTGGTCGTAGGATATCCAAAAATAACCGTAGATGGACCATAGGATCCCCGGAGCCATTAAACCGGTCTATAATTGGCATCTTGAATCTGTCTGGCAAAGTCACTGCTGAGTCAATGTAGCCATCCTTAATATCAGGGATTGAATTCACACCCTACGCCCGTTTGAAGAGCTTTTCTAGCTTGTTAAATTTCAATGCAGTAGGGTCGATCTCAAATTCAAATGGCGCCTCCATCTGGTAAATTGGTGCCTTGGAGGTCTGAGGTAGGATCGAATCTGTCGGAATGCCCATATTCTTTTGGACATTGACTGTGAGCCGGGGTGCCGGAATTCCCGCTAGAGGTGCATGGGATGCAGAGGCTATTGCTGGTTGGGGTTGTTGTTGCTGAAGTCTATCTATCACTTCTACTTGGCGGGCTGCGACCTCAGCTTGGCGGGCTGTGACCTCAGCTTGGCAGGCAGTATCTAGCTATATAGCCTCAATGGTCTGCTAGAGTTGACGAAGCATATCTTCTATGTTGACTGAGGGCTGTTGAGCTATTAGAACTGGCGAATACTCTCTTTTTGGAGTAGAAGTAGAAGACTGAGCCTGACTGAGCACAGTAAAAGATGATTGTTGGACGAGTGAATTATGCTTGATCCTCCTCCGTCTAGTAGCCGGTGGGAGGGAAGCAAACATTGGCTGTTCCCTGACAAGATCCTTAGATCTATAAAGTCGCCTTATACGAGTCCAGAGTGCTTAGGGGGTAACAGATTCGTCCGAAGCAATTGTGAAAAACTACCTCGCAAAAAGAAATAAAGCGAAAAGAAAAACAAAAATTAGAAACTGCACAGCACCTCAGTTCAGATTCTAATCAATGCACTGATATAATCAAAGCTGTAGAACCATGATCAAAATTGAATTCTGCCTCTGAAAAACTGATACTCAGACTTGCAACTAATACATACATTCCTGCGGAGTTTCACTCTAAAAGCACAAATCAAGCAAGTGTGAGCCAAAACACCCCTATGATGGGGCAGGGTTACCCTGTCCTAGTTTCGTCAAGAGCTAGGGGTTTACTACGCAAAACAAGCAGTTTCATACAATTCCTACATTCGGGTAAGCAACTTGTCCTAGTTTGGAACAACCTCTATGGTTTCTGATATATAACTTAGGCCGATTGGTTAAGAAAGGTACCTCAACAAGACTACCTAATATACCTCTCACACCTAACACTGAGAAGTGAAAGGAGGATCAAACGGTATAATAATAGTCCAGATCCAAGAGTTGTGTTCCCATCGTGGTAGAGCCCGCAATCGGTCAGCCTTTTGGCAAGCTTTTCCAAGTGAGCCTCCTGCAAACCGTTCAGGAATAGCAGATGGCAAACATTGTGACATAGGCACACCGTTGCAAATGTAAATGCAAAGAAACACATAAGTGTAGACAAAACAACATATCATGAGTTCGAGTCAAGTTCTCTAAATCCCCAATAGAGTCGCCAGAAACTGTAGCTCGCCTTTTTTCGCGCCCCCTTTCGGAAGGTTTTGAAAAGAAGGCCTCATGGTTCGGACTCCCGCAGTTCTGAATCTAATCTCACGAATGCAATATGAAACTGATAAGCTCCAAAGAGTCCAAAAACAACAAATCTTTTGGAAAATTGATTTTTGGGTCAAAAATGCCAAAATTGGACTGCTTTGCCAGATATAGAGTCGCCACCTAAATATTTTATTTTTGGGGAAATTTAGGAAACCCATGACTCATGCCAAAGGCCACGTGTCTGTCATCACCAAAGTTACCTCGGCTCAGGAACTTAGGTACTAGGGGGGAAAGTCATGAATTGAGCACCCCCGCTCGCCTGATCAAAGATCAGCCTCTACTAATCATGATATGATTTTTATGTACATGATGTGCTCTTGTTCCGGTTATTAAGCTAGCTTTACTACGTGATGCGCACAAGCAAGTATAGACTAGTTCGCTCAATTTGGAATAATTCAACTCATGTTTGTTTGCGAAATAGTTTGAATTTGTCACCTCAAGTGGGCTTAAGGTTTGCGAATTTGCCCCCAAACATAGTGGGCTTAAAACATGATTTGCCACTCAACAAAGTGGGCTTAAAACTTACATTCGTTGAATCGTTCCAATTCAAACAACAAGCCTCCATCCACAGGCATTCAAGCAGTTTAGCAAATAAGCACATAGCCTCATGGCAAGCATGCTAATCATGGCAATCACTCACACTCATGCAAGTATGCTAAAACATAAAACTCACCTAGTACTCCAAGCCAAGAAAATATGAGTTAGAAAACTATGCATGATTCCTACCTATTTAATATGTCTAATGCAACGCATGTTATATGCAATTAATAGGCTCGGCTACTAATATGGCATATGGATCGATTTGATAACATGCGATTAAACACGTATTCAAAGAATTATTTGAAATTGCAATGCAGTTTGACTGATGCGCCGAGCCTCGATACATGCATGACAAGATGAATGGATGCAAGCATGCGATATGCTAATTGAAATATGATGCTCCCAATCTAACTATCAAAAGCGGTTAAGTAAAAGGGAGAAAGACGTGGGGTTGGAAAACATGTACACACACATGCACACTCATTTATTACAACATTACGCCCTCGCGAAGGAGGGTCCGAATGAATAAGCTAACTAGCTACCAACTAGCTACGCTAAGCTAATTAAGCCAATTATTACAAAACTGGAATAAATAGCTAAACTAATTAACTAATTATTACAACACTTAAAATGAATAATTAGTTAACTATCTAAGCTAATTAATTAAAACAAATTAACTAGGCTAAGCTAATTTAATATTACAACATCAACTAATTAGCTACAACTAATTAGACTTATTAAATATTACATCATAACTTGCTATGCTAATGAGACAATTAAACGATCAAACTCATTTGACATGAGCACCAAGGAAGATGGATGGAGGTTGCATGCATATCGCCTGAAAGCTGCTCTGTTTGTCCCTAGACTGCCTCTATTTCACCTTCAACCACTGCCTCTATTTCTGCAAAACTGCACTGCTGGCCACACACCAAGGGCCGGCCGTGCATTACTGATGGCCGATCGGGCCTACAGAGTGCCGGCTGTGCATTGATTTGGTGCAAACTCTGTTTCTGTGCTCTGAGGTGAAATCAGTGCAGATAGAGCATTTTCAAGCTCTATTTGTCCCTCCTTCATTCTCTGTCATGGGAAAGCCTCAAGAGAAGGTAGGGCTTGACTCCAAAACCATCAATGAGCAATATGATTACTTGATGATCTCGAATATCATTGTGGACAAAAATCAATAAATTTAATGCAGATGACCATCCCTTCTTTTTTGTCATGGAATGAACTCAAAAAAGAGAAGTTGAGACGCTTGAAGGATATCAAAAACACCATGGATTGATACTTGATGACCCTTGACACAAGAAACTTGGCATAACGTCTGGCTAAGTTTAAGCTATTCAAGCCATTTTGTTTAAGTGTGTTGATCCAAGTTTTAAACCAATTATTTTAGTCATTGCCATTCATTAGTCCATTTGTCCAAATGTGATGTTAAAGTCCTCTAAACAAGAAGTGATGTCAAGCAAGAGGTCCTTCTAAAAACATGAGAATGAGACTACACTGTTGACGATGAGTCTCCAAAGAGATTAAGCCATTAAGTGTAGTTCTCCTTTACATGTATTGAACAACCTCAATTGGTTGAAACCATTCTCATGAATGAAAGATATGGAATGATCGCTTGATTAGTAAACGAGGCCCCAAACATGGAAAATGAGCAAAGAGAGTATATTAAACAACAAGTATGCCAACTTATGAGACCACAAGTGTATTAAACAAGGCATGAATCAATTGAAAAATCCTAGACAACCTCAAAATAGTCCTAAATACATGAAAATCAGAGGTAAAACATGCATGAAAAGTGGGTGAAAAGCTAGGCAATAAAGATGAGAATTGAAGCTAACAAACAAGGATAATGAGTGTGGCTAACCCCTCCATTTTTAAAGCTTCAAAGTATGGTTTTTAGTCTTTTCAAACCTCTAAAAATCAGTGTAAATACCAAAGAAAAAGAGTGAAAATGAGAAGGTTTGAGTTATGAATAAAGGTGCAGAAAGAGCAAACACTCTCTACCCTTTTAGTAACTCTCCAAACCCAACTCCAACACTTCAAACAAACTCAAAACCAACCAAAACAGCAAGAATAATGAAGTAAAGGATAGAAATGAAGGCAAGAGAAGAGAAACAAGTTTATACCTTTCAAGAAGTAAGCTTGTTCTTAGAGTTTCAAACTCAATTTCAATGCACTCTCAAGCTTGAATTACACTTCCTCAAGATCAACCAAGGCTTTAGGATGGTAAGACAAGGTTGTATATGATGTATATAGGTGGTGTAAGCAAGCTAGGTTAGCTCATAGAATGCCTTACAATGGAAGAAGGAGGAGTCAAGGCTCTCAAGGTGTATATATCTCTTCTAGAATTTTGTTCAACCCTCGAAACAATCCCAGAGCTTCGGTTTTTATAGAATTCGATCTCAAAAGGTGATAAATATCTTCAAAAATGAATAGTTGGCGGCCTCCCACCCAAAACAATGTTTATCGCTATCGAAGGCCGGCTGGCCATTCATAGCCACGGTCGGCCATCGCTGATGCACGACCTCCCCTGTTTTTTTGGTTCAAACTCAGCACATGGTGAGAAATGGTCCAAAAATGAAACCCAAGGGTTCAAACAAGGTAAATGTTGAAGATGTGAGGTTATTTCAGATGCCCGATTGATTCCGAATCGCTGCGAATTCATAATTCAACTTTCATCATCAAGTGCATTGAACCAAGTGTCTAAATCTTGCGGTTGGTCAAAAATGGGGTGTCTACGCTCTCCAATCTTGATAATGGACGGAAGAGAAGCACAATCCAATAAATTTCTAGTTCAAGTAGAAGGTTCTATTTATACAATAAAAATATTTATTAAATTTTTTTTTATTAAAAGTTTATCTTTTTAAAATTATTAAAAGGTATCTAGATCTTAAAAAATCAAAAATCTTAATTTATGTACTCTTAAAATTCTAATTTTTATTATTCTCACCCCTTCACCAGTACCTATCATCCACCACTATTGTTGCTTCTCTCTACTGTCATAACTGTTGGCACCACTCTATAACCTTTCTCCAACCCTCCTTGCCATTCCCAACTCCTTCCTAACCCTTCTTAGCTACCAACAATCGTTTGTTTACCACTTCCTCACCATATCCCTCCTTTATGTTGCCACCTTCCTTCTATTCTTCTTCCTTCTCATTTTTCTTCCTTAAACCTTGTACTTTACTTCTCTTTAGTTTTTTCACAATGGTAGGATTGAGGAGAATAGGTCCTAGTAAAGAGATTGTGGAGCGGATCAGAATAAGAAAGTTAAGAGAGGTTATAGTAGGGAAGGAGGTCACTAATAGAAAAGAAAAGGCCAAGGTGGTAGTTGGAAGTAAAGGAGGAGGTGACTGTGACTATGGCAACTTGGCAAGCATCACAATATTGAAGCAAGTGAGGACCTTCATTGTTGTAGTTATATTCCATTTTAGCATCTTGTTGACTCCAAAAAATAATTTTTTGTCGATTATGGTTAAGTCTCGTTTAATTCATTGTGACTTGTCAATTATGACCAAATCTAATTTCATTGATTATAGCCTGCCAATTTTGGTCTGTCGATTTAGATCATGACCATCTTCAAAAATTTACTATGGCCATAATTATATTATTATTATTATTATTATTATTATTATTATTATTATTATTATTATTAAGTTTGTTGGTGTTCGTGTAGGGAGTAGGTGGTTACAAATTGAAGTGGTGCCACGTGTGACTGTGGTATAGATAATATATTGGGATAACTTCCCATTTTGCTGATATATAGAGATAGTTTTCATATTGTGGCAAAGGAAAAGAACGTGGCTAGAGGAAGAAACTTTCAATCATTTTCTTGCCAAAAGAAACCAATTGTGGGTTTTGAGTTAAATAAGCAAAGAAATTTAAGCATAAGGGACTATCATCAACACAACTCTACATGAGTTCAATTAGGAATAGATAGCTTCTAGCATAGGAGTAGTTTATTCCCTTTAGGAGTAGTTTTAATTTAATGGTTCTGTAATCGTTTTTTGGTTCTTGCAATCAATAAACTTTTTTCGGGTTCTTTTGTATTTTTGTTTTTGTTCTTGTTCAAATCTTTGTAACAAGTAACAATTTCAGCCATACTATATTAATTTTTAGTTTGTTTCTTCACATTACAACCTCCCCTACAAACAACTTCCAGCATATGGAGGGATCGGATGATGTTGTGGGGTCTGGAATGTCGCTGGAGTTTTCTTTATGATCCATAGTTGCAGTCTGCCCCTTGTCTTCTGATGGGACCAAGTCATTAGTTGTTGGTGAGTTTTGACTTGGTGTAGCAAGGTCTACTTCCTCCTTGCCTTCTCTACTCTGGTCTGCCTTAGGCCCTGGCTGAGTAACCTGCACTAGGGGTTGCGCTATTCCGGCGTCAATCTCCATCCCTAGTTCGGTTGTTTCAGTTAGGTCGACCGGGCAGATGTGATGACTCCCTGGCGCGAATTCTGCAACGAAATCTGCCAATGCTTGTGCTTTTATTGCGGTCCTAGGTTGGAACTTAATGTCATATTGTCCCAACTCTATTGCCCACTTCAGAATTCGTCCAGAGAAGTTAGCTCTTTCAAATAAAGCCTTGAGTGGGAAGGCTGTGAGAACAACTATGGTGTGGGCATGAAAGTAATGTGACAACTTCCTTGAGGCCATCATTAAGGCCAATGCCAGTTTCTCCAGTGGCAAATACCTCGTTTCGGCGCCTAGCAATGTCTTGCTGGCATAGAAGATTGGAAGATGCTGGATTCCCTCTGCTCGAACCAACACTGCACTTACCGCGTGCTGAGAGACTGCCAAGTAGAGGAAGAGTTCTTCTCCAGGTATTGGGGTGACAAGTAGTGGTGGAGAAGACATGTATTCCTTCAAACTCTCCAGAGCTCGGTCGCATTCTTCGTCCCACTCAAACTTAGCTTTTAATGACTGAAAGAATGGACGCAATCTGTCTGAAGACCGGCTGATGAATCGGTTATGATATCTTGCCATGCCGGTGAGATGTCAGACTTCTTTCACGAAGTTAGGCCTTTCTAACTCTGAATTGCTTTGATTTGGGAGGGTGCGCCTCAATACCCGGTTGGTCACCAGAAACCGAAACTTGCTGCACCTACAATCGAATGCGCACTTAGAAGCGTTAAGGCGCAGCTTGTGTTTCTTCAGGATCTGGAACATCTTATCTAGGTCCTTTAGATGGTCATCCGCATCCTTGCTTTTGACCACCATGTCGTCGATGTAAGCCTCCATTGTTCTGCCTAACAATAGCTCGAACATCTTTGTGACCATTCTCTGGAATGTCGCTCCTGCGTTCTTTAGGCCAAAGGGCATGACCTTGTAACAGTATAGTCCTCTTGGAGTGGTGAAGGATGCTACTTCCTGATCCGGTTCGTGCATGGCTATCTGATGGTAGCCTCTGTATGCGTCAAGAAAGCTAAGCCTGCTGTGCCCAGCTGTTAGGTCCACCAATTGATCTATCCTTGGTAGGGGGAAGCTGTCCTTCGGGCATGCTTTGTTGACCGTCTTGTAATCGACGCAGACGCGCCACTTGCTATTCTTCTTTGGCACCACGACTGTGTTGGAGATCCATTTGGGGTAATGTACCTCTTTGATTGCTCCTGCCTTCAGAAGGTTACCCACTTCTTCTGCCACTATCTCTGCGTGGTGGAGTGCCGATCTGCGTGTGCGTTAAATGACCGGTCTGGCAGATGGGTGGACATTGAGTTGGTGGCAGATGAGGTTTGGATCAATGCCTGGCATGTCGTAAGGCGTCTAGGCAAACACTTCGATGTTAGAGGTCAGGAATTCCATAACCTCCAACCTCTCAGCGCTGGATAACGACGAACCAAGCAAAAAGAACTTCTCCGGGTTCTTTTCATCGATTCTTACCTCCACCAAGTCTTCCACCGCTTTCTGATCAGCCGCTTTGCCAACCTCTACGAATAGTTCATTACTCTCAGGTTCTTCAACCGAATGAACATATCCTTTGGCGCGCTCGCCATTCACAGACGAAGCATTGTTTGGACATAATCTGGTCCCCATATACTTCTTCAATTATTCCGGTGTCGTTGGGAAACCGCATCACTTGGTGGTAGGAGGATGCCACCAAGCGCATGGCATGCAGCCATGTTCTGCCTAAGATGATGTTGTAGGTGGAGGGGACCTTGACCTGAACTCCACTTGCTTGGCCACACTTCTGCCTTATTTGGAAGGATGATTTTGCCGACTGGCCACTCCGGCATAGAATTGAATCCAATCAAAGGGGATACGGCAGGGGCTAAGTCCTTGTCTTGAAGCTTCAGTTGCTTGAAGGTTTCATAGTACATGATTTCGCATGAGCTACCTTGGTCAATCAGAATCCGCTTGACGTCAAAATCCTTGACTCAGAGAGTGACGACCAGGGCATCGTTGTGAGGGCAGTAAATCCTTGCCAAGTCTTTATCCGAAAAAGACATGACATTTGTGGCCTCTGTCTTCCCATTCTTAACAACCGGTTGGGCACTTAGCACCTCCCTTAAGTGCTCAGCCTTTTTGATTGAACCTCTGAGCTCGCATACACGCTCAGGTTCAAAGACTCCATGTATTACGTTGATGACGCCTTGGGGCGGGGCGTCGATCGGCATCCCATTGGGGTTGTTGTGGTCCTGGGGGGCTGGCTGCGCCCCTCCCTCTATGTATTTGTCCAGGTGGCCTGCTGCCACCAATTCTTCCAGATGCTGCCTCAACGGCGTGCAATTCTCAGTGCGGTGCCCCTTTTCTTTGTGGAAAGTGCATCTAGATCTGTCATCTTAGTCCTTTTGGGCCTTGCCTAGCTTGGCTGGCCACTTGACGAAAGGCTCGTCTCGAATCTCACTAAGTATACGGTAGATCGGTTTCTTGAAAACCGTGGTTATGGCAGTGCGGACTCTCAACCATCTCTTGTCCTGGTCCTCGCCGTTGTCCCGCCTGCCTCGTCCGTTTCGATTTTGGCAATCTACCGTATTGACCTTTGCTGAGGTCTTCTTCTCAGGGGCTGGGGTCGCGCCAGATTTTGCTTTGGTACGAGCGTCATCCTCTTCTACCCTGATGTGCTGATGCACTCTTCATCAGGGCCTCCATGGTTAGGGGCGGTGTCATGGTGATAGAGTCCCTCAGTCTGTTCCCGACTGGAAGGCCTCTTTTATATTGCGCAATGGCGAGATTGGTTGGGCAGTCCCCAATCTGGTTGAATGTCTCCCAGTAGCGACTGTTGTATGACCTAAGGGTCTCCTTATCGCCCATGTTGATGGAGAGTAACTGGTCGATCTCCACCGAGGTTTTTGTGTTTGTTCTGAACCGCGTTATAAACGCCTCCGCCAGTTGCGCCCAGGAGGCTATGCTGCCCTCTGGTAGTTTTTCAAACCAAGTCAAGCCAAGGTCGCCAAGGCTTGAAGGGAATGGGATGCACATCAAGGCCTTGTTCACGCAGATATCTGACCATGACTGGCGAAAGTGGCTTATGCAGTAGGGATCCGCTCTTCCTCATACGTTAGAATTTAGGGTCAGAGGAAGCTCGATGGAAGGCGCGTTTTCTATTGCTGGGACGAACGGTGAGGTCTACAGCCTCACCAATGCCTTGTCCATTGGTTCGTATGCCGGGCGCAGCATTGGCATTCCAACCTCGACGCTTCCATGCGTCCGAGGAGCCAACCGCTGCAAGGCAGGAACCCTGTGGATCGCGTTGCTCGCGCCCTCCTTCCATCGTGCCTTCTCTTCTAGCATGGATCGTAGGTCGGACGATCTGGGTAATTTCGTCTGTCTAGACCTCGTCTGGTGCGTATGTGAGGGCCAATAGGTACTTCCCTCAGTGTATGACCTCTCAGACCTCGTCCTCTCAGACCTGGAGTGATGAGTCCTAGAAGATCTGGATAGCGTGTCGCCTGTCCTGAGGCTTCTGTTCTCTGGTTGAGAGAGTGTAGAATTCCTACTACGACCCTCGGAGTGGCGAGGGGGCGTCTTGTTGTTGCGCCCCTCTCCTGTCGCCACTTCTTTACCCTTCATCTGGCGCTTTAAGGATTCCATGTCCGCCGCCATCTCGCCAGACAATTCGTCTTGTTCTCTGACGCGATCCTCCAGAATTTGAGGATCAACCCTGCGCCTTTGTCTTTCTGGGCTTTGCGAACGAGAGGGATGAGGGCTGTTATTTCTCCTTCTTCCCTTGGCATCCCTCCTGGGGGTTTGTCGTTGCTCCAGGTTCGCCATGGGAGTGATCACTGGTAGGCCTTCGCGCCTTGCACCCCCATCTGGAGTCAGTCCGTCGACGGCAGATTGAGGTAATTCTTCATTGTTTGCCATTGAGGTTCAAGAGAGAGCTTGATCAAGAGGTTGTTCTTGTCTGAATTCCCACAGACGGCGCCAATTGTACGGGAAAGAAATATACCTTCTCGTATAATCCTGTTGATCAAGTCTGCGTTCCTCTGTACGACGTCGCTTGGTCACCTGAAAACACGAACGTGAGCTGGCCGGCGGGTGTGTGCCGGAAACCTCTCCGATGCCTAAGTCAGAAAGCAAGACAAGTTGGCAAAAGCTCAATGTAATCAGGGAGCAAAAGTTGCGTTATCTCTCCTTAGGTGATTTGGGTGAGCTTTTATAGGTTTCGTGTGGCACAATCTTGATAGGACTCTTATCCCCATGTAGAGTCTTTCTAGGATTACTCCTCCTTGCGTAGAGTCCTCCTAGGATTCACACTCCTGGAAGGTAACGCTTATCTTCCAACCTCCCTAAACACCGCCACCATGGTTGCTAAAACCAATGAGATGGTTCCAATACTACCGATCAAACACAATACTTTCCCTACTTTCTACTTTACTTTCTACCTCTTGCCATGCCACCCAATCGAGCTAACTATAAGAGAGTTGAGATTAAACATGGCATGGGCTAAACGACCGATCGACACCCAAAACCGTGTCACTCTAAAGACTTTTATTCTCAAATACCTTAGACCAGATTAACTTGTGACATGTCATGACCGAGCCCTCGGTCTTGGTACTCTGTGTCAACCGAACTACCTCTCAGTGTTCTCCTGACTGGTGTACTTGCTATCTTTCGTGCTTGGGCTTATCTCGGCCCAACACCCAGCTCGGCCCAATTTATTTGTATAAATTACCCTCTCAATGATGTTGAAATTCACTCCACTAAATTTAATTGTTTACTATGTAGCAATTGGGATACAACAGTTGTTGATGACCCCAAAACTTTCTTTTTGTCTAGCGTGGGCCATATGATTACATGCCAACAAGAGTTGATGAATAGAAGTCATGATTGAGATGTTAGACCATCTCCAATGGTGAATCAAAGTTGATATTAAATTTAAATTTTGGTGAAAAAAGTATTTTTTGGTGCTCCAACCGTTTCACCAAATTGATATCAAACTGAGAATTCAACGAACGTTTCATCAAAATGAGAACAGGCTCTGCATTTCACCAAAATACTGTGCATAACCATTGGGGGAGACCAACCGGTCGACCAGCCGGTTGACCGGCTGGTTGACTACCAAAAAGTTCAAACAGTTCCAAAAAAAGGTTCAAACAGTTAAAATAAATAAATAAATAAATTTTTACCATACCGGTCGACCAATCGGTCGACCACTAAAAAGTTCAAAAAGTTTCAAAAAAATAAAAATAAAATAAATTTTTTTTTTTTTGGCTTAACCGGTTGACCAACCGGTTGTTCTGGGGCAGATTTGATAAACATTTGATGAAAATCAACTGTTGGAGCATTCGGTATCAGATTGAGAAAAAAGTCATTCTTTTACTCAGATTTGATGAAAATTTTGGTGAACCGCTGGAGATGCTCTTATGGGTCAATTTTTTTATTCTATATTTTTTTTAAGAAAAGCAGATAAATTTGATTATTTATTTTCTACTAGTATATATATTGTCTTTATGGTCTTTTTCTTGTATTGATGTATGTCCGTATGTGTTGGTAGAATTTAGAATTTATATAATTGTATAGTTTGTTTAATTCTTTTAATATTTATAAATATTTTTTTATTGATTAATAGTTAAAAATATAAAATAAAATAAAAATTAGGAGCCATACTTGTTTCCTTTTCTTTCTTACTTTTCTTGATCTTGTGATATATATTTATGGGATTTTTATTGATAAATCTCATTTAGAAGTGTTCTAATTTAAGAAATCCATAAATAAATTTTTTAACTCACTTAGTCCCATATATGTATATTTTTATTCCATAAAGTCAATTTTCTTGATTTACACTATTTTCTCAAACTGTTATGCCCTTATATTTAATGTTGATATTTAATGTCTCTAAACTGTAAATCAAAAAAAGCTCCTTTTTCATCAAACTTTAATGTTGATATTTAATATCCCTAAACCCTAAACCAAAAAAATTCTCTTTTCATCAAACTTATTAAAAAATTTGATAAGCTTATAACATGGACACCTTTCTAGAAAGTTCTTTAATGGCTTCAACACCTTAAGAATTCTCTCTCATCTGATGTGAACATTCACAACACATTTTCAAAAAATTCTCTCTCATCTAATATAGTGATGTAAACGTTCACAACATGTGAGCATTCTTATTTTTAAGCAGTGACAATATGTTATATTTCCTTTTTTTTTTTATTGTGATTACTATTGGTAACAATTAACATTAACTATCAACATCATGTAATTGACAACACATAATGTAATTGCCCTCTTTTATTATGAATATTCACGTAATGTTTATATTCAAATGAAAATTGAGAGTTGTAGCTGTATAATTTGATACAATACTGATATGAACCTTAAATCACATTTATTACAATATCATCTGATGTGAATATTCACACGTCATGTTTATACTCAAATAAAAGTTGAGACTTGTGATTGTTTAATTTGATACAATGCTTATATGAATTTTAATATCACCTTTATCACAACGTCATCTGATGTGAACATTCACATTCACATCATCAAGTACAGTCAACATTTGGATGCATGAGAACTATCAAAATATAATGACCATCAATAAAGAACCATGTTTAATTTTTTGCGTGTAATATATATCAACATTAAGATGATGTTTGGTTTTCCTATTGGACTAAAAAAGCACAAAAGGACAAAAAAAAAAAATCAAAAAATCACAAAATGACAAAATAAGGAAAAAGACAAAAAAAAAAAAAAAAAAAAAAAAACACCACCATTCCAAAGCCAAAAAGCCAAACAAGAATACCAAACGACTAAAAAAGTTTCAGGCTAAAAAAGTCAAAAAAGTCAAAAAGCTAACTAAAAAAATCATTGCCAAACGAAGGCTAAATAGTGGTTGGAGTGAAGATATGGGGAATAGGAATGGTTATAGGAACTACCAAAACATAATGACAATCAATATTAAATATCAACATTAATGTAGACATGAGAGATTGAGGATATTTTGGTCTTCTTTCCTCAAATAAGACCTAATGGAATAATAAAAAAGAATATGGGTTTGATGGAATAAAACTTTTAGAAATGAGATTTATCAAAAAAGCTCCCTATATTTATTTATTCTATTATATAAAGCAAAGACTTGACTTGGTATTTATGTCACAATTTTTTCCTATTCCTAAATACCCCTTTTAACTACCTCTATGTAATTACCTCTATATATTTAGGCTCCATTTGTTTTCACCTATCATAGTCTACTCTGAACTGTGATAGATGAACAGTAAAGATAGAGCCTGTTTGTTTTGGTTTAGAAGGTTCAGATTCATAGTCCGAAGGGACTATGGATGGGCCCTTGGCGAGGGTATTAGAAATCTGGAGTGAAAGATGATATTAGCAAACTAGTCTGTTTGGATTGGGTGTTAATGGTCGTCCGCCCAGTCAACCGGCTGATCAACCAGTCAATGCAATTTTTTATTTATTTTTTATACTTGTTGAGCTTCTTCTTCTTCTTTTTTTTTTTTTTTTTTTTTTTTTTTTTTTTTTTTTTTTTTAAAGGTTGGCCAAGTTTAAAGCCTTGATAAATAAGCCCATATTTTTATTTGGCCAACTCTAGGTGTGCCATATGCTCCATTTCTTAGCTTGGACTTCGTTGGAAAAATAAATTATTTAGTGTTTCAATTAATAAACAAAACAAATGGATTTACAATGAACCTAAATAAATCAATAATGATGAATATAATGAGAAAATATCTTATTAAATTTTTAGCTCTAAGAAGTGTGGATCTAAATTCATTGTTTTTTAAAGTAATTTCGCTATATCAGAAAGTTTCTTTGGCACAAATAGGATCGCCATTCAACATCAGGAATGGTTCTATGTACTCACAAGCAATCCTTTGAACTTGTAGTTATGTATGATACATCAAGAAATAAGAATTAGAAAAATTTTCTATATATTTTCCTTTGTAGCTAACCTGAAAATATATAGAAGCACGAGTGGATTGTTAAAAGGAATAATTTTAATTTTATAAATTATACGTGAATGACAGATAATTACATTTCATATATTTTTTTTTCGTATTACACGCGTATCAAGTGTGCCTAACTTAGTTCAAGTTGGACGCACCTATAATATATGGGCTTTCTAGACTTCACCTCAAGTAGGCCCACGGTAGATCTCTAGCCCATTCTAAAAAAGGAGGTTTGTAAGGCTTAATAATATGAGTATTATATGGGACAAAACAGTATAATAAAATTTGAACATTCCCAACAGACTTTTCCCATTGTATAAAATCAAAATATGTTGCATGTTCAAAGACTTACACCTCTTAGCCTTCATTGTGTTTTATGCACATATATGTACCTGATCACATCCTTTATTAAATGGGATGTAAAATAAACTAATTATATCATGGGATATTTGAAGAATATAAGATCTCGTTTGAAAAAATGTTATTTCAGTCAAAAAATCACTAAAAGTAAAAAAAGTTAAGAAGTCAAGATTTATTCTCATTCATTGTACTTTTTATATGTTTTTTCGTAAAAAAAATTTTAAAAAATCATTCCCAAACATATTATTTTTTTTACTTTATATTTTAGCCTAAAAACAAAAAATCTATTAAAAACCCACTTTCCAAACTGCGAGACATGCAAGCTATGTAGACAATTTATTCTCAAATGTGGATCTAACCCAGCTTCCAAAAGCAATCCATAATAACCAACCCAAAGGCTTTGGGTATTGCAGGCCCAGTGGTCTGACCCAAACCAGAAACACTAGGTTGGGGTCGAGAAGCATTAATTTATGAGGTATTTTTAATTGTGAAAATTTTATTTTAACAACTAAAATACCCCATACCATAGTTGCCAAGGTAACTTAACAATTGGTTCTAACATGTTCTATAATTTTTTAACAAAATATTTTTTTTATATAATTAAAAATATGACTAAGTCAATAAAATAATTGACTTTTTAACGGTTGGAAATGAAGAAAGTTACTCAAGTTGAACTTGCATTCAACACGTTCCAAATTAACTCATATAAGCAATTTAAGTTGAACATATTTTTAAAAGGAAAATTGTGTGGTGGGCTCCTTTTGGAGTGCATATCATATGTGCTCTACCATAAATTAGCATAATTTTGTTATAAAATTTCGTAATATCAATCATAAAATCTGTAACTTCACCATAAATTGGCGTAATAAAAAATTTTGTAATTAAATCACAAACTTTTGCTACATGAATTACAAAATTTTAAATTTTTTATTACGTTACTTTGTGACAAAATTACACATTTTGTGATTAAAGTTACAAAATTTTATGATAAAATTATACAAATTTGTGGTAGAGAGAGTGCACACCATAAGTTTTCCCATTTAAAAAAGCTTTCAAATCGAATTTAAACAATCGATTACTTCGCTCTATATAAAAAATCAAATTGCTTAAACTTCTGCAATCTCAATAAGTTGAATATAGAAATATGTAAAATAAGATTTTAGATTAATATTTTATTTCAGGAATTTGATATTTTCATTTATTAGTTTAGTGTTAATCTAGTAAAATAAATAGATAAATAACAAGGTTTACTCTGTTGAAATTTTATAAATGGAATTGAACTGAAAAACACAAAAAACAAAAAATTCAACAACAAAATAATAACAAAAATGAAAACTTCAAAAAATATTTTTAAAACCTCACATTTTAACAGAGTGAATGAAATTTTTAATAAATTAAACAAAACAATCAGTATAAGATTTGTTAGGGAAAAAAAATTAAGGATGATTAACCCTTAACCAAAGCAATAATTGAAGATGGGCCTCAGAAAATTAATAGAGGGTGTGGTAACAATCTAACTAGAGTTAGAAAGTGAGTTGGTTTGGGACCTCAGATTGGTTTTGGCTGGCAAGCCACATGTCGACAACCCACATGTGAGCTGCTGCCAAACAAATAGTACACTCAGTTTTGTCTCTTTCTTTCCAACCAAGACTTCAGACCACACGCTCCTAATGTTGCCTCAACCGCGTGAGACTCAATCACCAAATAGTAACTTTAAAATTAATTTTTAATTTTTTAATTTTTTTAAAAAAAAGACATAAATAAATAAATAAATAAATAAAAATGAGTTGAATTTTTGTATTAATTTTTTACCTTTTAACTAATTTAATATGTTTCCAAACAATGCTTCAAATTCAATCTACATAGTACATGAGTATTTAAAAAAAAAAAAAAAAATTCATATTCAAATTTAAATGATTTTGTAGTTAAACTTTTTTTTTTGATCATTTTTAATTTACTTATCAAAGTGTTGAAATGATAAGAGTTTGAGCCTATAATCAATGACTTAAAAACATGGTTTTTTGTAATTCACCAAAACTAGTGTTTTAAAATCAATAATTTAAGCTAGGTTTACAATCACGACTTTAAGTTAGATTTGCTGCAATTTATTTTATAGTAAATAAAAATACAATGTTAGTTTTTAAAAATAAATTAGAATAGTGGTATATTTTAATTAGTATAAAGTCTTAATTTTTTCCCATAAAATTGTTAATTGTAATTTCTAAAAGTTAAATTCATTTCCTAAATTTAGGTTAATTAAATTTTCTCAACTTTATTCAAGTCATTTTTATTTTATAAATTGTAAAAGAAACTTATAACAAATGCCCCAACACAATACATCTTATTCTAAGTTATAATTTAAGACTTACAAAAAGATTTTAAAAGTAATATTACTCTAATTTAAGACAATTAATTTTTTAATAGTTTATTCAAACTATGTTTAGAACGTAAAATATAAATACGACAAATAGTTTACAATAAACCTACAATATAAAACTGTAAGGCATAATATCAAAATTTAAAAATAAAAAAAAAATAAATCACTTATAAATAGAAACAATCACTTTTATTATAGTACATGGTTTTTTTTTAAAAAAAAAATCATATTTTTTAATAAGTAAATTGAAAATTACTTAAATCTAGAAATTATGTTCCCAAATCACTTGGATAAAAAAAATAAAAATAAAAAATATAAATAAATAAATAAATAAATTCATAGAAATTTACTCACTGTTCTCTAATCAATCATATCAGCAGTGTCTGTCACGCGCGGTATGCTTTCACTCTCTGATTTATTAGTATTTTTTTTTAATTTTTTTTTTATTGTACAACTCTCAACTTATTGGAAAAGAAAAAAATCTAAAAAAGTTTATGATAAGCTTGACAGTGACACCTTGAGTACGAGATCCAATAAAACGTCCCAAATTTACTTTTAATCATTATAAACTGACCATCCTGTCCTTGCCTAGAGAGATTCACATGCATGGTGTTGAGTGAAATGACAAATTTAGCCATCATGTAGAAATTAATCATTTGGTTGGACCTCGCCACATCAAAGTTAAAGGAAAATGTTTGGTGGTTTGAATTTTTATGATTTAAATAATTTTAATGTGTCAAAATAATGTCTTTTTAGATGTTTCAAGCTATTTGAGTCATAATTTTTTGAGACATCTATCATTATTGCAAACTTAAGGTTTAAAATGATGTCTAACTTTGCACCATCTGACCAATTTATATTAGGGATGCCTATGGATTAAGTTTTAAGCAACAGTTACGTATGATTTTGCCGTTTGGTATAAATAATTATAAGTTAAAAATTAATAATTAAAAAGTAAAAATAAAAACATCACTCTTCTAATTTCTAAATAACCAAATTTTTTTTTTTTAGTTTATTTAAGCCTTGTTTGTCATCTCCTAAATATGTTCATTTTATTTTTATTTTTTTATTTTTTTAGGCTACATAAATCAACATCTTCTCTTTACTTTTCTACACATCTTTTTATAAAAAATTAAAAAGTACACTTATTTAGAACATCCTAAATTATCCTTAATCTATAGTAGTTATACTAAATAGTCTGACATATTCTCTCAAATTAAAATTTTCATAATTATATGCACCAGACACTCCCGAAATCCCATTTGATAAAGCAATCAAGTATTTTCAATTAAGGGTCTTGTTAATAAAATTTAAAATAATTATACAATTTTTATGACACTTTTTTATTCAAATTATATGAGTATTTTAAACTTCTAAACAATTGTCTTCAATCAAATGTATATTATCATTAAATCTTTGAGCACAATTATGCTATGTTTAGATTTTGAATTTTTCTAGAGACAGAAAAATAAAATGAAAAAGACAAGAAAAGAAAAGAAAAATAAAACAAAAATGATAATGAAATAAGTTTAAGTAAAAGAAGTTAGAAATTTCCTTCAATTGGTTGAGTTGGAAGAGAAAAAAAAAAAAAAAACTTTAAAAAGCATATTAGTTATATTAAATAAATAAAAATGAGCATCATCAAGCTATAAATTGACTTATATCTCTCAAAGTTGGCCTCTCACTTGAGCTCGCAAAATTTGGCTTAACTAATGTTACAAAACAAATTTTATGGACCAACTTCACTGGAGCACTTCTTTTTTTAGAATTTTACTTATGTCACCACAAGGATATGTACTTTTAGCGACCACTTCCCCTGACCAATATAGAAGTTGGTGGCCAAAAGTTACCTTTTGGCGACCGAATATTAATTAGTTGCGAATAATCATTATTTTTGACGATCAAATATGAGTTGGTCGCAGAAGGTCATATTTTGACGACCAAAAAATGAGTTGGTCACAAAAAGTGGTACGGTTTTGGCGACCAACTACAAATTTGGTTGCGAAAAGTCACATTTTGGCGACCAAAAAATATATTGGTCGCGGAAGATCAAAAAGAAGTTGGTTGTGGATTTGGTCGCCAAAAAACTTATTTTTAGCGACAAAAAATATTTTAGTCTTCGTATATTGAGTTTTGGCTACTAAAACAATATAGTCGCTGAATGGAAAATAAAAAATTATTTTTTATCTTTTGGCGACCAAAATTTTGGTCGCCCAAAAACATATTTTTAGCGACTAAAAATATTTTAGTCGCCGTATATTGAGTTTTGGCTACTAAAACTATTTAGTGGCCGAATGGAAAATAATTTTTTTTTTTAATCTTTGGCGACCAAAATTTTGGTCGCCCAAAACTTATTTTCAGCAACTAAAAATATTTAGTCGCTGTATATTCAGTTTCAGCTACTAAAACTATTTAGTCGCCGAATGGAAAATAAAAAATTATTTTTAAACAATATGCAATATGCAAAAAAAAGAATATTTTTTTTAAACAATATGCAAAAAAAGAAAAATCACAATATTATATACATGAGAAAGACTATAATATATCTCTCAAATGGTGTGTATCGTATACACTTTATAATTAAAAAAATACAATTTCATATTTTTTAAATTATAACTAAAAGTAAAAAAATCATAATTAAATAACACATAAAATATAATCAAAAATTTCATGAAAAAAAAAATCGATCATAATTTATTTTTTTAAAAAAATACATATTTGGGAGCGTATGACGGGAGTGTAAAGTAGAATTTCCCTATATACATGCATTCGAGCCTACTTTGAACTGGACATTAGGCAGGGCAACTTTGGCGCCCATACATTTCACTTCATTCCCTTGTTTCTCTCTCTCTCTCTCTCTCTCTCTCTCTCTCTCTCTCTACCACCACCACATCCATGGACTCCGACGTTGAGTCCTCTCTTATCTCCGATCTCCACCACCTTCACCATCTCTTCTCCGATTACTTACGCCTATTCACTGATCTCACCACCACCACCACCGAGCCCAAAAGATCCAAAAAACCATCAAACACTGCTGCCGAAGACCACCAATCCTCCCTCCGATCTCTCGCCAAGAAGTTCATCTCCTTCCTCAATCGCTCCCTCTCTCTCATCCCTAAACGCCTCTCCGAAACCCCCAAACTCGACCCCCAATTCGCTCTCCAATTGTTCACCACTCACAAGCACTGCTTGAATTGCTTGCAACTTATCTCTTCTCAGTTGTCTTGTAAACCCTACTCCTTTCACATCCAGAGGGCTCGCTTGATTCATTGCTTTGAGGCCTAGGAACGCTACGATGATGCTGAAATAGAGAGGTTTTCGGTTCTAAAGAGTCTTCGGGGGATCGAGATTGGTGGTACGGGGTCGAAATTGGTGAAGAAGAAGTTTCAGTATGTTCCGGATTTGGGAAATGAGAGTGTGGATCATGAGTTTGCTTTTTTGGTTGTGGAGATTGTTGTGACGCTTGTGAAGTGTGTTTCTATGAAGCAAAGTAAAGATGAAGGACATTACCGGAGGGTACTCACTTTGGTGGATGAGGTCTCACCATGGTTCAGGTGTGCTTTTCTCCTTCTCTCTCTCTCTCTCTCTCTCTCTGTATACACACACACACACATCTTGGGGATCGGGGACACACCAGAAAACACAAACAAGCAATAACACAAGAGTTTTAACGTGGTTTGGCAAGTCGCCTACGTCCATGGGTAGCGGATATCTCTATATTGAGAGAAATGGAAGAATTACAAACAATACACACTCAATACTGTTTTTCTCTATTTCAACTCTCCCATTAGCCTCTCTATTTATACACCAGTAGAAGGTAGAGAGGTTGGCTGGCCTTGCACATGGCCAGCCTGTTCCTTCACAAAAGTGGCCGTCCACCTTTGTGAATTGTCGGTTGGCAAGCTGTGGTGTTGGTTGGTAAGCATGTGTTGTTCATGGAGAATCACCTTTGTAGATTGGCAAGCTAGCTCATCACTTGCAAAGGGAATCACCCCTCACATGGGGTGATATCCAACAAATCACCCCTTCAACCCATGTGAGTAGTTCGCGGCTGAATCTTTGGCCAAAACTTAAACAAATCTCCACCTTGGCGAGAATTCTCTTATCCAACATAGTGATCGATCAACACTACCATGCACCCGAAGGTGCTCAGTTCCGAGAGATGTTGACCAAGTCTAAACAATGTTGGAACTTGATCCCAGAAACCACTTTTGTGAGCATATCGACTGGATTATCTGCAATACTAATCTTTTGAAGCAGAATATCCCATTTATTCATAATTTCTCGGACGAAATGGAAACAAACATCAATGTGCTTGGTGCGAGAATGATGAACCTGGTTCTTTGCAAAACAAATGGCACTCTAACTGTCACAGTACACCTCAACGTGCTTCTGAACAATACCCAAGTCCTCAATCAACCCATGTAGCCAAATAGCCTCCTTAAAGGCTTCTGTCACTGCCATGTACTCTGCCTCTGTAGTAGACAAAGCCACTGTTGACTGAAGCGTTGACCTCCAACTCACCGGCCCTTTAGCAAGCGTATATAAATACCTTGTTGTTGATCGGCGTTTGTCCAAGTCACCAACATAATCTGAGTCCACATATCCAACCAAATTCTACCCGAGTCGGTTATCTCTCTCGAACTTCAATCCCAGATTAACCATGCCATGTATGTACCTGAGGATCCATTTCATTGCCTGCCAGTGATCTTTTCTTAGATCATGCATATACCTGCTTACCATACTCATAGCATGTGAGATGTCAGGCCTTGTACAAACCATAGCATACATTAATGCACCAACTGCATTTGCATATGGAACTTGTGCCATATGCTTCCGTTCTTCTTCTGTGCTTGGAGACATCGAAGTACTGAGCTTGAAATGAGGGGCCAATGGTGTACTCACAGCTTTTGTTTTCCCATTTATGCCAAATCTGTCTAACACCTTTTTCAAATATTGAGCTTGTGTCAGATGAACCGTGACATTCTTCCTATCTCTCTTGATCTCCATGCCAAGAATTTTCTTTGCTTCTTTCAAATCCTTCATTTCAAACTCCTTTGCTAACTGTGCCTTGAGTTTGTCAATCTCCTCATTGCTCTTTAATGCAATTAACATATCATCTACATATAAGAGCAAATAGATGAAGGACCCATCTGGAAGCTTACGGAAATATACATAATGATCAAATTGACTTCTTGTGTATTCTTTCTCTATCATGAACCGATCAAATCTTTTGTACCACTGTCTCGGGGATTGCTTCAATCCGTACAATGATTTGTTCAGCTTACAGGCCCAATTCTCTTTGCCAGCAACTTTGAAACCATCTGGCTGGGACATGTATATCTCCTCTTCAAGATCTCCATGTAAAAAGACAGTTTTGACATCGAGTTGGGCAAGCTCGAGATCAAACTGTGCAACCAAAGCTAACAAGATACGAATAGACATGTGCTTCACAACAGGTGAGAATACCTCATTGTAGTCTATTCCTTTCTTCTGAGCATAGCCTTTAGCTACTAATCTAGCTTTGAATCTGATGTTGTCTTTGCCTGGGATGCCTTCTTTCTTGGTGTAAACCCACTTACACCCAATTGCTTTCTTGCCTTTTAGAAGTTGCACCAACTCCCAAGTCTGGTTCTTGTGAAGTCACCCGATCTCCTCATCCATAGCTTCCTTCCAATTAACACTTTCTGCATTCTGCACGGCTTCTTTAAAAGTGCAAGGAACATTGTCTTTAATGATTGGAAGTGTATGGCTACCATATCGGTCATCCAACCGGGTTGCTTAGTAACCCTTTTTCCTTTCCTGATTGCAATGGGTTCTGATTGTTGTGGGGCCTCTAGATCTTCATTTTCATCAGAACTCTCTTCAGAGCTATCCACCGAGACTTCTTTAGAATGGTTGATTGGCTGACTAGTCTTCGCTGGGGTCTCAAACTCCACCTACACTGACTTCTTCAATGCTTCATCATTTTCTTGAGGATTTGGTTGCTTTAACATTGTAGACTCATCAAAGGTAACGTCTCTTCTAATGACAACTTTCTTTGATTCTGGGCACTAGAGTCTGTATCCCTTGACACCGTCATTAAAGCCTAAGAAGACAGCTTTCTTGGCTCTAGGATCCAACTTAGATTCTGTAACATGAAAATAGGCTGGACATCCGAAGATACGTAGCTGATCATAATAAGTAGCTGGCACTCCTAACCATACCTCCATGGGAGTCTTGCCATCTAGTGCTGCAGTAGGTAGTCTGTTGATAAGATGACGAGCATAGTTCAATTCCTCGCCCCAAAATGCCTTGCTCAATCCAGAATGTGACAGCATACACCGAACTTTCTCTACCAAAGTGCGGTTCATGCGTTCTGCAACTCCATTTTGCTGTGGTGTTCCAGGAACTGTGAAATGTCTCACTATCCCTTCATTCTGGCAAACCTCAAAGAATGGATCTGATGTGTATTCCCCGCCATTGTCAAATCTGAGCTTCTTGATCTTTCTGCCTGTCTGGGTCTCAATCATTTTCTTCCACATAAGAAAGATTTCTAACCCTTTATCTTTATGTTTCATTGTGTAAACCCAAACTTTTCTTGAGAAATCATCAATGAATGACACAAAGTAGTGTTTACCTCCCAATGAAGCATTCTTGGAAGGACCCCATACATCGGTGTGAACATAGTCTAGAATCCCTTTGGTACAATGAATTGCAGTACCAAACTTGATTCTTGTTTGCTTTCTCAGTACACAATGCTGACAGAACTCAAGTTTCCCTGTTTTGGCGCCTTTCAACATTGCTTTACCAACCCTTGTAAAGCTTTCTCACTGACATGCCCTAGGCGCATGTGCCAAAGTCTGGAAGTGTCTAATGCATCATCTTCTGAGCTGGTGGAGACAGCCACTCTCTCTGTGATTGTAGAGCCGTCTAGGAAATATAAATTTCCCTGTCGAGTACCTTTCATTGCAACAAATGCTCCTCCAACAACTTTGAGGACTCCGCCTTCCATAGTTACTCTGTAACCTTTGGAGTCTAAAACTCCCACTGAGATGAGATTCTTTGTCAAATCTAGTACATACCGAACATCTTCAAGTATTTTGATTGTTCCATCATGTATCTTCAGTCAAATTGTTCTAATCCCCTTTGTCTGGAAAGCTTGGTCGTTGCCCATCAGCACAACTCATCCATCGAACTCTCGTAAGCTCGAGAACCACTGCTTGTTAGGACACATGTGGTAGGAACATCCAGAATCTAGAATCCATTCATCAGACTGGCCATATGATGAAACTGTGAAGGCTGATCCTTCACCATTATCTTCACCTCGTGCAACATTCACCTTTTCTTCTTTCTTGTCCTTATTGGGACAATCTTTTGCCCAATGCCCCTTCTGGCGACAAGCAGCACACTCGTCTTTTGCAAGACGTCTTCTATCTGATGATTTCCCTCTGGATTTTGAGCGAGACTTTCCTCGCCCTGTATATCTTCTGTTATTTGTTCTTCCTCTGATTGTCAATGCCTCAGATGCTGAGTCCCTGTTTGCAGATTTATCTTTCTTTCTGAACTAATTATTTACTAAGGCGTTTGCAACATCAACATACTTGATCGTTTCTTTACCGTATAGTAAAGTGGTGGTGAGATGATCATATCTGTCAGGCAAGGAATTCAACAGTAACAGTGCTTTATCTTCATCATCAATGTGATCATCCAAGTTTTTCAAATCGGTAAGAATTTTGTTGAAATTGTTTAGGTGTTCGTTCATTGAAATACTTTTCTTATAGTTGAAACGAAACAACCTCTTCTTCAAGTAGAGCCGGTTCTCAATGCTCTTTGTCATGAACTTGTCTTACAGCGCCTTCCAAAGCTTCTTCGCAATATCATAATCTGTGAAAGCATACTTCTCCTCTTTTTCAAGGCAAAGTCGAATGGAACTGCAGGCCAGGAGATTCACTTTCTCCCATTCTATCTCGTCCAGGTCATTTGGTTTGTCTCCCAAAGTGAAGTGCAGGTTCATCTAGACAAGCATATCTTTAACTTCGCATCTCCACATACCGAAGTTACTGCTTCCATCAAACTTTTCTACCACGAACTTAGCATGGGACATTGGGGTCCAATACCTAGAGTTGTTTGTAACCACAGGGTTGCTTGTAGACTCGACTGATCTCTTCTTTGTAGATTCTGCCATTTAGACTGTCTTTTTTTTTTTTTTAGAAAGTCCAATTCAAAAAATTGACCGTACGGATGTGTCCGGAATACTCCAAATAGTTGGAAAGTACTATTGGATCGTCAAAAACGGACTCCGAATGACTCAGATATGGCCAAAATAGTGTGCATGATTCAGATCTACAAAATCTAGTGCGTCTGAGATGCATCGGATAATTCTTCTGCACGGCTGGTCAATTGGCGCAGTCAACGGCTCGTGGCCTTGACTAAGCGGCGTGGTCTAAGCGGCGCTAGCTCGGCTCGGCTCGGCGGCGGTTTGATGGCAGCGGCTCGACCACGACGACTTGGTCAGCGGTGGTCAACGGCTCCTTCGGCTCGCCTCGGCTCGGCCCAGGATGACGTCATCCTGACGTCAGCACCACGCGCGCCCCACTAGTCTTCTTCCTCTCGCCGGCGCGTGGGGCGCGTGGTGAGAGTGGGCTTCACGCGCTTCATGAGGGCGCGTGGATGGGTGTTTTGGACTGTTGTTTGCAGTTCCAGACTCCTCTCCTCGAGAGCTTCCTCCTGGTATGCTCAAAAGTGGATTTCAGTCACTTCGAAATCTGGGCACTTTCGAAAAAAATTCGATTTTCCATCACCCGAGCTCTGATACCAATTCTTGTGGATCGGGGGCACACTAGGAAACACAACCAAGCAATAACACAAGAGTTTTAACGTGTTTCGGCAAGTCGCCTACGTTCACGGGCAGCGGATATCACTATATTGAGAGAAATGGAAGAATTACAAACAATACACACTCTCTACTATTTTTCTCTATTTCAACTCTCCCCTTAGCCTCTCTATTTATACACCAGTAGAAGGCAGAGAGGTTGGCTGGCCTTGCACATGGCCAGCCTGTTCCTTCACAAAAGTGGCCATCCACCTTTGTGAATTGTTGGTTGGCAAGCTGTGGTGTTGGTTGGCAAGCATGTGTTGTTCATGGAGAATCACCTTTGTAGGTTGGCAAGTTAGCTCATCACTTGCAAAGGGAATCACCCCTCACATGGGGTGATATCCAACACACACACACACTAGTGTCGGCACACACTACTTGTGCGCGAGTGAAATAATTAGATTGACAAATTACAAATTGAAACAGTTAAATAGGGTCAGAATCTGTTCCAAGCAGTTATAGCGTGAGCCGGCTTTATCTACACTATCATGGCTGTTTGTTTTATAATAGTATAGATAGATAGAAGATAAATATATACACACATACTAGCAATGCGTTCAAGCCATGTGTTTGCAATTTGACAATTGTATGCTTGGATTGTTTGTCCATTGAGGTGTGATTTGATCAACGATGAAAAAACTTTTTAACAATTATGAATAGTTTGATAAAGCAGTTATTGGATGAGGTAGTTATTGAATATGAAGGGCATTGTTGAAGAAAAAAAACCGAGAGACAAGGTGAACTCAAGTATAGGCTTTATATAATATAATGGAAATAGATGTAAAGATATATGGTTTTGTAAGGTACATTGGGCATGATGCTTCCCAGCTGGTTAATTGCTTAAAACTGTAATGGGTTTCTTGTTGAGCAGCTAAAGACCGATCGCTTGTTTTTGAAATGTGACGAAATTAATTATTGATGGAGTTCTATACTTTTAAAATGTTATAGGGTTTTGGATGCAAGTGCACATGAGAAGTTGCATAGGATGCTTGTGACAAATTTGAGTAAATGTACTTTATTTTTGGTTGGAGAACTAACGTGTTTCAATAAGGATCTGTTGTGTGAGGTCTGCTCAGCAACATTTGCCGAGTACCCAAAATCAAATATGAAAGATCAACTGCCTAAGGTGGGTTATCTCTTATTCTCACAGTTTTTAATGGATACCTTTCTGTTTTAGTGTAATAGAAAAGGGTTCTCCATTGACATCTTCTCCATTTGTTGCAGGTTAGGGTGCTATGTGAGAAATCTAAGGGGATTCTAATAGAAGAAAGCAATGTGACCATCTTTTGTCTTGACTCTTCCCGATAGGAATAAACAAACTTGTCCAATATGCCATATAATGTGGAAGTAGTAAACAGTTCAAATTGATTCTTATTCTTCACTAATTCTTCACTTTGATTCCTACGTTTATAAATATATTTTTCTGTACTGCTAGTTATCTGTACTTGATACACTGGTGCCTCTTGTATTTTTCTGCACTTATTACGCACATTATCCCATAGTGATTAACTTTATGATATCTTGAATTGAATTGGCATCAGGGTTCTTCACAATCTGCCATCTTCGGTGAAGCTACCATCAACTTATTGATTATGCTGATGCACTGAAGCCTTTTGCCAGTGCACTGCCTCTACATGGATGTAAGTCTGGAACAATTTTACATGTGAGACACTTCTATCAGTTCTTTAAGCTTTGGACCAAGGGGAAAAAAAACAAGGGGAAAAAAAAAAACCTTTTGACCAAAACATAGTAGTACAAAGGATATAAAACTACAACTAAATTATGAAAACAGATAGCTCCAAATTTTAACTTAGTTTTCATTGTTGAAGCATAGGTCAATATTGGCAAATTGTGGACCAATAGTTAGAATTGTAATGTTTGTTGGATATATACATATGAATGCTGTTGTTTTATTTACAAAATGGTAATGATAGTCAATTAATTTGTTCATGTTACCTTTACTTTCCATGGACACGTTTCATTTTTTGTCCAACTTTACAATAATGTGATGTGCAAATATTTTCATAAAAAAATTATCTAACGTAATTTCTCTTTTTCTTTGGTACAGATAGATGAACCGTTTGAATTCCGCTTCAATTTTCCCCTTCAGTATGGTTAGACACTCTCGTATGCCAATATGTATAGTTTATATTTGCTAGTTGAGAAGTCCATTGCATTTTATTGTGAACTGTTGTTTTATTTAATTATTTTTGACTTGTTCTTCTTTGAATTACATTTAAGTCCGTTCAAAAAACTAAACGATGAAATACCAAAGTGGTAATGCTATAGACATAAGAATGCTGTTGTTTTATGTAACAATTTGATAATGATAGTCATTTAATTTGCTAATGTGACCTTAACTTTTCATGGACATTTTTCATTATTTGTCCAATTTTACCTGACATTATTTCTCTTTTTCTTTGGTACAGATGGATGCACTTGTGCACAAAGCTAAATTGTACAGGACAAATTGGCACTTTTTGTATTTTTGGAAGGATTATATATTTTTTTATAGATGTATATGGAAAATATTAGGGTAGACTAGTAGTTATATTTTTGGATGGGTGTGTATGGAAAATATTTGGTAGACTACTAGTTATATTTTTGGGTTGATGCAACATAACCGGGGGCTCTGATACCATGAACGCGGAAGAAGCAGCAACAAACAATGAAGGAGATGGATTACAAAATCAAATATGAACCGAATTAAACAAAGACAGTATTGGAATGCACAAAACCAAAAACATTTAATTAAAACATTTAATTAAATTAAATACAGAAAAATAACTTGCACTTACAATGGTTGTAATCTGCAAGGATCTTTTAAATAGGTTGAACAGAACGGGAAAATGTAAACCTCACTCAAAGCACTCTGGTTTTTCTTACAATCAGAAGGGTTGAAGAAAGAAGAAAGGTGTTGAGTGATTACATTTGATTACAAATATATAGAAAATAAAAGTAACTATGCAGCATGTGAATTGGCTGAATGATGAAGGCAACTGGCAGCATTGGAGACGGAGCAGAGCTGTCGGTTGCTTTCGGCTGATTGATTGAACAGTTGAGCAGCTTTAACAAAAGTTAATTGTCCAAATCGTGATGTGAACAGTAACTTTTACTATTCATCACTTTTGGTGAAGCATGTGAATAAAGGAATCAGAATAAATACAAATTGGCAGCTTTTCTCAAAAGAGTATTGATTGAAGCCAATTTTGTATTTATAAAGAATCCTAGGTTGATTAGGCATATGGATCCTGAGCATCTTGAAACTCGGGACGTCCATATGGAATGGATTGAGTAGTTGATCCTTCAGAAGATTGGGCTGAACCTTCTTCTGAATCATCAGAACTGGTTGATTGGGCCTGAGCTCGCTCCATAAGTTGCCGAGCCATCTGGAACATTTCATCACGGGAGGGCTTGGACTTGACTTTGGATTTAGCTGTGGGCTGAACAGGAGGTGAAATAAGCTTAGCCTTTGATTTGGATTTTGACTTGGGCCTTGAATGATCCTTGGGCTGGTCCGGAATTGTAGGAACTTTGGATTTGGATTTGGATGATCTGGGCTTGGAGCCACTAGAAGAGGGCTTCAAGATTGTTGGGGAAGATCAATGACTTCCTTGGTTGATTCTAGATTGGGTTCTCACTGGCTTTGACTATTGCAGGAGTTGGAGCACATTGATAGGAGGAAATTCCTCATGAACAATTTCAATAATTCTGGACACATTGAACTTAGCCCACCATTTGACTGAGTGTTATCGAATAATTATGTTATCATCAATCCCATAATGCCATTTAAATATCCATGGAATTTTGTATTTGGATATAAAATTGAGCAATATAGGAAATTGTTTCTGATGAGCAGTGAATGGGTAAACAGCAGCAAAATAAGCAATTGTTTCATTGAGGGAACTGGGGAGAATTTTTGAAATGGCGCCATAATGTGTCCACCATCTCACAAACCAGGTTGGTAACTCGGATTTGAATTTTTGATCAAAGGAAATGAACCAGGAGTGACTGAAAGACTCATTTTGGTACAAGAACAATTTGAACCAAGCATCAACATAATCATGATAATTATATTGAATAGAGTGACTGTAAATCTCAAGGCGATTAGGATTTCCATTCGCAAGAGAGACAATATTATGAATGTAGAGTGAATGGTATAGGATCTTGTAAGCATAAGTTCGATCCTGAATGGGTTTAATCAAGATGGAATGATGGTTGAGCAGGATATCTTTGTAATAGGAGAGATTTTTCTCTGGCGGTGAAGAAATGAAATGACATCCAGAGCCAAAATGGAATTGAGCAATTTCATTAATGGTTTGACTTTTAGGGTGACTGGGTTCTTTGTAGAACAGGTTTGTAACATGTGATTTGGTGTACTCAGTTCGAGAAGGGCGAATTTGGTTGATTGGAAGTGGAGTAACTAAAACGGATTGGCTAGAGGCAAAAGGATCATTAGCCAATGCAGATGAATAATCAGGACGGTGAATAAACCAAGAGTATGGTACCGGTTAATTAGGTCAATAGATTTGGATGGATGAACTGACTCCAAAGGAGGAGGAACTATGAGTTGATTGGGTTTACTGGAACCAGAAGAGGGAACCAAAGCCTTTGAAGGAGGCCTTAGGCGAGACATCTGTGAAATATGGAACAAAGATTAGCAACCAGAAAGAAGATCTAAATAATTCTGGTAATAGAACAAATCATTGTAATAATTATGAAAACACGCCGAGCTTGTAACTGTTGATGATTGATGTATTGGGCTTGTTTAGTAGTAAGTCGGGTTGATTTAAGACGGGTAATGCGGCGGTTAACTTGTCGAATCAGGGTTTGGTAATGGGTAATTTGGGTTTTAACATAAGAAATATGTGGAGTAGCACTCATCCCTTACCCCCCTGTAAAAATTCCCGGGTAAGAAAATCAGGAAGGGAACCGCGTTCATGTGTATTGATTTAAAACTTAGTCAAAAAGCTTCTAAAGATAAACATAAAGCCAAATATGAATTAGGCAATTTTTGTGAACAATATGGATTACCTCCCGTTGCACCCTCTCGTAGGAAATCACATAAATATTCAAAACATAGAAATTATAAATCCAAGTATTATAATAAATATAAGAAGCCTTATTCACCTTCTAAATCTAATGACAAATATTATACTAAACCTAAAAAGAAATATCATAAATCTAAATCATCTCCAAAATCTAATCAAGATATTACCTGTTATAATTGTGGTCAAAAAGGTCATTATGCTAATAAATGCAAAGAAAAACAAAAACTCAAAGATAGAGTTAACCAACTCCAAATTAATGAAGAATCCAAAATTCAATTATTTGAAATCTTACAATTAAATCAATCTGATAATGATTCCTCTTCTGTTCCTCCATCTACATCCAGTTCCCCTTCTGATAATGATCAATCTGATTCTGATAACCAACATAATCAAATTACTTTAGGATGTACAGATGTTTGTTGTAAACCTGTTAAACAAATCTCTGTTCTAACCAAACATACTCAGGAAGAATCTGCTTTAATCGATTTAATTAGTAAATTAGATGATCCTCAATTAAAACAACAATACATTGATAAATTAAGAAATTTATTATTTCAAAAAGATACTAAACCAAAATTCAATAAACCCATAATTAGTTTAACTAAAACTTTAGAAAAATTAAAAAATAAAACTAAAGAAGTTACACTTCAAGATTTACAATCTGAAATAAATCAAATTAAACAAACTATCAGAGAACTCCAAAATAAAGATAATAAATTAGAAAATGAAATCATTAATATTAAACTTAAACAAAACTTAAATGATTTTCAACCTAATCCAAAATCACCTCAGAAATCTGACACCCATTCTGACTCTGAATCTGATCACACAAATCCCGATAAACTTATTTTTGATAATAGATCCCAATCTCAAGCTACTAACCTTGAAGATAAAAGATTAAATTTACTTAACAAAATTTATATGCAAAAATGGTATTCTAGAATTAAAATCATAGATGAAGATTTTGAGTTAGACTTAGTTACATTAATTGCTACTGGTGCTGATTTAAATTGCATTCAAGAAGGATTACTTCCTACTAAATATTATCACAAATGTCAAGAGAAATTAACCTCTGCTAATGGTAGTAAAATGCATATTAAATATAAATTACCTAAAGTACATGTCTGTCAAAATAATGTTTGTTTTAAAACTACATTTGTGTTAGTTAAAAACATGACTGATAGAATAATTTTAGGTACACCCTTTATTTCATTATTATATCCATTCACCACTTCCACTGAAGGCATTACTACTCATGTTTTAGGACATCTTGTCACATTTAAATTCTTATTTCCACCTGAACCATTAGAATTAAATCAATTACAAGATTGTTCTATTACTCATACTATTAATCGACTAACTCGACATATTAATTTTCTTAAAGAAGAAATTAATTACAAAAGAATTGATCAACAATTAACTGATCCAGTTCTCATTTATCAAATTAGTGAATTTAAATTAAAACTTGAATCAACTGTTTGCTCATCTTTACCTACTGCATTTTGGCATAGGAAAAAGCATGTCGTTACATTACCATATATTAAAGGTTTTAATGAAAAACAGATCCCTACTAAATCTCGACCTATTCAAATGAATCATGACTTATTAGAAATGTGTAAAAAAGAAATTAATGAATTATTAAAAAATAGAATAATTAGTCCAAGTAAATCACCATGGTCTTGTCCTGCTTTTTATGTTAATAAAAATGCTGAATTAGAACGAGGTGTTCCTCGCCTAGTTATTAATTACAAACCATTAAACGCTGTTCTTGAATGGATTCGATATCCTATTCCTAATAAAAAAGATTTAATTAAAAGACTTAATCAAGCTGTCATTTTCAGTAAATTTGATTTAAAAAGTGGTTTTTGGCAAATCCAAATTCACCCTAAAGATAGATATAAAACTGCTTTTAATACACCCTTTGGTCAATATGAATGGAATGTCATGCCATTTGGATTAAAAAATGCTCCTAGTGAATTTCAACACATCATGAATGATATATTCAACCCATTTAGCCATTTTTCAATTGTTTACATTGATGACATATTAATTTTTTCCAAATCAATTAGTGAACATTGGAAACATTTAACTGCATTCTTTTATACAATTAAAAGTCATGGTCTCGTCATTTCTGCTCCTAAGATTAAATTGTTTCAAACTAAAGTAAGGTTTTTAGGATATGATATTCATCATAATACTATTCTTCCTATTAGTCGCTCTATTGAATTTGCGTCTAAGTTTCCTGATGAAATTCTTGATAAAACTCAATTACAACGGTTCCTAGGTTCCCTCAATTACATTGCTGACTTCTATCAAGACCTTAGGAAAATCTGTCAACCACTGTTTGATAGGTTAAAAGATAATCCTCCTCCTTGGTCTTCTACTCATACTGCTGTTGTTCAACAAGTTAAAAAATATGTTAAATCTCTTTCTTGTCTTGGTATTCCTACTGAAAATTCATTCAAAATCATTCAAACTGACGCTTCTGATATTGGTTATGGTGGTATTCTGCTCCAGCAAGTTACTCCTCAGTCACCTGAACAAATTGTTCGTTTTCATTCTGATGTCTGGAATACTGCACAATTAAATTATAATACTATTAAAAAAGAAATTTTATCTACTGTTTTATGTATTCAAAAATTTCAAGATGATATTTTAAATCAAAAATTTTTACTTCGTGTTGATTGCAAATCTGCTAAATATGTTTTGGAAAAAGATGTTCAAAATCTTGCTAGTAAACAAATTTTTGCTCGTTGGCAATCTATTTTAAGTATTTTTGATTTTGACATTACTTGTTATGTTTTAAATTTTTATGCTACATGAAATATGTAGTTTGAAATTACTTATGGATGAAAACTTATAATAGTTGCCGACTTTAATTAAACATGTTCAGAAATTGTTGATATATGTATTTTGTTAAATGTTCATGATTCAATTTATTTGTTGGTTTGAATGATTTTTGCAAATTATATATTATATTAAATAAATTTGATGGATTATTATAAATTTTAGGTTTATTTTGTTGGATGTTGGCGATTAAATTTTGGTTTTGTTTTTCTAGTTTTGGCGACCAATTGATTAGTCGGGAAAGATAAGTTATGCTTTTACCAACTAAATAAAGTAGTCGGTGTATCACTAAGCACATTTGGCGACTAAATAATTAGTCGTTAAAATTATTAATTTTGGCAACCAAAGGATTTGGTCGCGAATAGGTCTATTGCCGACTAAAGTTTTAGTTGCGCAAACATTTCTATTGGTGACAAACATGTTTGGTCATGGAATGTGACAATTGGCGACCAAACAATTTGGTTGTGGAATGTGACAATTGGCGACTAATTATTTTGGTCGTGGAATGTGACAATTGGCGACCAAACTAAGAGGTCGTAGAATATTGCAATTGGCGACTAAAATTTTTGGTCGTTGAATGTGATAATTAGCGACCAAACTTTTTGGTTGTGGAATGTGACAATTGGCGACTAAGATATTTGGTCGGGAAAATATAACTTTTTGCGACCAAAGTGTTTTAGCCACAAAATGGATTAGTCACAGTAATGACATATTTAGCGACCAAAAATTTAGTCGGCAAATCCAACTTTTCCCGACCAACTAAAATTTTGGTCGCAAATTACTTTTGCTGACCCTCAATTGGCGACCAAAGTAGCGACCAAAAAATTTGGTCGCGGATAACTTTTGCCGACTAAAAATGGGTTTTTAGCGACCAATTTTTTGGTCAGCAAAAGTATTATTTCTTGTAGTGATCCTAATTAGTCTGTAAGATATTCTTGTATTCCAATAAGTCCTATTATTTGAACATTTGATCTACCAAATCTTAATTCTCATATTTGAAGTATTTTATGGACATTTTTACCCTTACAAATATTTTTTAAACGGTTAGCAATTTAGTGATGAGAGCATTCATATTTTATAATGTGAATATTCACATTGACGTGTGAATGTTCATATCGATGGTGTGAACATTCACATTGACATGCTAACTTTCAAATTGATGGTGTGAACATTCACATTAACGATGTGAACATTCACATGGACAGTGTGAACATTCAAATCACAGAACATTCACACTGTAAATGTAAATATTATTAGGGATATTTTGGTAACTATATCACTCATAAAACTTATTGAAATATAATAAAATAATATACACTAAATGAAACATAAGTAGGTAAAATGATATTTATAAAAAAATGTCTCTTTAAAATTTTCCATAAAAAGAATATTTTAAAGTTTCATTATTATTAGCCAATTTTATAAAACTTATTAATTTGTATACATTTTTTCTACTTGAGTTGGCCAACAAGGACCCATATCAATGGTTCGCATTGCTTTCAATGCATGGGTCATTCAGCAATGATAGAGACCACTAAAAAATCTTATCACTAATAACTCTAATGAGTTGGAAAATGTAAAAAATAAAAGAAAAAAGAAAAACACAAGAGACAACCATCACATCAAAGGGAGAGCCACCTCATTAGTGCTCTCTTAGTCCTCCATTTTTAGTACTCCCAAGCATTAATCATGGGTCATTATTAAACTAAGCCGGTCTTTATTTAGCAATAGAATATTGTTATATGTATCGATTAATGTATTAACTAAGTATATTAATAGATAATATGATATAATTTTAAAAATTTTAGGTATTTGTAATTTGTATAATGAGTAAAGTTAGTAATAATGACATAACACTACTGGATACAGTAGTTAGTATATTAATTGATATATATAGCACCACTGTTAACAATATGCATGCATCATTATTAAACTAAGTTGGTCCTGATTTAAAAATTTTAGAGTATTAAGTGATATAATTATTTACATAATGTTTGTAATTAATAATGTAATAAGAAATTTATGAGGTGAAATAATGTTGATTCACAGTTGTCAAATAAATAAAAAATTAAAGATAACCAATTTTTTGTTTTTTCATATTTCGAAATCACTACATAATAATATGGAAAATGCTATAAGTGGACTTCATACCTATGTGAGATATTTATTCATTTGTTTAGTAAAAAATTTAGTATTCCTAGTATTACCCAAATAATATATCCACAGCTATTTAATAATTTTTCAAGCAACCTATATTTGTGCAAATTAAAGTTATTGAATAGCCCAACACTAAAGACAGGTGATTTGTATAAATCGCGATATATGATTTTAATATTAGACTATGATAATAAGTAGGGATGGCAATTTGAAACCGGCCCGACGGGGATCCCCGATCCCGACCCCGATTTAAGCGGGTTTTCCCCGAAAAATACCCCCGCGGGGACGGGGATGGTATTCAAAATTGAATCCCCGAACAGTTTCGGGCCGGGGACGGGGATAAGTGTCCCAGCCCCGTACCCGGCCCCGTTCCCCGACCCCGTTCCCCGATGTGAAGTTACGGTTTTACCCCTATATATATATATATATAATTTATAAACCAAACCCTAAATCACAGACCTCTCTCTCTCACCGTGTGACTCTCGTCTCTCTCTCACTGAGACTATACCCTACTGACCTCTCTTCTCCACTCACACTCACCTCTCTCTCTCTCTCTCTCTCTCTCTCTCTCTCTCTCTCTCTCTCTCTCTATCTATGCTGTGGTGGTGCTCACGGGACGGCGTCTCTCAAACTCTCTCCCTCTGTCTCTCTATGCTGCTCTCACGGCGTCGGCATCGGCATCGGCATCGACATCGGCGTCTCCTCCTCTCTTTCTCACCGGCCACCCTCCTCCTCACTCAAGGCGTCTCTCTCTCTCTCTCTCTCTCTCTCTCTCACGGTATGTCCTCTCTCTCTCTCTCACGGTATCTCCTCTCTAGTTTCTCTCTCTCTCTCTCTCTCTCTCTCTTTTTTGATTTTTTTTTCAGATCTGGAAGTTCTTCTGGTCACCGGTGCCAAGATCCGAGTTGAGGAGTGAGATACGAATCTGGTGTATGCTAGGGTTTCGTCATTTCTACTGTTGAATCTGTTGAATCAGTCAAATATTTAGGAGTTGGGTGTGTTGTTGTTGATGATCCTTAAATCTATTATTGTTGTTAGATCTATTCTTAAATCTGTTATTGTTGTTGTTCATGAGGATTAAATCTGTTGTTAAATTTGTTATTCAATATTTGATCCGAATTTTTTTTTTTTGTCGGACTTTTTCGGGGAAACCCGATCTCGTTGAAGCGGGCGGGCGATGTGAGTTCCCGTCAGATCGGGGTATTTCCACCATCGGGGATCGGGGACGGGGGGTGCGATCCCCGGCCCCGCCCCGCCCCGTTGCCATTCCTAATAATAAGTGATTACTATATTAGAGTTGGTCAGACAATAGGGATATTTACCAGACAACTATGACAAAGTTTCCATTAATTGACTGTGGTTTGGTGTGCCAACTCATATAAGACTGATCAAATTTCTTTGTCAAAAAAAAAAATATATATATATATTTTTTATAAAAAAAGATCCACTTTCATTTTTATCAATAAGTGGTGTTTTGAGAAGTTGGAAAAAAAAAAATAAGATTTTTGACTTTTTTGTATAAAAAAAACAAAGAGATGATGTGATCTAAAAAAATCAAAAAGTCAAAATACTGACTTTTTATTAGCTTGCCAAAACGCCCTAACATTAAAATGTTTCCACTTTATTTTTGTATAACCAACAAATTATCAATCAATTAAAATTCCGCCTTTATGCTCTTTATTACAATGCATCAGTTATAATGAAATAACTGAAAACAACTTAATTTTATTTTAAAATAAAAAATTTAATAGTAAAAATATAATTAAAATATTTGTTCATTTTTGTGACAGTAATGAAAATGAAGTATCAAAAGCAATATTACAAAATTTAAAAAATTATTCAAAAAGTTATCAAAAAAATAAAGTTTATAACTCGTATCCATTTTGGTGTGACTTACATTTATCATATTATACCACACATTTTGTTTTTGATTAATTTTGGCTACTTTTTTAAAACGCTTATTTTTTTCATAAAATTTGTGTGAAATATTTTTTGGTAGACCAAGTTGAACAGAGAAGCACATAAAAGAATTGAAATGAAAATGAAAAGAGTGAGCATCTCCAACAACATCCTCTTCTCAAGAGGATGTAAATAATATTTTTTATTCAAAAAGTAAATATAGAGGAGGTCACTATTCATTCAAACTCCAATCACAAACCTTCATTTCCTTCATTTAAACTCCAATCAAAAAGTAATTTTTGTTCATTAATAAATATTTAATTTTAAAATTTTTGTAAAATATATTTAATATTATACTCATTTTAAAGGTATGATTTCATACTTTTTATTGATGTCAATTTTATAAAAATTAAATTTACGCATTAAAAGTTATTTCGAATATAATAAGAAATATAAAGTGAATAGTATTTTAGAGTCTCCTTCATTTTGTTCATCCTCCCTTCATATTTGAAGGATCAATCCATCTTCCTTCATTTGGGAGGAAGAAATGAAGGATGGGTTGGAGCTTAAAATTAGGAAGGATCCTTCATATTTGAAGTTTTGAAGGATGGGTTGGAGATGTTCTAAAAACTTTTTAAGCAATGGATCCATTATTATGGAATGGAGTTCTATTAGGGCATGAGTCGTTATTTTAAATTCAGAATTAATTTTTTCAAAATAACAAAATTTTATAATAATTTGAAAAGTACAAATCATTGAACAGTGCTCTGGTTTATAATATGAAAAGGTCCAACACATTTTATCTACCATCTTTTTTATTAAAAAAAATTAATTATGAATGAATAAGTATAATTAAAATTTAATTAATATATGTGAGATGTATATACAAAATGAATTTAATTTACACATTAATGCTCCTATTTAAAATTCAGAATAAAATTCCTTCTAGGGGATGATTTTTGCCGACCCCAACCCATGTGAATAGGCCGCTTTGCAGTGTGCACAAGGATCAATTATTAAACTCGTATGAGTTGAAAAATCTAGAAACACTAGATATTGATTTGTGATTATGTACCAATTTTAAGCAAAATATAACAATCCTAATCAAACAATCAAGAGAAAGAGACATAAAAATTTTACGTGGAAAAACCACAATTGGACACCTTCCAATTGTGATAAAAAAACCACGGGCAACTGCCACAAGACAATCCACTAAGAAGAATTAAAGGAATTACACAGGTATACTCTCAATTATCTAGCGAATCCACAATGCCTAATTGAACCAACCTCTATGTGACTCTTCAAACCCCATCTTCAGCACGGAATTGTCTTTCTGATGAGCTACTCCGGATTCCACCAAAGCTTCAGGCTCGAATTCTTCAGAATTCACAACTGAAGAACAACTCTCTCTTTTGTGTATAACAAACAAACCTTTGATGTACTCTCTTTAAATCATGAGTTGAATACTCAATAAAACATCAAAGAAAAAATAACAAAATATCTCCAGATATAAACCTTTAAGAACCAAAAAGAAGATCTGGAGGAATTCAATGAATTACTTAGTTTTGGGAGAAAACCAAGTATTTATAGAGAACCAAAAGTAATCCTAGATTGGGAAGAAAACAAACTCCTTGAGAAATCCGGATTCTGAGGCTCGCTCGAGCGAAGCTTTTCTGGCTCGAGCGAGGAGTGTATTTTTCGTGATTTCTACTAGTGCCTTGGCTCGAGCGACGAATACACACTTTCAGATTTTTGTATGGACGCAATCCTTGGCTCGAGCGAGAACTCCTTGAATCGAACGAGCAAACCTTCGCTCGAGCGAGCACTTCTTGGCTCGAGCGACCAATGGCAGACATGCAATTTTGAATGCAATTTTGCATTTTGCTTCGGCCACGAGCTGACCCCCGTAATAATCAGCGAAGTGGCAATCTTGAAAGCATTAACATCACAAACTTCTCTGCATGGCTCGATTTGGGTTTGGATTTGCATCTAATAAACTCATAGCCTCATTGAAATAAAAATGCAAAAATAAATACATCTAAAAGGAGTTTTGTCAAACGGGGTTGCCAAGAATAAAAACCTAACCTGAGTGACCCATTGAATTAATTAATCTTATAAATATGTTTTATTATGCAATCCTTGTCATACTGTTAATCTATATTTAATGTATATCTTGTTCAATAATTCAAAGTTTTATTGTTGTATATTATGTAGTACATTTTTTAAAATATTAATTTATATAATATCTTCAATCACATTTTGGCCACACCAATCAATGTGAGTAGCCCATTTTGCTTGGGAGCTTCTATTTGTATCCAAAAAATTATTAAGTATGCTAAATTTTTCAATACAATTTATTAAATTATTTAGATTATAATTTATTTTCCATACACCTTATGTTTTTTTTCGAATTACCCTTCAAGATACACTCAGATAATAAACAAATCAAAAATCTTAAATTACACCAGTTTAAAAAAAATTCAAAAATCCTTTCGATGCTTGTTTCAATTGATCATTTTCAATTATCTGGGGGAGGTAATTTATTCCATTTTCATTCACAGCCATTGGTGTTTCAACTTATTTTGGTATTAGGGATTTCTTGAGCTTAGAGGAAAAAAATGAAATGTAGAAAAGGACTTCCGAGGAATATGCAAAAATAAAAAAGTGAACCAGAGGCAAAAAAAAAAAAAAAAAAAAATGATCAAATAGTAAACAATACTCAGAGTCTCAAGTTTTTGTCACTATGTAGTTGCATTCCTCAAACTGCCTTTGGCTTTTAAAAGTTATTTTGATTGGTCTCAAAGCTTTTCCACTGCACAAGTTAAGGAAAACACTCAATTGATCTTAGATGGTGAATTTTGGTGGAATGAATTGGAGTTTTGGAATGAGTAAAAAGATAATATATATATATATATATTAAAACTTAGAGAAAAAGATGAAAATAGTTGAATATGAAAAATATGGATGTACTATAAGAAACAAATAATATTTTATTTTAGAATTTGATATGTATTGTTTTTATTAATAAATTTACATTAAAATATAATAAAAATTTAAAATTTAAAATTTTAACTAAACTAATGAATTATTATTTAACTGCAAATAGAATTATTATTTTATTTTCATCACATGGGCCATTCGTAAACTCCATTATGAGGTGTGAGTGACCCACTTTGTTTTGGGTGAAAAATTATTAAATAGTGTTGTTAGTATAATGTGACATTTTATATAGAGATTTTTAAATTAAGATCATAAATGATTGAGGCCTCAAATTTTTTGGCTCAAATTTGGCTCGAATTTGACTTTTTTTTTTTTTTTGCTGGGTTGATACTTTGCTTGTTATTATTATTATTATTTTTATTATTTTTTTTTGTGCAATGTATTAGCCTAGAAAAATCAAAAAAGAAAAAAAAAAAAAATGCCATTCGAGGCAATTTCGCGCCTCCTTTTCGAGGCCTCAATCAGCCCTCAATTAAGATTTGAATTTGAAAAATGTTAGAATTTAGTCTTACGAATCCTAAATTTATTCCTAATGTGTTTGTGTGGTGGAAATTGAATTAATAAAGTGTGGGATTCACATATGAAACGTATCTAAATCATTGATTTTTTTTTTTTTTTTTTTCTGCTTAAATTCTGATTTGATAAGGGTTAGTTTATAGTGTTGTTGTTGATTTGGGCGGCAAGACTAAACATAGACATTTTCACCAATCAAAGGGCGGTTGAGATAATTTGAAACTTAAAACGATAATAATAAAGGACAAGTTTTACAAATTTTTTTAAAAACATTGTTACAATCTTTTTTATTTCAAATTTTTTTTTTTTCGGTCTCTTTTTTCAAATGCAAAATAATTAAAAATAACAAAAAAAATATCTCCACAATAACTCCTCCCTTTTGAACATTTTATAGTTCTGGAGTTTTAGGTTACTTTTCCATGTTAACATATGTTTGGTTTAGTTTTTAGAATCTGTTTCTAGAAATTTTTTCTAAAAAAATAAAAATTAGTTTGTTGAAAAAAATAAAAATAAAATCAAAAGTACTTACCATTTTTATATAGTTTTATTTCTTTGGATGAAAAATAATTTTTACAAATTTAAAAATATATTTTGATATTTTTTTTGTCAAACTAATTTTTATTTTCAATAAAAAAATTAAAAATTTCAGAAAAAATCAAACCTCTTTTGAAGCTTCCAGTTACAAGGAGCTGTCAAACAAAAACTGATCAACCACATATACATATTTCAACACCGCATTCCATGATTGAAAATCCCAGAATCCTTCACATAATGTTTGACCCAGAAGCCAATTCTAATAAGATCAATCACATATGTTTGACCCAGAAGCCAATTCTAAATTTGTTAAGATCAATCATTTCCCATAAAAGATTCACCCCCTGGATCATTTTGTTAAAATTGAAAATTTTAAAAATATTTTTTTGAATTTTGAATTTGTAATTTTTTAGCATTTTTTTTTTAATATTTTAGGTTTAATTTTTTTAATTTTAGATCCTCTTAATCTTGGTATACTCAAAAAGTACAAATTTTATGAATTTTTTTTAAAAAAAAAATCACTAAACAAATAATAAAAAAAAAAACTCAGTATAATTTGTAGGGTTTGTTGAGTACTTTATGCCTAAACAAAGGCATAACAGTGATTGTTTTGCCTCAATTGGAGGTGTATTATGGACTTATTTTTATGATCCGAACCGTTGATTTTATAGGGTTTATTGAATACTTCATGCCTACCAAAAATCATATTAATCGGATATCAATAATTATATGATCGATAACTCCAAAAAAACAAATAATAAGTTTTTCTTTTGAGAAATATCATAAAAAATATGCAATTCATCATATAACTATTGATATCCGATTAATATGATTTTTGGTAGGTATGAAGTACTTACAAATCTTATAAAATATACGGTTCGGATCATAAAAATAAGTTCATAATATATCTCAAATTAAGGCACAACAGTCACTATTATGCCTTCAATACAGCAGTGATCCATGTCCTTCATGTTGATACAATTTCCAATTACTATGAATTTGTAACCATGTATCAGCTGGCTGAAACTTGGATGGTGCTTTTAAAATTGATAATTGCATTAACCCAAAAGCAAATATCTTTTCGATGTGTCTTACCATATTTTTTGTGAGTTTTTCACAACCAATTTTAAATCAAAATATGCCAAAATAACATTAAAAAATAAATAAATAAAAGGCCTGGTGTAATTTCCACTACATGTATTAAAAAAATAAATAAACAAATAAGATGGAGCTGTTAAAAGAGCAAACAAGTAAAATAGTAATATCAACCTGGAATTTTATACATGCCATTGCCCATTTTTCAATCAATCAACCCACATTAAAATTAAAAGCAACTTCTTTGGAGTCTCCTTTATAATTTATTCAAGAAAATTGACAATCACTTGTGGCATTAGTGCACATAAAGCACAAATTTCAAATTCACCCAAAAATTATTGCATGGCTAATAATAAAGTAAGTCCAGTTGTACCCACCCATAAGGTTTTGCTAGCATCATCAACCCAACAAATAAGAACACACACTAAGAGCTAATAGCTTATTCAAATTTAGATCATAGTCCGATAAAACTTAATCATAACAATTAAATAGTTTCCATAGATATATGAGACCACCCAGTAATCTTGGTTGGTTTCTCCAACTTCTTGATCTCCATAGAATTTGAAAAAATCAAGTCTTGAAAATCACCTGTGAGGCAAAAAGTCAAATCTAAATAGTTTATAGAGAAACCAGAGGAGAAAAATGCTAAAAAAGGATTAAACATGTGTTCTCATATACTTTGTTTATTTCTTCTTTACTTTCTTTTCTTTCGGATAGAAAATATAAATGTCTCAACAACTTGTGTCGTTTTTTAGTTGGTTTAGTAAACAAATCCAGAGATGCCAAAAAAAGACATCAAAAGAAGAAATTTATTAAGAAAATCACAAAGGATAAAAATGCTAAAACAAGAACAAAGTACAAAAATTTAAGGGTGAATTATGTAAATAGTCTCTGTAATTTATACGATGTGTCAATTTGGTCTCTGTAGTTTCAATTTGTTCGATTTTGCTCCTTAATTTAACGAATTGTGTCATTTTAGTCCAATAAATAATGGTTGTTAAGTTAATTTAACAGAAGGTCAAACAATGTGTCAATTTGGTCCGTGTACTTTACACGATGTGTCAATTTGGTTCCTGTAGTTTCAATTTTCTCGATTTTGACAAGGACTAAATTGACACATTGTGAAAAATACAGGGACCAAATTGACACATTGTTTGACTTTCCGTTAAATTAACTTAACAACCGTTATTTATTAGATTAAAATGAACAATTTGTTAAATTAAGAGATAAAATCAAGTAAATTGAAATTATAGAGACCAAATTGACACATTGTGTAAACTACAAGGACTGTTTGCATAATTTTCTCAACATATAATTTCATCTATTTGTTTGTCTGTATTAGGTTATACTTTTAATTTAGCATAAATTCATTTCAAAATTTATTTCATTTCATTAAAAAGAAGGCTATATACAATTACTATCTATTTTAATTTCACATACTTATGCTCTATTTGTTTTTGCAAAAATTTTTTTAAAAAAAATTCTATGAGATTTTTCAAAAAATGTGTTTCACATATAAACATTGTCGTATATATTTGGTTAGGACTCTAAAAATGATGATATACTAATAGTCGTTGTAGCGATGGTGTGGATTGTGATGGTGGCTGTACGGGTGGTGACAATGTTATTGGTAGTGATGGTGGTGATTATCAGTGGCGGAGCTAGAAAAATAGTTTAAAAGGGGCACTTGTTAATTAAAATTTTGAATTTTTTTTCCTCAAAATCAATAACAATAGATAATAATTTTTAAATTAATATTACGCACAAAATATTAAATATTTAATATAAAATTTTCAAAATTTTTGTTTTTACAATTGACCTTGTGAAAAATTAGAATTGGAAATACATGGTGTTACTTATAACTAGTGTATTATAGACAATGCAAAAGAGTCTTGTATGTCTTATAATAGATTATAAAATAATATATAAATAATAGTGATACCACATTATCATCAATATATAATATCACTAATCAATAGTAAAATAACTTATGGAAGGTCAATCACACTTGTTAAATATAATTTACAATTTAATAATTTCTTATTTTCGTAATGGGGTTAACTACGTTAACATGTAAGTGATGATTTGATATTACTGTTGTACTAAATTTTTTTAATAATGTGATTTGTTGTAATTTTTTCATTTTCAATCACAACAACCATCATTATTTTCATAATTTGAAAAATGTCATTAAGAAATCATTCTAAATGTTATTTTTATATAAATTTTTTCTTGATTAATTATTTTCCTTATATGCAAAAAAAAAAAAAAAAAAAAAAAAAAAAAAAAAAATTTGCAAAACCTGAGAGGGGGCACATGCCCCCCCTAGTCCCTTCATAACTCCACTACTGGTGGTTATAGGGTGGTTGGTGGTAGAGAGGTGATGGTAGTAACAGCGGTGACAAACTAGGTAGGTGAGTTGAATCATAATAGAGATTTTGATACATGTTGAAAAGAAGAAGAGAAAATCCTTGAGTACATCCATATTGGTTAGAGAATTATTTGTGGTAGTTGAATCGAAATAGAGTTGAATAAGAAAAATTTGCATTGAAGTTGAAAATCATAATAATAAACCATTGTATTCCATTAAAGATCAGTTTACTTTAGATGTACCCCGTCAATGGAATGAAGTCTTTATACAGTAACATGAAATTTGTACTATGTGAAAATAAAAATTGATGAATCACAGAACATTTTGTCTAATAGACTTTTCATTCATCAGTGAGTCATCTAATTAGAATTTTGATACATCAAAAGAAAAGAGATAGATTTGTCGAGGAATCATCCTTTTAGTCTCTAGATCCATGCTTGGTGGTGATTATTGATTAGTTTATTGCCATGACACTAAAATATTAGAGATGAGGACATCAATAGGGATTAAAATATTAGAGATGCTGTAGTGTTTAATTTGTGTGTTGTAACTTGTAACTATTATTCTTCGCAATGCTCATCTCGTGTAATTCTTTACAAAAGAATCATATAAATAAATTTTTTTTTATAATATATATTATGGTTTGAAATTTTCAATTAAGAGATAAAAAGTTATAAAATATCCCTCAGGGTAAATTACATTTTTCACTCCTACATTTTGTACCAAATCTCACTTTGACCTCTTACACATAAAATCATGACAGTCAACCCCCTACATTTCTGATCAAATCCCACTTTGGTTCCTGCACATGAAATTGTGATAGTCAACCCCTGTACTTTTGGTCAAATCTCACTTTGATCTCTATACAAGTGTCAATGTTTGCTTTCTGTTACTTAATTGTTTAAATTTTTAAATAGAATCTAATCATGTAATAAGAATATGACTACGCATGAGGATAGGAAAAGAAAATCATCTACGTTTTTCAGTGATACACACTTTATCCCAAAATTTACATCAAAATATGACTTATTAGGCTAAAACAAAATACAGATTGTGAACAATTAAGGAGATAAATTAAGATTTTGTATAAATTGAAATCACGAAACTCTGTTTTCACGATAATACAGCCTTCTATCTTTCATCTTTCTCTTTCTTTGATTTTGTTTGTCGCATTTTTATTTATTTCAAAGCTCTACTTTCTTGCCATTTCGTCCCAATTTTTACCATATGAACATATATATATATATATATATATTGTATTATATAACTCTCATATACTTATCACACAAGACAAAATGTACTGATGAGAAATATGGATGATTTTTCTCTTTTACCCTCATTTCGTAGTCAATTCTTGTCACATTACTGGATTTTGTTAAAGATTTAAAAATGAAATAATAAAAAAGAAATTTGACACTGGTGTAAGGACCAAAGTGAGATTCGAGTAAAAGTACAAAGGGATTGACTGTCACGATTTCATATGTAGGGACCAAAATGGAATTTGACCAGAAGTGTAGAGGTTGACTATCATGATTTCATGTGTAGAGACCAAAATGAGATTTGATACAAAGTGTAATTTACACTATCGGTAAATTGAAAATGAGTAAGTTTAGGAGTTTAAATTATAAATTTCTAACCTTGCTCATATTATATGTCATCCTCAACGTCTTATATCTAACCCAATCAAAGGGAAACTAAGAGTATAAATTGATGCTATAAAATAAGTTTTCACTGCTTGCAAATGGGAAGAAACTTGTTGTTAGGTTGACCAACTCTATCCATCGAGTTATTTAAAAAAAATGAGCAATCAAATTCTTGATTGCTTGTGATTAAATTTGTCGATTCTATCCATCGAGTTATTTAAAAAGGTGACCAATCAAATTTTTAATTGATTGTGGTCAGGTCTGTTTACTCTATCTATCGAGTTATTTTGAAAAATGACCAATCAAATTTTTGATTGCTTGTGATTAAATTTGCCGACTCTATTTATTTTAAAAAAGTGATCAATCAAATTTTTGATTGCTTGTGATAGGTCCGTCAACTCTATCCATCGAGCTATTTAAACAGGTGACCAATCAAATTTTTAATTGCTTGTGGTTAGGTCTGACTTGTTTAAAAAAGGGACCAATCCAATAGTCCGGAAAAATAATCAATTTTGAAAGCCAATCTTCTTGGCAGTTTTGTGGTCTGTATGGAAAGCTCAGAATGATTTTATTGTCAATAACAGGACTTTAGGGGGTGGGGGGGGTGGAGAATGCTCATTGATCTATTTAAAGCTAGGTTGGGATTCTGGACAAAAAGCACATTGGGATCTAAAACATTATCTCGTTACTGATTTTTAACAGATATTGAAGCCATTAGATCGTTGAAGCCTGATTAATCGAAGTTAATTATGCTCTGCTTTTGAAGGTTCTGATTCCTTAGCCTTTTTCCTGAAGCTCTTTAACCCTCTTTTGAATGCATGTTGCTACTGTTCATTTACGTCTAATATTGATGTACTCGTAGAATTTTCGTCAATAAATTTCTCTTTTCTGAAGAAAAAATAAAAAAGACACAATAATGAAAAGTATGTCGGCTATGATTGCTAATAAAACAACGCACGTCAAGATTTGAAAAAGCACTCATTTATCTAAATCCAGATTATGTATAGACGAACACACGTAGAGAAAAAAATCTTCAAATTTACTCATGAATATTGACAATCAGTCGTGATGACATTGGAGCAATTGCACAAGTACAGTTTCTATATTCACACATAATTTATTACATGGCTCATAATAAAGGTAGACCAGTTGTATATTACAAGATAGAAGGCTATGTTAGGACCACCGACCCAGCCAATGAGAAAACACACTACATGTATAAAATAAATCAGGCCAACGAGAAGACACAGTACTTACATAAATTGAGCAATGCCACTATAGCCTACAGTACAAAGGCCCCATTTGGTAGAGTTTTGGAAAAGTGATTTTAGATTATGACTTATAGCTGTCAACATAAGCTGTTAACCTGTTTGGTGCAGTTGTGAAATTATGGATTTAAGCAGTAAAATAGTGTTTGGTTAATAAGCTATAAAATAACTTTTTACTGTGTAATTGTCCTTTTTGCCCTTATATGATATAAAAATGATTATTTTGTCATTTTTTTCAGTTTTAATTTTAAAAAAAAATTATTTCATTAATAAAAGTTAATATAATTATTATTACAAAAATTATCATTTCATTAATAATATCAATTAGTATAAAATTATTTCATTTTTTCATTATAAATTAATTATTGGCAATTAATGGTTTAATAAGTATCAATTAATACTAAAATTATTAATAGTATCAATTAGTATAAATTTTTTTCATTTTTTCATTATAAATTAATTAGTGGCAATTAATGGTTTAATAAGCATCAATTAACACTAAAATTATTAATAGTATCAATTCGTATAATTTTTTTTTTCATTATAAATTAATTATGGTTTAATTAGCATATAACGCCCCGAAATAATTCAACGTAAACCAACCACATCGACTAACATTTACTAAATAATGACAATAATCCATCCATCTTTACATGATTAATGAATGAGTTTATACAAAAGTTTCACATACGGATATACATTTAATGATAAGAAAAAACACATGAACCTATAGCATGTGAAACATCTAGTCTCAAACAATTAGAATGCCCTTAAGGGCTTACATCTTCCAAGACAAAAATCCGGTTACACAAAATGGTCTCTCGGACCCATACATATTTAGCCCTTGGCTTCCAAAAAATTTACAACAAAATAAAAGAGCAATCTACTCTCAACAAAATATATCCACACCATCAACTCGGCGAGATCACCACATCTTTACCTGCACCAAAATCCCATAGAGGTGAGCATAAAACCCAATAGAGAACCCTTAACAAAGTATATACATTTATGCAAGATTTTCAACATTTAATTCAAATGCAGATGCCATGCAATCCCATTTCAAAGATAATCTCATGTCATGCTTTTCTTGAAAATCACCATGTTTTCAATAAAGTTTTGCAATCTCATCAATTTCAAACTTCTAATTTTTTTTTTTATCACAAGGGTGGGGGGCGGTAAATACGACTCAGGCAATCCCTAAGTTGGTGTCTACAACTGGGCTCAACAAGCACTACCAATAACCCCACTTTACCGGTTGCTAACCGGAAGGGAAGTGGTACCTCTTCCGCGTGTGTTTTCGGTCTTTCACCTCGGACACTCAGGCCAACTTATCAAATTCATCTGCACTTCCTAACCGGACTTACTAATGTATTTACCCCATAACATTTCAATAGTTCTTATTCACAATATTATTTTCTTAATGTAACATTCTCAACTCAATTTAAGATGCATTAATATCAATTGAAAGAATGTATAATGCAAATGATGCTCAAAATTTCATAACATCCTTCCGTTTTTAAGTATTCCGTCAATGCTACAATGACAACCACATAACCCATTTTCCTCTTTTAATAGAAATCAACAAAATACTACTAGTTCAATTAAGTGCAAAAAAATATGACAACCTTCACATTTTTGTACCATCCTCAATACCTTAGCCATTTCAAGGTCTTATGCAAAATCCTTGAACATTAAAGATTTCAATGTTCTTAGTTCATGGAACTCAACAAATGGATCAACTCATCACTATGCATGTATAAGCATTTGTTAAAAAATTCAAATATAGTCCCCATTTTCTCATACTTCAAGGGGTCATTATACTTTTAAACACATCAATATAGAATACTCACATTTTTCAAAGAAAACCCCCAATTTCTAGGTTTTCACAAAAACCCAAACATTTTCCATCTCTTTTTAAAACCTTATTATACACCTTAATCTCAACCCATGTGTCCAATATTTCAAGAAAGATCCTAAAAAAGAATAAAAGATGAGTTTCTTCTACAACATCCCCAATTTCTTAAATCAAAACCCATTTTTAAAATCAATCAAGGAAGAGTTCTCAAAAATAGTAAATGAAAAGCTTGCAAAACGTATATATAACTCAAAGTGACTCCCTACCTCAAATCTTGAAGGAGAAAAGGATGAAACCGTAGCTTTGATGGAAGATTCTTCAATTTCCACCACACCAAGAGGAGCCCTAGCTTGATCTTCAAGACTAGAGAGAGATGATGATGGATTTAGACCCAATGAATTACAAGAATCAAAGAGTTTTAGTGTTTGATGAGGGTTTCTAGAGAAAAGGAGGAGGAAAATATTGTTTAGAGTAAGAGGGAAAAGCCCAAAATGTGATACACACACGGCCAAACAGAGGAAGAAAAACAGAGATTCGGACTGCCCAGATGGCCGCACGTGCGGCGCCCATCCTCGCACGTGCGGAGAGACTTTTCCCACACGTGCGGCCCTCATCCCCGCACGTAGGGTGGTCCTTCCGCACCTCAATTCCCATCTGCCTTTTAGGCAGTGTGCAACCCTCTGAAGCTCATCCCTCTCCGCACGTGCGACCTAAAGCCCCGTACGTGCGGCCTTGGCCCAGCAGCCCATAATTTTCTGGTTCGATCCTTGGGCACCTCGGACTCGACCGTGCATCCTTCGGAACAAGTGAAATTCAACACCGAGCGAAAACAAGAACAAGAACTTTAATTTTGAGAACTATTTCTGGACGTTTCAAACCTAACGAGAGCAAAAGGAGGACGGAGCGAAGAAAAATAAACCTGGTTGTCACATAGCATCAATTAATACTAAAATTATTAATAGTGTCAATTAGTATAATTTTTTTTCATTTTTTCATTTTAAATTAATTAGTGACAATTAATGGCTTAATTAGCATCAATAAATACTAAAATTATTAATAGTATCAATTAGTATAAATTTTTTTTTTCATTTTTTCATTATAAATTAATTAGTGTCAATTAATGGCTTAATTAGCATCAATTATTACTAAAATTATTATTAGTATCAATTAGTATAATTTGTTTTCATTATGAATTAATTAGTGTCAATTAATGGCTTAATTAGTATCAATTATTATTTTTTATTCATTAGTTATTTTTTTTTTTATTAAAAAAACATTGAAAACCTCCACAAAAAAAAAAAAAAAACTGAAAACCCTAGCTCTAGTAGGCACAGCAACGATGAACCAACGCTAGGGTTTGAGATTGATCCAGAGAGAGAGAAAAAGAGAGCCGTTGAGAGAGCAACGCCGATTTATCACTGGAGGCTACCTTTTTCTTCTCCACCGGCAAAGAGATCGTGAAGAAAGTGATCGCAGAAGAGAGAGAAGAGATCGATTGCACTAGGGTTTGACATCATCATTGGTTGCGCTAGGGTTTCAGATTGTCACTAGTGGATCTAGGGTTTGAGATTGATCGTGCTAGGGTTTTAGATCGTGCTAGGGTTTAAGATTGATCGCGCTAAGGTCTTAGATCGTCACTAGCGTCGCTAGGGTTTCAGATCATCACCGGCAGCTCTAGGGTTTGAGATCGATCACAACGGTTAGGGTTTTTCCCCTCAATTGTGAGCGCGACAGGGAAAGGTCGATCGAGAGAGAGAGAGAGTTCTCTCAGAGTGAACAGTGTGAGAGTGTGGTTTATATACGAGGTATTGGTAATACTGAAATTTGATGAGGGGCATTTAAGTAATTTTCCTCTCCAAACCAACTTCCCACTTAAGCTATAATCTCCAAAGCACCCCCTCAGTCACTTCAAGAAAGAGCTATTTTTTCACTTAATTTAAGCTATAATCTGATGAGTTAAGCTGCACCAAACACAATGCTTTAGCTTAAATTAAGCTAAAAGTTAAAATAAGCAGCTTTTAAGTTGCGCCAAACACCCACAAACTGTAGGAGCTATCAGCATATTCGAGTTTGGAGAATAGATAAAACATAATCATAATAATTAAATAGTTTCCTATAGATAATACATATAAGGAAGGACAACTTGTAACCTTGCTTTTTGCATAAATTGGATTGCCACCTATTTCTCACTACAGGAAATATTTGTTTTGGAGGTGTATATTTAACGGCGTTTTTTAAAACGCTACGAACAAGCGTTTCATAAACGTCGCATTTTTCTCTAATTAAAACGATGCCGTTTCAAGAATAGAAGACGTTTATAAACGCCTTGAAATGGGTTTTGTCCCACACGCTCCGTCTCTCTCTGTTTCACCTTTATTTTGAATCTGATAAATAGGGGTGAGCAGTAGATATACCGATCCGCCAAAACCGACTGAACCGAATCGATCCACTACATTTTAGACGGATGCGTGATGACGAGCAGATGGTTGCGGATTGATTTTCTCCAATCCGCCAATCTGGCGGACGAATGGCGGATTTGAGATTCCTTTGGTCGCAACCCAACCGCCAAACCGCGAACACCCCTGGTAATTCATAAGACTTTGTATTTTCAGTTTGTTTAAATATTCAGTTTGTGTTTTCAATTAAAAAAGAGTTTAAATATTATGTTGAAAAAATATTTTCAACTTGAATATCCTTTTTGAATTGAAAAAAATAAACATATTATTTATCTATATTTTTTGGTTTTTAAATCTATCTCTAAAAATAATAAATAGAAAATATGATATATGCTGGTTGGTTTTTGTTTTCAAAAACAGATATAGATGTAACAATACAGAGACATATAATCTCTACTACTGCTTTGTTCATGGTTTTGTTGGTTTGAATTGTTTTTATATTTTAAGAACCATAGATTGTAATACTTTATGTAGATGAGACATGCTGAGATTGTAGTATGTGGATGAGGCATGCAGTAATTGTAATATTTTTTTAAGTCATTAACTGTAATACTTTCTTCTTTTTTTTTTGAGGAAGTGCACAAGTTGAATTATGTTGAAAATTTATAAAATTTTAAACTGCCAAACCGATTCGCATCCATCCGCCAAATCGCCAAACTGCCAATCCGCTCAATCCACATCTGCCGAATTGGCAGACGGATGCGGACTGATTTTCTCCAATCCACCAATCGGGCGGATGGATGGCGGATTGGAGGTTTCGTGGCCACAACCGACCCGCGCCCACTCCTACTGATAAGCAAGTATAAGCGAAAACGAAACTCAAGCGCTCTTACTCTTGCTCGCTCTTACTCTTGCTCTCTCTCTCTCTCTCTCTCTCTCTCTCTGCGCTGTCTAAGATCTTTCAAAATTGAAGTTAGAGCCATTTTGAAGATCTTACATCGGTGATTCATCAGAGCCATTTCGAAGTTCTCTCTCAAAATCGATTCAGATCGGTGAATCGATTCAGATCAGTGAGCTATTGTCTCTCTCTCTCTCTCTCTCTCTCTCTCTATCTCTGTTGTCTAAACCCTAATTATCTCAGAGATTCAGCTTTGTGATTCATAGATTTAGAGATTTAGCTCGGTCTCAGCGAAATAAATCGGTGATTCATCAGAGCCATTTCAAAGTTCTCTCTCGAAATTGAAATCAAATTTCATCTCAACGATTCAGATCGATGAGCTTCATTGTCTCTGTCTCTGTCTCTATTTTTCTCTCTCTCTCTCTCTCTCTCTCTCTCAAGCCGAACTGATATTTGAATCATGTTACATGTCCTGTTGAATCAAGCTGAACTGATATTTGAATCAAGCTGAACTTATATTTGAATCAATCTGAACTGATATTTGAATGTTGATGTCCTGTTGTTTGTTCTCAATAAACATGTTGATTATTTGTTGGTTCATATTTTGTTTATGAAAATATTTCATTTTATGCTGGGCTGGATTTCATTTTGTTCCTGTGAAATATTTCAACATGGCTATTATTCTCTAGTTAGGGCTGCATTTTTTTTTTTTAATTTTCTTTAATATTGGATCTAGTTGACTTCATTTTTTTCTTTTTCATTTTTTCTCTCTCACCTGGGAACAATCATACCTGAATAATGATGCTTATCTCACTTCTTTTGATTCCATATTGTACATATATCAACTTTGATGGTACCAAGTATCCTTGAATTTGCTCAAAAATTGTTGCTTGTAAGAACTATCAAGCATTTCAAAGAAACTGTGGGGATATATTTTCTGAGTACCAACACGTGGCCAAGGTGACGCCGACGTGTCAGCTAAGGTGCCACATGTCTTGGTCATGACGTCGAGGTTATCTCCAAAGAAATCGAAATCCGAGATAAGCGGATAATGGATAAGAGTCCTAGAATAGGAGAAGACTTCAATTTGGGTAAAGATAAGACTCTTAGAGAGTTTTATCCTAATCCTACTAAGAGTCCAAGATTAGCAGTAATCCTAAGTCCATTAAAGCTAGGCTTCTATTGGGATTAGGTTTGTGTTGGCTATAAAACAGAGGCACCCTCATGGATCTAAAGTATGCTTTTTATGCTCAAGCTTGTGAGTTGAATAATTGATTTATCTTTGAGAGATAACTGACTTGATCGTCGGAGTGCCCCTAGGTGGACGAACCACCACCGGAGTCTCTTATTTCTGTTACAGGTCATTCAGATGCCATCTATTCTGCCAGTGTTCTCCAGTTGAAAGCTGAGTTGGCAGTGTGGTCGGAAATTGACACACACAATTTGGCGCCGTCTGTGGGAAAGAAAGGAGAATAGATGGCCAACGACGGACAGAAGGAGAAGATTTGGGACGACACTCCTGCTGGAAGTTGGAGACCTATTGACCTTGATATCGAAGGAGACGAGTGTAATGCAGAAACTCGTGACCAGAATCACGAAGTGAAAGACGTCGGCTAGACTGGCGACGTACCAAAGAAACCAGATCGAAGCGGGTACTACAACGAGGACGACCTCCAGGTATGGAAGGATAGATGCCTGCGGAGGGACGAAGAGGTAAAAGAGATGGCAAATAAATTGGCAGACTTGCAATCAGTCGTGAATTTCATGATGTAAAACAACGTCATGCAGCCACCATTCCCACTGTAGGACACGCCGACTCCAGCGGCCAATGCCTAGAAGGGAGGACAGAAGCTAATCCCAATAGTCCCCCAGCACACCAGGAGTGAAAGACACTCTCACCGGCCTTCAAGGAAGGTCGGGCGAGGAGAGTCAAGAAGGGAAGAGTCACGGAGGACGCATCGCACCAAGGAGGCAGACCCCAAAGAACATCGACATGTTCAAAGACAGGAGCTGTGCTTCGACACACCTAACGGAGAAAGGTCGAAGAGGACTCACTATGAAGCTGAAAGTAGTGCACCAAAAAGATTGAAATCAGGAGATAGCCGAGCGCCTGGGTGGACAAAGGAGGACTTAAGAGATTACCTCAAGAGGAAGCAACAAAATCCGGATGTCGAGGTAAACTCCCCTGATAAACCGAGAACACTATTCTCAGTGGAGTTAGACAAATATGAGGTGCCGAAGAGATTCAGTATGCCAAGGTTTCAGATCTATGGCGGGAAGTCGGACCCTAACTTCCACGTTGGATTATACTTGAACTCAATGGCATTGTATAGTGGGAACGAGCCGTTGCTCTGCAAAGTGTTCCCCTCGTCCTTCGGGGAGATTGCATCAGATTGGTTTCACAAACTACCAAAGGGAAGTGTGAAGACCTGGGAAGCCCTGGCCGAGATGTTTGTGGCCAGGTTCGTGACAAACAAGTTATAGCCATTAAGGGTGGACGCATTGATGGCTCTGAAGATCAGTAAGGATGAAGGCCTTAGGACCTACACAAAAAGATACTATGAGGTGTTCAACCGAATACCCGAATGTAATCAAGAGGTGGCGGCCATATCTTTCAAGAACGGCCTAAAAGATGACTGCCCGTTACGAAAGTCTTTGGCAAAGACACTGCCAAAAAGTATGGAAGAGCTCATGGCCAGAATTGAAAAATACGCTAGAGCCGAGGAAGATACATCGGGAACTTAGGTTCACATTAGGGGGCAGAGAGAAGAAAAATGGTTTTAACACTTATTGAAACTTGAGAAAAGTTTACAAGTTGAAGTTAAACCGATATGATGTTTAACACTTGTTGAAAATTGAGAAAATTTTACAAGTTGAAGTTAAACCGATATGATGTTTAACACTTGTTGAAACTTGAGAAAATTTTACAAGTTAAAGTTAAGCCGAGATCATGTTTAACACTCGTTGAAACTTGAGAAAAGTTTACAAGTTGAAGTTAAACCGATATCATGTTTAACACTTGTTGAAACTTGAGAAAAGTTTACAAGTTAAAGACTAAGGTTAAACACTTATTGAAATTTTATGAAAAAAATTACAAGGTGAAACCAAGGTTATGCCAAGAAAGGTACTTGGGTACTTGCCAAGGTAAATCATCAGTTTGTATAACCGAGGTGCGTCACCCCGAGAAGGTTGCACAAGCATTGAAGTGTATATTCAAGATATGCAAAATATTCTAAGTATGGAAGCATACAAGGAAAACATGCAAGCATTCAAAACAAAAAGAGTTGAATTAAAGACATATCGGCTTGTATATCTCGGCCGAGGAATTTGAAGCCGACATACTGATATAGGTTCTATCACCTCAGAATACCGAGGTAATAGAACCTAGGGGACAGTTGTGGCAATATATTTTTTGAGTACCAACACGTGGCCAAGGTGACGCCGACGTGTTAGTCGAGGTGCCACGTGTCCTGGTCATGACGTCGAGGTTATCTCGGCAATGCCGAGGTTATCTCCGAAGAAATTGGAATCCGAGATAAGCGGATAATGGACAAGAGTCCTAGAATAAGAGAAGACTTCAGCTTGGGTAAAGATAAGACTCTTAGAGAGTTTTACTCTAATCCTACTGGAAGTCCAAGATTAGCAGTAATCCTAAGTCCATTGAAGCTAGGCTTCTATTGAGATTAGGTTTGTGTTGGCTATAAAAGAGAGGCACCCTCATGGGTCTAAGGTATGCTTTTTATGCTCAAGCTTGTGATTTATCTTTGAGAGATAACTAACTTGATCGTCGAAGTGCCCCTGGGTGGACGAACCACTGCCGGAGTCTCTTCTTTCTGTTGCAGGTCATTCAGGTGCCATCTATTCTGCCAGTGTTCTCCAGTTAAAGCCTGAGTTGGCAGTGTGGTTGGAAATTGACACACACATAAACTAACCATTTTTTTATTTTTAGTGATTTTTTAAGAACTAACCTTTGTAAAGGTAAGTGCAAACATGTCCCCCAAAATACATAACAAGACCAGAAGTCACCAAAAGGGCCTCCCCTAAGAAGAGAGGAAATACAAAAAACTATCAAGTAGAGGACAAGAAAATCTTAATTAACTAACCAAATAACAATAGTAAGCCCTCAAAAATAGAAGAAAGGCAACTGATGAAATAACATTATCATTATCACAAGAAAATTAAACTTGAGCACTAATGGCTGGAACAGTAAGATTGGGAAACTTGAAAAGAAATAATATACATTCTGAAATAGGAAATAGAAATTCAAGTGGCAAACACATTAACTAGGGTACCGATAATGAACTCTATATTATGAAATTTTGGACAATGATGTCCCAGAGTATGGCTGTTTTACAATGTTTTAGATGATTACAAAAATCTACTTTAATACAGGACTTCTAGTGAAGAAAACCAGATAGTCTAACAAGATACTGAGGACCCAACCTCAACATGACTACACAATCAATCAGTGCCATTTATGATGCCATGCTCTCTTAAAGGAATAAAAATCCCTGAACCATTAACCTACCATATTGACTCCATAAATCTCTTGGAAAACACTCATTATAATCTCCCAAATATAAATAAACATGAAGGAAAAAAAAAACAATTTCACAAATTGACACAACTCCCACTTAAAATTAGAGAAGTATCTGAAAAATAAAATTACATCAGAAACAAATTGAACAATTCAATTAAATCGTTTCACATTGGTCTAAGTTTTTCATGATTACTCAATGATATTAGGATGGAATCTGTAGCCTGAAAGCACCGACCTATGTTTGTCCATTCATATTTGAAAATTTGAATATTTTATTTCACCGTATTTATTATGGTGCACGTGCCCTTGTTGCTCAAAGTTTATGATCAACAGATTCTTATGGTAAGCAATATAAATCCCTTCCTGGCTTCCAAATCAAATAATAAGTGAAAAAATGTAAGTACAAGGTTGGCCATGCTTCATGATACAAACTACTGAGCTGCTGAGAGAAACATGCCATGAGATTGCCATAACTAAACTGAGATGGATTGCTGGTGAAAAAAATAGGTAATGAGCAAATATGGGAGAAAGCTGGCTGAATCAACTTGACCCTATGACAATATGGTTCCATCTTTGATCGACTATACCTTGTTTGGCTCAAAAAAAAAATCTCAATTGTGCCCAATTCCACGTATTTACGATCAAATATATTAGATCACACAAAGTTGAGGGGCAAAAAAGGGAATCCCGTAGTTAAATTCACGAAGTGTCGACCAGAGCTTGATAGGTCAACTGAGACTTAGCCAATACTCTTTCAAATAGAATTTGAGAGACAGAAACTACACTTATATATGTGAGTTGTTAGATGAGGCAAAATAGGATTACACAAAGAAACAACCATTTGAACAAGGAAAAACATAATTTTCGCAAGCAAAAGCCTAACAGGCACAGGCTTAAAATTTTCTACCTAAAATTAGATGGTTACCATATACACAGGGCCATGGAACAACATTGTTTAAGAGCACAAATAGAAGGGAAGTCAATCTTTTGTCTAATACGCAACATCAAAATTCATGCGTTGTAAAAGCTTGCAAATGTTTTAAATGTTATCCATGCATAGTCATATTATATTTCTTTTTTATTGTGATTGTGATTGTGGTAGTCCATTACATAGGCAGAGGTAGTATGTGATTGTGATTGTGATTTATTTTTTCCCATTATAATTATAGCTGGTAGGCTTCTCTCATTTTAAATTGGGTGAAGTAATGGTTTTAGTAGTTAATTTTGTGGTTATAACTTAGTGGCTTTGTGCTCGGAGAGCATACATTAATTGGGTTTGGTTAGATGCAATAGATATTTATTCATCTTCCATACGAGTTAGTTTTTTCTTTCTCGGAAGTTAGAATTTTATATAAAAGAAAAGGAAAGGAGAATTTTTTTTCTTATTTAATATAAGTGTTGCCATTTATGGAATTTCACATTCATGTAGTTCTGAATGATTTTAAGGACAATTTCTGAAGCTAATGTAAAAATAAAATTTTCCTGTTGAGAATAAGATTTAATCTACCTTCCACCACCCAACCGCTGAATACAGTTAGTATTCAGCACATAAAGGCATTCAATATTAAGCACTAAATTGAGTTATCAAACACTTCTAAGTTTGTAAGTACACTTTTTTTTGAAACTTTTAGATAATTGACTTTGTAACTTAATGACATGCAAAAAGGGGATCTTGCCTTCATTATTGGAATCGGAATTGATTGTGACTTGATGTGGTTTTATCAGTTGTGTTGCATCTTTTCAACTTTTGTATTTCACACATCAATTGTTCATTGAAGTGGCACTATGACATAAAAAAGAAAAAGAAAAATTAGTGTGCTTTCTGGTACTGTAAAACTTTCATTTACTAATACCATTTTCAATATTTTGTTTTGTTCTTATTCACAAAATAGAGAGGAATTATTCATTCTCACTGTCAAGAAGTAAATAATTTCATGCCATTTTCAATTTTTCAATCAATATTACAGAAAATTGAGGTATCTTAGGGTCGGGGCCTTAGGTGGAAGTCTTATTTGCCTAGCACTCAAGCCGCTTGTGCATAATATGTTGTTGAAATGAATCAGAGACTTGTGTTGTTCTTTGTGGGATGGTTGATTTGTTGTGTTTCTTGCAATATTTTGAGTGACAAAATATGAGGGTTGTGCTATGATTTCAACCATTGGAATATTGGATTCATTGTGCTTATATATGTGTCTTGGTATGCTGAGTATTCTTCTTACGGGACAATCTTTACCATTCGATTTCACCAGTAATATTATGGCAAGCTCTTATCAACCATGGCAACTAATGCATGCTAAAATGAATCAAAACACCATAAACAAATATTTATGTATTCTATATGGAAATGCATATCAATTAATATTTGATTTTGTTTGTGCTTGCTTTCATTTGATATTTATGTATTCTACTTAATTTTCTTTTCCCCCCACATTTCGAGATCCAAACAGTCATGCAATATTTCTATAATATATTTTGAGTATTCTGGTTAGTTGTGCATTTGATTGTTGAAATGAACATAACCAGCTTATCTGATGTGTCTCTCTTACTGTTTCTTACCAGGAGTACGATAACTCGTGACAAAGGTACAAGGGTTGGTGGAGCTTGGGGTTCGAGCAGCAATATTCTTTTTGTTTTCTTTTTGATCATTGTATGTTCATGAATTTTTACAATCACAACTAGTTGATGCATGTTTGGTTGATGCAACAAACCACTAATTCATAACTAGTTTATAATCTGATACGGGACAGGTCATGATATTGTTACTAAAACTAGTTCTTATTTTTGTTGTTTTTTCCTTCTCATTTGATCTTTATTGTTATTCAAGTTGAATGAGAATCAGTAGTGTTCTTGTTTGTTTGTTTTTTTTATATGGAATAGATTTGGTATACTTTAATTGTAATTGTCACAATTTAAATTTAAACAGGCAAAGAAATAAAATTGCCAGAATTTCAAATTTAAAATAAAAAAATAATCTACCACGCGTTTTTTAAACGTATAGCGATCCCGGTTTCCCTTTCGTTAATTATTGTATCCGGACATAGGTTCCATGGAGTTGATTGTTTTATACATGTCGTTTGCATCCTTTACTTTTTGTATTTGAGTCTTGGGTTGTGTTGGGCAGGTTTGAAACAGGTTGGTTGAGCTTATAAACCAAAACTAGTTGCCCAGATTTTGGCCTATCCGCTCGAGCGGGGTCTTTTGTTGCTTCTCCACTCGAGCGAGGGTTTTGGCACTCGAGTGGGAAAATCACCCTTCCAGTATTTTTCCTCTGCAGCGGTGGACGCTCGAGCAGGAGTTTGTGTGTTCCGCTCGAGCGAGGACCTGGTCTGTCGAGATTCTGGGAGTGTGTATCCGCCGCTCGAACGGGAATTTGGATGCTCGAACGGGAGTCTGTGAGTGACGCTCAAGCGGGGGTTTCCACGCTCGAGCGGGGCGACTATTATAAAACACCGAGATCCGAATTTTTGGGTCATTTTTCAACATCCTTTCTCTCTCTTACTTTTCCAAAAAGCTATTTTGAGAGCTCCTCTCACTAAAACCTTAACTTCTCTCTTAGGATTGATCTAGTAGGAGTGATTTCCTCACCTTGTGCCTTTGTAAAAGTTGTGTTGATTGTCGAGGGCTATCTTTTAATCTGAAAATTTTGGGATTTGGAGCATCTTCAAATTCTCCATCTTCTTCCCTTGGGCTCCGAAATTGAGGTAGGGATTCCTACTCACTCTTATGGGTTTTAACCTAGATTTTGAGTTTTTTGCTTAAATGGTTGATTTTGGGACTTAGGGTTTCAAAATGTATTAAAGAGGGTTTTGTGATTTTGGCTCATGATATGTATTTTGGGTATCAAAATGATGATATAGTTATTGGTTGATGATATTGGAACCATTGGGTTAATATTGAGAAAGGGGGAAGAAATCCCTAATTTGTATATAAATTAGTTGATATAATTAATTTGGGAAAAGTTATGGATTTATGAAATTGAGTTGAATATAATGAAATTGGCTCATTATGAGATGGATTAGTGAAGTTGGATTTATTAATCGCTCACTTTTGGAAATGTGGATATTCTATCTGTTGATGCTTTTATTATCTGTTTAGAAATAATTGCTTTGGGCTACCGGTGGAGGGTAGTCTTGATTGTTGTAGACAATGCCTGACGATTAGGCAAACCAAAACTAATCAATTGGATGTGTCATAGAGTATGACGGTTGAGAGAATACATTGAATTTATGTATTGATTGATTATGTATATGACCTATGTGTATATACGTTGTGTGTGTGGGAGGAGATAGGGGATGTACTCCATGGTTTAGGGGAAGATACGAGATGGACCTCTAAACCGGATATTGTGTGGGAGGAGATGGGGGATGGACTCCGTAGATACAGCTCATGTGCTTGTCTAATGAATTGTAGATACAGCTCATATACTTGTCTATGGAAGTGTTGATATAGCTCTTATGCTTATCTGTTGAAATGTTGATGTAGCTTATATGCTTATCTGTTGAGGGGTTGATACAGTTTGTATGCTTATATATTGTGAAATGAGAAACGTTTAATATGAATTATTATTTCATTTAGAGTGTGTGGCCAGGTTTTGAGGCACGGTTAAGAATTGGAAATTGGATAAGAAATGGAAAATGAAATGGAACATGAATACTATGGTCATGTAATGGAAATGGTTTATGAATTGGTTTATGTGAGTCAACATTTATCAACTGCTAATGTCTTAGTTACTGCTCATATTGTGTTTAGAATATCTCTACTGGGCATTGGCTCACCTTATATAGGACATTATTTTCAGGTACAGGTAGCATGCCTCCTCAAAGGACATAGCTTGGGAGGCTAGAGGCAGACATGCCTTTGGTTGTTTTGTTATCTTTTGATGTATTACATGTACTTTCAAGCCAAGGGCTTAATGTGTATTTGAGTTAGCACTCTCCTTTTTGTAACCAAGTGTTAACTTGGAAAGCTGTAAGCCCGTAGGGCATTTGCTTTTCTTGTTAACATGTAATACTCTTTGTAATGAATTACTCTGATGAATAGAATGATGGCTATCTTTTATATCATGCATGTCTAGATTGATGGATTTAATGTTATTATTTTGAGGGTATGACAACTTGGTATCAGAGCATACTGGGTTTGAATACTTTGGGTACGTGGGAAGTGATTAGTATCACAATGGGTTTGTCTCGCTTGATTAGAGACTTAGATGTAATCTTCTGTGCTTATGTGATAACATGCTTACGTGACTATATGGGTATGAAATGTAGTTTCTAGGATGTTGATTGGATCCTTGGGTTTCTGGGAATCTTGTTAGAAAAGCACTTGATCAATGTTGTTTCTAACCGGAACTCTAGTAACGCCTCGGGACTGTCATTATCCGGAAATGAAATTCGTAATTGTTTACATGATTATGTGCTTACGTGGAATGAATTACATTTGTCTATGCGTTAGGACGAGAGTGTTATAACTTTTGCACATTTGTGAATATGCTAATGTTCTTCGTTACCTTCATTAGGATGTCAGGGAGAGGAAGAGGACGTGGAAGTAGACGTGGCAGGCGTGGTAGGTAGGATATGCCTTTACCGGATGATATTCTGGCTATCACAGAGGGAGTTAGTCGAGCCAATGTGGCCAAAGTGCAGTCAATGAGCTATGAGTGCCTTGGCCCGAGAAATAGCAGGAGCTTTGGGTATTCTCAGAGCTGGGAATCAGGTTCAGGCCCAGGTTAATGCAAGGCCTTCCTTCTTGAAGAGGGAATTCTTCCGGTCTAACCCGGACGAGTTTGTTGGAGATCCGAAGGAGCCACTTAAGGTGACGAGTGGTTGGAACAAATGGATAAGACGTTCGAGATGCTTGGCATCGAGGACGAGGCTTTAAAGGTGACCTTGGCATCCTTGCAACTGAAGGGAGATGTGGGTCAGTGGTGGAAGTACGAGAAGGGCAGAGTTGGTGGTGCGTGGAGGGCTTTTGTGATTGCCTTCCAGGAGAAGTTCTTATCTTCGGCTGCTAGGGAGAAGTTGAGGGAATAGTTTTGCCAGCTTAAGCAGCAGGGTTTGTCGGTGGTCGAGTTTGAGGCCTCATTTACTAGTTTGTTCATGTTCACACCTGAGCTTGTGGCGTCTGAGGAACGCCGTTGTTTTGAGTTTGAGCGGAAGTTGAGGCGTGGACTCAAGTTGAGGATTGGAGGATCTTTGATTCGAGAGTATAGACATCTAGTGGATGCTGCAGCTCATATGAAAATTATAATGCAGGAGGAGGATGAGGAGAAGCATAGAGGTTCCAAGAGGAGCTAAGATGGCCAGGGTGATGGCAGGAGACGGAGAGGTTTTAACCCTCAGCAGTCTCAGGGTGGTTTGGCTAGATCGACCTTTCCCGTGCCGAGTGTGGGCTCTGGGAGAGGTAGTCAGGGAGGCTTGACTTGTTTCGCATGTGGCCAACTGGGTCACAAGTCTTCGGTTTGCCCGCAGAAGGGAGGAGGTCAGCAAGCTGCTTCTTCTTCGGCTCGACCTCAGGGCCAAAGTCAGGGCAGGGGCCAGCCTTTGTCTTGCTATCAGTATGGTAAGCCCGAGCACCTGAAGAGGCTTTGCCCATAGTTGAGTGCCACATCAGGAGCGTCTGGTTCTAGACAGACGCAGAGTTATCAGCCAGCTCAGTTTGTGCAGCCCTCGAGGGCCAATCCGGGAGCTTCATCGTCCTAGTCTGTACAGCAGTCTTTTGCTCCTAGAGGTGAGCAGGTGGATCAGGGGCCTGCAGGGCGCGTGTACGCTGTTACTACGCAGGACCTAGTACCGGCTCCATCAGTTGTGAGAGGTACCTTTCTGTTTTGCAACTCGGTTGCTAGTGTATTGATTGATATGGGTGTGTCTCATTCTTTTGTATCTGCTGCATTTGCATCTGTGTTGGAGTTCGAGTTGGCACTATTAGCATCTCCTATATATCTTGTATCACCTGTTGGGGGTGAATTGATTTTGAAACACAAATGTAGAGGTTGTGATATGGAGGTCGGCGACCGTAGGCTTCCTTTTCCTTTCGTAGTTATGCCTATGAAGGGTTTTGATGTTATTTTGGATATGGACTGGCTATCGTCATACCGGGCTGTTATTGATTGCTACCGCCAGAGGGTCACAGTTTGTACCTTGAGCGGGGAGTGTTTCCATTTCTTGAGGGACCGGGTTGGTAATGTGCTGCCACCGGTGTATGATCCGCGAGGGTAGAGTGAGCTTAGTGGTCTACTTGCTAGCTTTATGAGTGGTGAGTGTGATGAGACCCAGATTGTGTTGCCGAGAGTGGTTTGTGAGTATTCAGATGTTTTTCCCAAGGATCTCGTTAGTTTGCCAACTCATCAAGAGATAGAGTTCTCTATTGATATAGTACCCGGCACGGCGCTGATTTCTATGGCACCTTATCGTTTTGCCCCAGCCAAGTTGAGTGAGTTGAAGATTCAGCGCCAGGAATTATTAGATAAGGGTTTTATTCGCCCTAGTGTTTCGCCGTGGGGAGCACCGGCCCTCTTTGCTAAAACGAAAGATGGTGCCTTAAGACTTTGTATCGACTACTAGAAATTGAATCGGGCTACGGTTAAGATTAAGTACCCTATGCCCCATATAGATGATCTGTTTGACCAATTGAAGGGTTCCCATTGTTTCTCTAAGATAGACTTGAGATCGGGTTACCACCAGTTGAGGGTCAGGGAGGAGGATATTCCGAAGACGGCATTCCGTACACGGTATGGCCACTATGAGTTTCTGGTGATGCCATTTGGGCTTACCAATGCACCGGCAGTCTTTATGGACTTGATGAATTGGATCTTTCGAGAATTCTTAGATCGTTTTGTAGTCGTTTTCGTGGACGACATTCTGATTTATTCGCCTTCTGAGGAGGAGAACGAGGAACACTTGAGAGTGGTGCTTGAGTTACTTAGAGCCCATAGGCTGTATGCCAAGTTTGGGAAGTGTGAGTTCTGGCTAGGAGAGGTCAAATTCTTAGACCATGTGGTTTCCGGGAAAGGGGTGTCTGTTGATACATCCAAGACTGAGGCAGTGCAAGACTGGGCACAGCCTAAGAGTGTGTTTGAGATCCGCAGTTTTCTGGGATTAGCTCGGTATTACTGCCAGTTTGTGAAAGATTTCTCCAAGCTAGCTTCGTCGTTGACTAGATTGACACGGAAAGGGGTCATGTTTGTATGGAGTGAGACTTGTGAAAAGTCGTTCCAGGAGTTGAAGGTTAGATTGACCACCGCTCTGGTTTTGATTATTTCGGAGAGAGGGTTGGGTTATGCGGTTTATTGTGATGCCTCACGGGAGAGTTTGGGTTGTGTGTTGATGCAAGAGGGGAAAGTGGTAGCTTATGGCTCACGTCAGTTTAAAATACACGGGAAGAATTACCCTACACATAACCTAGAGTTAGCAGTAGTGATCTTTGCCTTGAAAATCTGGAGGCACTACCTTTATGGTGAGAGGTTCGAGGTGTTCTCGGACCACAAGAGTTTGAAGTATCTGTTTACACAGAGAGACTTGAATTTGAGGCAGAGGAGGTGGATGGAGTTCATCGAGGACTACGATTTTGAGTTGCACTATCACCCGGGAAAGGCCAATGTTGTGGCCGATGCCCTTAGTAGAAAATCCATTAGTAATGTAGCTTGTATAGCCATCCAGGAATGGGAGATGTTGGGTGCACTTGGCGAGTTTGATTTGCTTCTGGGCAAATCTGTTGAGGCTGCGACCTTGTTTTCTGTTGTTGCTCAACCTACACTTGTGACCCGAGTGTTAGAGGCGCATAGAGGTGACCTTGAGGTAGAATCCCTCCGAGAGAAGATCTCCAGTGGGAAGGTTGAGAAGGGTTTGACGATACATCCCGACCAGAATGTGAGATACCGAGACCGTTTATTTGTGTCGGAGTCTTGCCGAGAGGAAGTACTCCGAGAGTTTCACCATTGACGCCTTGCGGTGCATCCGGGAGGCACTAAGATGTATCGGGATTTGGGTCGCCAGTTTTGGTGGCGGGGTATGAAGAGAGATGTGGCGGTGTTTGTATCTAAGTGCCTTACTTGTCAGCAAGTGAAGGCCGAGCATCAGAGGCCAGCGGGTTTGTTGCAACCCTTGCCTATTGCCGAGTGGAAGTGGGAGCATGTCACTATAGACTTCGTTGTAGGTCTTCCGAGGACTCAGCGGGGTAGTGATGCTATTTGGGTGGTTGTAGACCAGTTGACTAAGTCGGCGCACTTTATCCCTATGCGCGTGAGAGATTCGGTAGATCATCTTGCCGACTTGTATATTCGGGACATAATGAGATTGCACGGGGTCCCAGTGACGATCGTCTCAGATAGAGATCCTCAGGTTACTGTTAGGTTGTGACAGAGTTTGCAGAGTGCCTTGGGCACTAAGTTAACCTTTAGTACAGCTTATCACCCCCAGACTGACGGGCAGTCCGAGCGTACTATTCAGATCCTTGAGGATATGCTTCGAGGTTGTGTCCTTGACTTTAGTGGGACGTGGGAGAGGCACTTGCCCTTGGTGGAGTTTGCTTACAATAACAGTTTTCAGTCGAGTATCGGTATGGCACCATTTGAGGCCTTGTATGGCCGACCATGTAGGTCTCCGGTTTGTTGGGCCGAGGTGGGTGATACACCTTTGTTGGGTCCGGAGTTGGTTAGGGAGACGACGGAGAAGGTTGAGCTTATCCATAGGAGGCTTGTTACAGCCCAGAGTCACCAAAAAAGTTATGCCGACCGTAGGAGGAGGCCTTTGGCATTCGAGACGGGTGATTATGTTTTCTTGAAAATATCACCTAGGCGAGGTTTGATGAGGTTTGGGAAGAGAGGGAAGTTATCCCCTCGATTTATTGGTCCCTTTGAGATCCTTGAGAGGATTGGGGAGGTTGTTTACCGTTTGGCTTTGCCACCGCAGTTGTCCGGAGTACATGACATGTTTCATGTGAGTATGCTTTGGAAGTACGAGCCGGATCTGTCCCACTTGTTGGATTGGACCGATTTGGAGGTAGATGAGGATGCCTCGTATGAAGAGAGACTGGTTCGGGTCTTGGATAGGCGGGATTAAGTCTTGCGAGGCAAGACCGTTCCCTTGGTAAAAGTTCTATGGAAGCATCACGGAGTGGAGGAAGCCACTTGGGAACGTGAGGAGGATGTCCGTGAGAATTATCCGGACTTGTTTGTTGATGTATAATCGTGTATTGAGATTTTGTAATATTGTTGAACTTTAAGAGCATTATATATGTCTTAAGTTGTAAAACATGGTATATGTTTTGATTTATAGGAGTATGTTGTAGAACTTGCCTTATGATGGAAGTTGATTTTAACATTGTATATGTTAATGATGTTTAAAAATGCAAATATATTTTCGGCATTGAAAATGTTTTGAAATGCATGTTGATAATGCATGTTTTGAAAACTTGTATTTAATTTTGGGGACGAAATTCTTTAAGGGGGGGAGGTTATAGCGATCTCGGTTTCCCTTTCGTTAATTATTGTATTCGGACGTAGGTTCCGTGGAGTTGATTGTTGTATACATGTCGTTTGCATCCTTTACTCTTTGTATTTGAGTCTTGGGTTGTGTTGGGCAGGTTTGAAACAGGTTGGTTGAGCTTAGAAACCAAAACTAGTTGCCTAGATTTCAGTTTGTCCGCTCGAGCAGAGCTTTTGACGCTCGAGCGGGGGTTTTGGCGCTCGAGCGGGAAAATCACCCTTCCAGTATTTTTCCTCTGCAGTGGTGGACGCCGGCGGCGTTTGACGCCTCAGGGGGAGTTTTAAAACTCGGCCGAGGACTCGTCTGTCGAGATGCAGGAGTGTGTATCCGCCGCTCGAGCCGGAGTTTGGATGCTCGAGCGGGAGTCTATGAGTGATGCTCGAGCGGGGGTTTCCACGCTCAAGCGGGGCGACTATTATAAAACACCGAGATCCGACTTTTTGGGTCATTTTTTAACATCCTTTCTCTCTCTTTCTTTTCCAAAAAGCTATTTTGAGAGCTCCTCTCACTAAAACCTTAACTTCTCTCTTAGGATTGATCTAGTAGGAGTGATTTCCTCACCTTGTGCTTTTGTAAAAGTTGTGTTGATCGTCGAGGGCTATCTTTTAATCAAAAAATTTTTGGGATTTGGAGCATCTTCAAATTCTCCATCTTCTTCCCTTGGGCTCCGAAATTGAGGTAGGGATTCCTACTCACTCTTATGGGTTTCAACCTCGATTTTGAGTTTGTTGCTTAAATGGTTGATTTTGGGACTTAGGGTTTCAAAATGTATTAAAGAGGGTTTTGTGATTTTGGCTCATGATATGTATTTTGGGTATCAAAATGATGATATAGTTATTGGTTGATGATATTGGAACCATTGGGTTAATATTGAGAAAGGGGGAAGAAAGCCCTAATTTGTATATAAATTAATTGATATAATTAATTTGGGAAAAGTTATGGATTTATGAAATTGAGTTGAATATAATGAAATTGGCTCATTATGAGATGGATTAGTGAAGTTGGATTTATTAATCGCTCACTTTTGGAAATGTGGATATTCTATCTGTTGATGCTTTTATTATCTGTTTAGAAATAATTGCTTTGGGCTACCGGTGGAGGGTAGTCTTGATTGTTGTAGACAATGCATGACGATTAGGCAAACTAAAACTAATCAATTGGATGTGTCATAGAGTATGACGGTTGAGAGAATACATTGAATTTATGTATTGATTGATTATGTATATGACCTATGTGTATATACATTGTGTGTGTGGGAGGAGATCGGGGATGTACTCCACGGTTTAGGGGAAGATAGGGGATGGATCTCTAAACCGGATATTGTGTGGGAGGAGATAGGGGATGGACTCCGTAGATACAGTTCATATGCTTGTCTAATGAAGTGTAGATACAGCTCATATGCTTGTCTATGGAAGTGTTGATATAGCTCTTATGCTTATCTGTTGAAATGTTGATGTAGCTTATATGCTTATCTGTTGAGGGGTTGATACAGCTTGTATGCTTATATATTGTGAAATGAGAAACGTTTAATATGAATTATTATTTCGTTTAGAGTGTGTGGCCAGGTTCTGAGGCACGGTTAAGAATTGGAAATTGGATAAGAAATGGAAAATGAAATGGAACATGAATACTATGGCCATGTAATGGAAATGATTTATGAATTGGTTTATGTGAGTCAACATTTATCAACTGCTAATGTCTTAGTTACTGCTCATTTTGTGTTTAGAATATCTCTACTGGGCGTTGGCTCACCCTATATGAGACATCATTTTCAGGTACAGGTAGCATGGCTCCTCAAAGGACATAGCTTGGGAGGCTAGAAGCAGACAGGCTTTTGGTTGTTTTGTTATCTTTTGATGTATTACATGTACTTTCAAGCCAAGGGCTTAATGTGTACTTGAGTTAGCACTCTCCTTTTTGTAACCAAGTGTTAACTCGGAAAGCTATAAGCCCGTAGGGCATTTGCTTTTGTTGTTAACATGTAATACTCTTTGTAATGAATTACTCTGATGAATAGAATGATGGTTATCTTTTATATCATGTATGTCTAGATTGATGGATTTAATGTTATTATTTTGAGGGCATGACAACTTGGTATCAGAGCGTACCGGGTTTGAATACTTTGGGTATGTGAGAAGTGATTAGTATCACAATGGGTTTGTGTTACTTGATTAGAGACTTAGATGTAATGTTATGTGCTTATGTGATAACATGCTTACGTGACTATATGGGTATGGAATGTAGTTTCTAGGATGTTGATTAGATCCTTGGGTTTTTGGGAATCTTGTTGGAAAAGCACTTGATCAATGCTGTTTCTAACCGGAACTCTAGTAACGCCTCGGGACTGTCATTATCTGGAAATGAAATTCGTAATTGTTTACATGATTATATGCTTACGTGGAATGAATTACATTTGTCCACGCGTTAGGACGAGAGTGTTATAACTTCGGCACATTTATGAATGTGCTAATGTTCTTCGTTACCTTCATTAGGATGTCAAGGAGAGGAAGAGGACGTGGAAGTAGACGTGGCAGGTGTGGTAGGCAGGAGATGCCTTTACCGGATGATATTCCGGCTATGCAGAAGGGAGTTGGTCTGGCCAATGTGACCGAGCCGGCGGGTCAGCAGGCTATGAGTGCCTTGGCCCGAGAAATAACAGGAGCTTTGGGTATTCTCAGAGCCGGGAATCAGGTTCAGGCGCAGGTTAATGTAGGGCCTTCCTTCTTGAAGAGGGAATTCTTCTGGTCTAACCCGAATGAGTTTGTTGGAGATCCGAAGGAGCCACTTAAGGCTGACGAGTGGTTGGAACAGATAGAGAAGACGTTCGAGATGCTTGGCATCGAGGACGAGGCTTTAAAGCTGACCTTGGCATCCTTCCAACTGAAGGGAGATGCGGGTCAGTGGTGGAAGTACAAGAAGGGCAGAGTTGGTGGTGCATGGAGGGCTTTTGTGATTGCCTTCCAGGAGAAGTTCTTATCTTCGGCTACTAGTGTAATAACCTTCACCACTGTTTATTGAATGACCACTGATTACTGTTAAACCGAGACTGATTATAATTGATAACTGAAGTAATCGAAATACTGAACTGACTGACTGAAATCTGGAATTGAATTGATCGAGTATATCTGTTTAATTTCATTTTATCTGTTTGACTGTTTAATTATCTGTTCAGTTTTTATGTTCAAACTGCAAATGGAAGGCCTTATCGGCGGCCGAACCGGAAATTGATTAATGTTTTATGATTACTGGAATTTATGTAATTTTATGGCATATTTACCTGAAAACTGATTTGGTATGATTAAATTATATTAAATTAAGCCAAATTAATAGAGTTGGACTTATTTACTATTAGGCCATTGAGTGGGCCACTATCTAGCATCTATAGGAGCCTTATTATACTTGAACAAAACATTTCATCAGCCACATTCTCTTGTTATTGCCGACCAAGAGAGAGAAAAAGTGAGAGACTTGAGTTCACTTGTAGATTTGCCTAGAAATTCAAGGAATTGAAGTATAGCTTGCATTATTAAGCTCCTACACTTGAGTTACAAGACTTAAAGTAGAAATTCATCTTCTCATTCTTGTGTTTAAATTAGTTCTTGCATGGTTCATGCTTAATTGAAGAGTTGAGTCAAGTTTTGGTCTTGAAGTATTGAATTAGAGCTCATTCCGTGTATGCATGTACATATCTCTCATTATTGAGATTGTTCTTCATAGATTTTCACATGCATGTCCATGTTAATGCTAAGGACCATGTTTTCCCTATGTTTTTGAAGATTTAGCTCATTAGATCTTGTTTTTAAAGCTTGAAAGTTGTTTAAAGTTCATACATGTTAATTTGAGATCATGTTCTTGAAAATTGGTTTGAAATTGGATTTAATTAATCCACCATTGGGCTTTGATTTTACAAATTGAGTTTAGAAACATGTTATTCTATGTGTTTACAAATGTTTTCCAGAAATTTGGGCCCAAGAGGTCGAGTTTTGAGTTGCTAAACTTGGTTTTGAACTTGGAGCTCAAATCTGGATTTTCCAGATTTTGGTATTCCGCCGGCGGAGAAACGGCCTTTCAGCTGAAATTCAAACTCGATTCTTTGTCTTGTTCATCGATCACTCGGCGAAGGAATGTACGCTGGAGCGGAGGATTAAATGACATGCTTTCGGCGGCGTCGGCGTAAATTTCACCTATCTAGTACTTTTGGTCGCCGGCGGGTAAGTTACGCCGGCGGGTACCTTTGTTTTCTGTCGCTCGGCGGAGTAACCTCGCCGGCGGGACCTGTTTCCGAAAATTCTGAAAATGTTTTCTGATTACATCTTTGCATCCTCATCCCATCCTAGGCATTTTTAGGTCTAGTTTAAGGCATCTTATGAGGATATAGATGTAGAACACACCGAGGCAAATTAGGGATTAAGTTATTACCTTTCCCAACTGTGTAGCTTAGTGTGTGTTCAATTTGTAACTGTGTAGGGTTGGCATCGGGAGATGCGCTCTTGCTTAATTGTAGCCCAGAACTCTGTGAGTAATGTCTGTGTAAAGATATGTTCAAAAATGATTATCTTCTGAACAATTGAACTGTACTGTTTCTGAACTAATACTGTTAACTGAATGAATGTATGTCCTATATTCTGAACTGTATTGTGGCATCCTTAGCAACTACTGTTATTGACTGTTACTATCACAGAGATCTCTGGCGGTTCCCTTGTTGGAACCACCACTGTTTACTGATTAATGGCCATCATTTACTGTTCGGTCTTTTAAGACCTCATTTCTTATCTTCTATGCTAATGGATGTACCACATATCAGCTTTGAATAGTTTGGAATCTTGATTTAATGGTATTTTCATTACTGTAAGGACATTCATTCTTAACCCCTTTACGCATTATGTTATTCACTGGGCTTTAGCTCACAGCTCATATATATATGTAGGTGTACAGGCACCAGACCGTGGCTAGAAGCGTCGGGGTTAACTCCAATTTTGTCAAGCCAACCACTGTGCCTCACTGCAAAGTTCCGAGCCTGCCAAGCTATGGCTTAGGGGTGTTTTTATTTTCCCCTATCTGTCTCTGTACTATTTTGTACTACTGTATAGCACTGTACCGTATTGTTAAATAGGGATTAAGTCTCTGTCCTGACTGAATGTAAATGTTGTACATACTGTTCTGTCACTGACTGTATTTATATGTGTATGGAAGGTCTTTTTGCATACAGACTATCATGCTCATTGGACATTGTTTTATTCTTGTATTGTTACGCCATGCCTACTGTATTCTTTGTATTAATGTTAGCGGGCCTTGATGTCTGGGATTCTTGGCGATTCTGATGCTAAACCCATAAGGGCGAGTTTGGGTCGTGACAGAGTAGTATCAGAGCGATACTTAACCACGAGTTATACCGCACACACTTGTCCAAATGAGCTATAGGATGTCCTAGAAAAGTGATTAGGGCATTTTATGAGCATGATAAGTGTGTGGCTATGACATGACTGGAATTATGCTAATGTGTTAAACTGTTTAAGCATGCAACTGTTTATGTTTATAATTGATATCACTGCTTATAGTGAAATGGATAATGCAAGAACTGCAAATGAATCTGAATCCTCATCCACTGAGGCAAGAATGGCAAGAATGGAAAGAATGATGGAACTGATAACTGCAAGATTAGATCAACAACAGAACCAACAGCCCCCACTGCCTCCTCCTCCGGTACAGCCGGAACAGAATGTGAATGTTAATGATGATGACATAATTGCTCTTACCTAGAAGTTCAGCAAAATGAAACCACCATCCTTTCAGGGAGGTCTTGAATCACTAAAAGCTGAAGCATGGGTTTTGGAGACTGAAAAATTGTTTGAAGTGTTTCTGTACTCGGAGGCACATAAAGTACTGTTAGCTACCTTCACCTTGCAAGAAGAGGCTAGAAGGTGGTGGATGCTAGTCCGTGACACCAACACTGTAATGACTTGGGCTCAATTCAAATGAGCCTTCTTTGAAAAGTATTTTCCCCAATGTGTCAGGGACAAAAAAGTAACTGAGTTTGAACAGCTGAGACAGGGTACAATGTCTGTGGTTGAATATGAAGCAAAGTTCACCGAGCTTGCTAGATATGCACCACATATGGTGGACACTGACTACAAGAAGGCCAGAAAGTTTGAAGGCGGCCTTAATGTGGCAATACTCGACAGAATAAGTGTTTTAAAGCTACTAAACTATGTAGGTGTTCTTGACCGAGCATTGATGGCTGAATCGAACATTGATGGCTGAATCGAACATCGAAGCAGTGAAACAATCTGAAGCACCAACATCTGAATGGCATGGTAAGAGGCAAGGTTTTAAGTTCAAGAAAGGCAAGAACAACCCGTTGAACAAAAAGAAAAATACAGGGTCAACGACTACTTCTAGTAAAGGGAACCGTTCCATCCCGCCCTGTTCCGAATGTGGTAAGAATCACAAGGGAGTTTGTTATAAAATTTCTGGTGCTTGTTACAGGTGTGTGTGTAGACACCCCATTTTTGACCGTCCTCAAGACTTGGACGTCACCGCTTGAACACTCGGTGATTATCCATGTTTGTGTTTGTTTGTGAGTTCCCGGAGTTCTCGGCTACGCGCCTTGCCTCAGGATCTCCGAACTCGACTGTTTGGTGTCTGGTTTTGCACCAAACACTTGTGCTTTGCCTTGGAGGGGCAGGGAATGCTCTGCGAGGCATCCCCACACACCACCGGCAGTGGCTAAAGGCCACCGGCTGGTTGGTGTTGCCATCGGCACTATATTGTGCCGGTCGGCACTATTTTGTGCCGGTCGGCACTCCTTTTGGCAAAATGACCATTTTGTCCTGCCGATCACTTTACAGCTGTTTTTGGAGATATTTTCAGACAGCTTTGTAGCACTTGTTTCCCCTCCATACACATGTATGGAGGGATGAGCCTTGGATTGACTTAGCTTGTAAGCTTTGTCCTCTATAAGAGAAGGCTTCCTCCTCTTGGCTCAAGGGTTAGCAAAGTTAGACATTTTAGAGAGAAAATACAGAGAAGAAGCTCTGGTTTTAGGTTAGAAATCCTATATCTATCCTATCTCTCTTTTCCTTGCTCATTTTGTACACTAGGTGTTTTAGTTCATACTATTGCACACAAGCACCTAGTGTTCCACCTTCCTCTTGGAGCTGAAGTTCTAAGAGCCTATTCTTGGTGTTCTTGACTGGTTTGGAGCTCAAGGAGGCAACAAAGTCAACATTTGTGAAGAGGGTCAACAAGGGTGAGAAACTTACTTTATTTACCCCTTTCTTGCACCTTGTTTTTACCTAGTTTAGGACTATTTTTGTGCTTGGTGATCAACACATAAAAGTTCTATTTTTTAGTCCTCTTGATAGTTTATTAAGGGTACTTTGTGCTTTGGGGAAGTTTGGCCCCTCTTAGGCCTTGAAAGGTCTCATTTTTGTGCTATTTTGTTGAGCTCCGGGATTTTGGTGCTTGGATCTCTTCACCACTGAAATCTTGAGGGATTTTAGTGGTGTAGATGATGCCTTAAAGTCCTAAGAAGGAGAGGGCCACCCCCTCTCCTTGATGTCCTTGAAAAGGGCAAGTTTTGGTCTCTTAAGGGAGCATAGTTTTGAATGTTCGAAGAGCATGTCTTGGCTACATTTTATGTTTATTATGCCCTAATATGACATTGGTAAGTGTTGGTTTTGGTACTCCTTGCATGTTTTGCATGGTTTCTTTGTAATGCCTCTTTGGCCCCTTAACATGCCTAGGTTGTTAGCCCTAGTTTGAGCATGCTTTAGGCTTAGACTTATGAATGTTTTATGCTTATTTTGACATGTTTTAGCTCTGTCCATAGTCATTTGGGTTGATCTTGGCATGCATTATATAGCCCCTTTGCATTTTAGGCTTGCTAGCCTTTGAGTATGCATGTGTAGCATGTGTTGCTTACCTCATTTTGATGGTTTGGAACCATTTGGCATGTCATTTCAGTCCCTTTGGTGTGCTCGTATGCTTGCCTTAGTTGCCTCTTTAATGCTTTAAAAGCATGTGTTGTATGCCTCATGTTTTCGCATTTGTGCATGCCTTTGGATCCATGCCACTTAGATGCCATCTAAGTGGTCTTTTGGGCTTAGTCTTATGTGTTAAAACCCTGTTTTAAATTGGTTAAGTGTTACCATGTGTGGTTGTAATATGTGTGGTTCAATGCCTCATTGGTTTGCCTTAAGTACTTGGGCCACTTGTTGCATGCTTAGCCTACTTTGTTGCTTGGTTTAGCATCATATTTTGCATGATTTTCAGAGCTATCTATGCATGCTAATTGTCCATGTTTAACTCATTTCAAGTGTGCTTGAATGTTGTCTTGTTTATGCCTAAGTGTTGGATTATGTATGCTTGCATGTGTACATGTATTGCATGCATCTTAGTCTTCACTTCTATAGCATTTGGCCACTGTTTTGAGCCTTTTTAGAGTTGCCCAATTCATGTTTAAGTCCATCCTTCAATTGGTTTGCATGCTTATCTTGCATGTTCACTTGTATGTTTGCATATATTGCATATAGATGACATGCTTAGGACTTCATTTTATTGCATTGTGCATGCTTGGCCTCTTGAAGTGTGTGTGATAGAGGTTTAGCACCCTTATATGCTTGTTTGCATTGCATGCATTTGAAATCAAAGTTGCATACTTGGTTCTTTGGGCCATCATGCATGGAAATACGTGATTGGTGGTCCGAGAATCGAGGCACATCTTCCTTTGGGTCATTAGTATGATGAGGAGTGTGTTTAGTGCATACATGCTTTGAATTGCATTGCCATGCCAGTATTTGCCCTCTGCTACTGTGAGTTGCAGGTTCTGCAGGCATTCAGTGCCGGCCGGCAGTGTTTAGTGCCGATCGGCAGTTAATTTGCAGCCGATGGATCAATTCAGTGCCGATGAGCTAAATCCACTGCCGGTAGAAGTTTTGTGCAGCCGGTAGTGATCTTCAGTACCTAAGGAAGTATTCCTAGGACTGTGGCAGTCTTCTGAGATGCAAGGCAAGGAAAACAGAGGCAGGCTAGGCATGGCAGTGCAATTCCGAGCAGAATCCGAGCGCGCGTGCATTGGGCCCTCGCCCTGAGGCGGTTTACTGTTTTCCTTAGATTAATTAATTTGTAATATTTAATTAGCTCGCGTAGTTAATTATTTGTATTATTATTTTGGTCCCTCCGAGCGAGGGCAAATCTGTAATAAGTGTGCGTGGGTGTGTGCATGTCTTCCAACCCCCACTTCTTTCTTCCCTTTTATTTACCTGCTTATGATGGTAGGTTAGGGCACGTTTATTTTAGCATACCTTATGCCATCCATGCGTGCATCCATACATTTGTTGACATGCACCGGGCTCGGTACATCATACAAACTGCATTGTATTCTAGATTCCAACTTGAATACGTGCATCAAATGATTGCATTTCACGTGCCATTTTAGGGTTAGCCGAGCCTACTCTAAATTGCATCCTTGCCTGTGTTGCATTAGCCACTTAACATGACCTAGGGACATGCATGTCTGCTAACTAGTTTCTTGTTTTGGCACGAAGTACGATGTAAGTATTTCACGCTTCAACATACCACATGCGTGTGAATGTTGCCATAACAGTATGCTTACCATGCGGCTAAGTGCTTATATGAGATAAACTGTTTGAATGCTTGTGGGTGGAGGTTGGATTGCTTGAGTTGGGAAAACTCATTGAAATCCGTGTTTTAGCCTACTTGCGAGTAGCAAATTCCAAAGCATTTTCAAAACGAACGGATATGCAGTGTGTATTTCCAAATTAGGCGATCTAGTTTATACTTGTTTGCTGTGCGTATAACATAGTAATTCTAGGCTAATAATTGGAATAAGAGCATGTAATGTTTTCAAAAATGGATATCACGGTTAGTAGAGGCCGGTCTTGAAAGGGTGCTCATAAATGACCTTCCCGATCGTACTAAGCTCGAGCCAAGACCACTTTGGTGATGACGGACATGTGGCCTTCGGCACCGAGTCGGGGTTTCCTAAATTTCCCATTTTAAAATATTTAGGTGGCGACTCTGTAATCTGGCAAAGCAGTCCATGTTTGGCACTACTTTTCAAAAATCAGTTTTTCTTCAAAACGATTTGCCAGAGTTGGACTCTTTGGTTCAGATTTAGAACCGACACAAATCGAGTCCGAACTATAGCGAGGTCCTCCGCGGCCATGTTACAGTGTGGCAAGGTGGGCCACATGGTTAAAGATTGCCCTTCCACTACTCCGGGCCATAGTAAAGCTGCCCCAAGCGCAGCAGCATCAACTATTGCACCAAAACCGAACCCCAAAGCTACCGGGAAAGAGCCTATGAGGCAGGGCCGAGTGTTCACCCTAGTACCGGGAGACGTACAAAATACCGAGACCGTAGTGTTAGGTATCCTCTCTATTTGTATTCAAAATGCATATGTACTGATCTATTCGGGGTCTACACATTCTTATGTATCGCATGCTTTTTCACGAAAATTGAATAGACCCTTAGAACCCATGAATTACTTGTTAGTTGTATCTTCACCTGTTGGGGGATCTGTGACATGTGCGTTTATGTATCCTGCTTGTGAGATTATTGTTGGGGATATGCACCTGTTTATTGATTTACTGCCATTGAACATTGATCATTTTGATATAATATTGGGGATGGACTGGTTAACGAAATATCATGCCACCATAAACTGTGTAATGAAACAAGTAGTTTTCCGTCCACTGGGTTTGCCCGAATTTGTGTTTAATGGGAGTGGAGTAGTACCTCCTCCGTATTTGATTTCATTTGTGAAAGCTGTTAAATTGATTAGAAAAGGGTGTAAAGGATATATGTGTTCTGTATTGACTGTATCTACTGATGATAATGCTAATGTGAACAGTATTCCCATAGTCAGAGAGTTCCCAGATATTTTTCCGGATAATCTGCCAGGGGATTTGATTAACAGAGAGATTGAATTCACCGTTGATGTGATTCCGGGAACACAGCCAGTATCTAAAGCTCCTTACCGAATGGCTCCAACTGAATTGAAAGAATTGAAAGTGCAACTGCAAGAACTGTTAGACAAGAAGTTCATCAGGCCCAGTACTTCACCATGGGGTGCACCTGTCTTGTTCGTGAAAAAGAAAGACGGCTCACTGAGACTGTGTATTGACTACCGTGAACTGAATAAGGTAACTGTGAAAAATAAATACCCATTGCCTCGTATTGATGACTTGTTCGATCAGTTACAAGGTGCTCAAGTTTTCTCTAAGATTGATCTCAGATCAGGTTACCATCAACTGAAAGTTAAACCAGAAGACATTGACAAAACTGCTTTTCGAACGAGGTATGGACACTATGAATTTTTAGTTATGCCTTTCGGAGTTACCAATGCACCTGCTGCATTTATGGATCTCATGAACAGAATCTTTAAACCATACCTTGATGACTTTATTGTTGTATTCATAGATGACATACTGATTTACTCTAAAAGTGCAAAAGAACATGAACATCATCTGAGACTTGCCCTACAGATCCTAAGAGAACAGAAACTTTATGCTAAACTGTCTAAATGTGAATTTTGGCTTGATCATGTTATGTTTTTGGGGCATGTTGTTAGCAAAGATGGAATCTCTGATCCATGAAAATTGAAGTCAGAGTAAACTGGCCTAGACCAACCAATGTGACAGAAGTCCGAAGCTTTTTGGGATTAGCTGGATATTACAGAAGATTTGTCAAAGATTTCTCCAAAATTGCCTTACCATTGACACAGTTGACTCAGAAAGGGATATCATTTGACTGGACTGACCAAAGGGAATCAGCTTTCCAAGAGTTGAAAACTCGACTTGTGACTGCGCCGGTTCTTACCTTACCTTCAAATATGGATGGTTATACTGTATTTAGTGATGCTTCTCATAAGGGTTTGGGATGTGTTTTAATGCAGAATGGGAGAGTTATTGCCTATGCTTCCCGACAACTGAGACCGCATGAAAAGAACTACCCGACCCATGATCTGGAACTTGCTGCAGTGGTATTTGCACTAAAAATCTGGCGTCACTATCTGTATGGGGCGACATGTGAAGTATACACCGACCACAAGGGCCTGAAATACTTTTTCACTCAGAAAGAACTGAACATGAGACAGCGGAGATGGCTGGAACTGATTAAAGATTATGACTTACAAATTTTGTACCATCCGGGAAAAGCCAACACCGTTGCCGATGCATTGAGTCGGAAATCAATTGGGAACTTAGCCTGTTTGCTCACCGGACAGAAAGAGTTGCTTTGTGACCTTGAAAAATCTAAAATTGAAATTGTGTTACGGGGACAAGGTGGAACCTTAGCTGCTATTTCTGCTCAACCGGCACTGATTGAAGAAATTAAAGAGAAACAACAACATGATGACTTCTTGAAGAAGATCATCGATGAAAGAGATTCTAGACCGAGACCGGGTTTCAAATTTGAGAATAATGTACTGAAATTTTAAGAAAGACTGTGTGTACCGAATGATTCTGAATTAAAAAGAAGAGTTCTGTAAGAGGGCCACAACTCAAAATTTTCTATCCATCCAGGGAATACGAAGATGTATCAAGATTTGAAATTGAATTTCTGGTGGCCGGGAATGAAGAAAGAAATTGCTGATTTTGTATCAAAATGTCTTCATTGCCAACAAGTCAAAGCAGAACATCAACGACCCGCAGGCTTATTGCAGGCCTTACCAATACCGAAGTGGAAATGGGAACATATTACTATGGATTTTATCGTCGGATTGCCTCGCTCCAGTAAAGGTAGGGACTCAATTTGGGTTATTGTTGATAGACTGACTAAATCTGCTCACTTCCTACCTATTAAGACAATTTATAATGCGGACAAATTGGCTATACTCTATATTGATGAAATTGTTAGACTGCATGGAGTGCCTGTGTCCATTTTTTCTGACAGGGATTCGAAGTTTACATCAAGATTTTGGCAAAGCTTACAGACTGCATTGGGTACTGAACTGAGACTGAGTAGTGCCTATCATCCTTAGACAGATGGTCAGTCAGAAAGGACCATCCAAACTCTGGAGAATCTATTGAGAATGTGTGTCCTTGATTTTCAGGGAAACTGGGAAAGCCATTTGCCATTGGCTGAATTCGCCTACAACAACAGCTATCATTCGAGTATTGGTATGGCACCTTTCGAGGCATTGTATGGTAGGAAATGTAGATCTCCGATTTGCTGGGCAGAAGGTGGAGATGGGCCTCTGCTTGGGCCCGAGATTATATATGAAACAATTGAAAAAGTGAAACTGATACAACAGAGACTGAAAACTGCACAGAGCCGACAGAAAAGTTATGCAGATGTCAGAAGACAAGATAGAGAATATGAAGTGGGTGATCACGTATTTGTCAAAGTGACACCGATGAAAGGCCAGACTCGTTTTGGAGTCAAAGGCAAGTTAGCGCCAAGGTATGTCGGATCGTATGAAATTATTGAGAAAATCAATCCGGTGGTGTATCAAGTTGCGCTTCCTCTTGAAATGGAGCATATGCACAACGTCTTCCACATTTCAATGTTGAGGGACTACCTCCGGGATCCTTTCCATGTGATTGAGCCTACCCGTGTAGTGCTTAGTGATGACTACACTTATGAAGAACGGCCTATACAGATTGTAAATAGACGGATCAAGAAGTTGAGAAACAAAGAGATCCCGTTAGTGAAAGTCGACTGGCAAAACCATGGTGGCGTGTATGCCACCTGGGAAAGGGAAGATGACATGGCTAAAAGATATCCTGAACAGTTTCCACTGAATCCTGTTTTCTTCCAGACTAAACTCTTTTTAAGGAGGGGAAACTATAATAACCCTCACCATCAAGCGAATGACCACCGATTCTTTATTAAACCGAGATGATTATAATTGATAATCAAGTAATCGAAATCTCGAATCGTATCGATCAAATCTAGAATCGAATTGATCGAGTATATCTGTTTAATTGCATTTTATCTGTTTGACTGTTTAATTATCTGTTCAGTTTTTATGTTCAAACTGCAAATTGAAGGCCTTATCGGCGGCCGAACCGGAAATTTATTAATGTTTTATGATTACTGGAATTTATGTAATTTTATGGCATATTTACCTGAAAACTGATTTGGTATGATTAAATTAGATTAAATTAAGCCAAATTAATAGAGTTGGACTTATTTACTATTAGGCCATTGAGTGGGCCACTATCTAACATCTATAGGAGCCTTATTATACTTGAACAAAACATTTCATCAACCAAATTCTCTTGTTATTGCCGACCAAGAGAGAGAAAAAGTGAGAGACTTGAGTTCACTTGTAGATTTGCCTAGAAATTCAAGGAATTGAAGTATAACTTGCATTATTGAGCTCCTACACTTGAGCTACAAGACTTAAGATAGAAATTCATCTTCTCATTCTTGTGTTTAAATTAGTTCTTGCATGGTTCATGCTTAATTGAAGAGTTGAGTCAAGTTTTGGTCTTGAAGTATTGAATTAGAGCTCATTCCATGCATGCATGTACATATCTCTCATTATTGAGATTGTTCTTCATAGATTTTCACATGCATGTCCATGTTAATGCTAAGGACCATGTTTTCCCTATGTTTTTGAAGATTTAGCTCATTAGAGCATGTTTTTAAAGCTTGAAAGTTGTTTAAAGTTCATACATGTTCATTTGAGATCATGTTCTTGAAAATTGGTCTGAAATTGGATTTAATTAATCCACCCTTGGGCTTTGATTTTACAAATTGAGTTTAGAAACATGTTATTCTATGTGTTTACAAATGTTTTCCAGAAATTTGGGCCCAAGAGGTCGAGTTTTGAGTTGCTAAACTTGGTTTTGAACTTGGGGCTCAAATATGGATTTTCCAAATTTTGGTATTCCGCAAGAGCGGGGAGAACGGCGCTCGAGCGGGAAATTCGAGCTCCCAGTTCTTTGCACTGTTTATCAGTCTGCTCGAGCGAAAGAATGTACGCTCGAGCGGAGGATTGGGTGACACGCTCGAGCAGGCGTCGAGCGTGAATTTCACATATCCAGTACTTTTTGGTCCGCTCGAGCGGGTAAGTTGACGCTCGAGCGGGTACCTTTGTTTTCCTGTCCGCTCGAGCGGAGTAACCTACGCTCGAGCGGGACCCTGTTTCACTGAAAATTCTGAAAATGTTTTCTAATTACATCTTTGCATCCTCATCCCATCCTAGGCATTTTTAGGCCTAGTTTAAGGCATCTTATGGGGATATAGATGTAGAACACACCGAGGCAAATTAGGGATTAAGTTATTACCTTTCCCAACTGTGTAGCTTAGTGTGTGTTCAATTTGTAACTGTGTAGGGTTGGCATCGGGAGACGCGCTCTTGCTTAATTGTAGCCCAGAACTCTGTGAGTAACGTCTGTGTAAAGATATGTTCAAAAATGATTATCTTCTGAACAATTGAACTGCATCTTGTTTCAACTAATATCGTTAATCAATAAATGTATGTCCTATATTCTGAACTGTATTGTGGCATCCTTAGCAACTACTGTTATTGACTATTACTGTCACAGAGATCTCTGTCGGTTCCCTTGTTGGAACCACCACTGTTTACTGATTGATGGCCATCATTTACTGTTCGGTCTTTTAAGACCTACTATTTACTGTACTGCTATGCTAATGGATGTACCACATATCATTGAATGACTGGAATACTGATTTAATGAACTATTTTCATTACTGTAAGGACATTCATTCTTAAACCCTTTACGCATTATGTTATTCACTGGGCTTTAGCTCACTGCTCATATATATATGTAGGTGTACAGGCACCAGACCGCGGCTAGAAGCGTCGGGGTTAACTCCAGTTTTGTCAAGCCAACCACTGTGCCTCACTGCGAGGTTCCGAGCCTGCCAAGCTATGGCTTAGGGGTGTTTTTATTTTCCCAAATGTCTCTGTCTTTGTTTTGTACTCTTGTATAACCTTTATCATCTTGTTAAATAGGGATTAAGTCCTGTCTGTTGAATGTAAATATTGTACATCTTGTTACATCCTTGTATTTATATGTGTATGGAAGGTCTTTTTGCATACAGACTATCACAGCTCATTGGACATTGTTTTATTATCAGTATTTCCGCCATGCCTCAGATCTGTATTCAGATATCATTAGCGAGCCTTCGGTAATCTCGGATTACTAGCTGGTTACGGTGCTAAACCCATAGGGGCGGGTTTGGGTCGTGACAGCTAGGGAGAAGCTGAGGGAACAGTTTTGCCAGCTTAAGCAGCAGGGTTTGTCGGTGGCCGAGTTTGGGGCCTCATTTACTAGCTTGTCCAGGTTCGCACCTGAGCTTGTGGCGTCCGAGGAACGCCGTTGATTTGAGTTTGAGCGAAAGTTGAGGCGTGGACTCAAGTTGAGGGTTAGAGGATCTTTGATTCGAGAGTGTAGACATCTAGTGGATGCTGCTGCTCATATGGAAATTATGATGCAGGATGAGGATGAGGAGAAGCATAGAGGTTCCAAGAGGAGCCAAGATGGCCAGGGTGATGGCAAGAGACAGAGAGGTTTTAACCCTCAGTAGTCTCAGGGTGGTTTGGCTAGATCGACCTTTCCCGTGCCGAGTGTGGGCTCTGGGAGAGGTAGTTAGGGAGGCTTGACTTGTTTTGCATGTGGCCAGCTGGGTCACAAGTCTTCAGTTTGCCCGCAGAAGGGAGGAGGTCAGCGAGCTGCTTCTTCTTCGGCTCGACCTCAGGGCCAGAGTCAGGGCAGGGGCCAGCCTCTGTCTTGCTATCAGTGTGGTCAGCCCGGGCACCTGAAGAGGTTTTGCCCACAGTTGAGTGCCACATCGGGAGCGTCTAGTTCTAGACAGACGCAGAGTTATCAGCCAGCTCAGTTTGTGCAGGCCTCGAGGACCAATCCGGGAGCTTCATCCTCCTAGTCAAGATGATCTTTTTTTTGCTCCTAGAGGTAAGTGGATCGAGGGCCTATAGGGCGTATCTGTTACCGTCTGCAGCAGACCTAATCTGGCTCCATCAGTTGTGAGAGGTACCTTTCTGTTTTGCAACTCGGTTGCTAGTGTATTGACTGATACGGGTGCGTCTCATTCTTTTGTATCTGCTGCATTTGCATCTGTGTTGGAGTTGGAGTTGGCACTATTAGCATCTCCTATATGTGTTGTATTACCTGTTGGGGGTGAATTTATTTTGAAACATGGATGTAGAGGTTGTGATATGGAGGCTGCCGACTGTAGGCTTCCTTTTCCTTTCGTAGTTATGCCTATGAAGGGTTTTGATGTTATTTTGGATATGGACTGGCTATCGTCATACCGGGCTGTTATTGATTGCTACTGCCAGAGGGTCATAGTTTGTACCTTGAGCGGGGAGTGTTTCCATTTCTTGGGGGACCGGGTTGGTAGTGTGTTGCCACCGGAGTATGATCCGCGAGGACGGAGTGAGCTTAGTGGTCTACTTGCTAGCTTTATGAGTGGTGAGTGTGATGAGACCTAGATTGTGTTACCGAGAGTGGTTTGTGAGTATTCGGATGTTTTTCCCGAGGATCTCGTTAGTTTGCCACCTCACCGAGAGATAGAGTTCTCTATTGATATAGTACCCGGCACGGCAACGATTTCTATGGCACCTTATCGTTTTGCCTCAGCCGAGTTGAGTGAGTTGAAGATTCAGCTCCAGGAATTGTTAGATAAGGGTTTTATTCGCCCTAGTGTTTCACCGTGGGGAGCACTGGCCCTCTTTGCTAAAAAGAAAGATGGTGCCTTAAGACTTTGTATCGACTACCGGAAGTTGAATTGGGCTACGGTTAAGACTAAGTATCCTATGCCCCATATAGATTATTTGTTTGACCAATTGAAGGGTTCCCATTGTTTCTCTAAGATAGACTTGAGATCGGGTTACCACCAGTTGAGGGTCAGGGAGGAGGATATTCCGAAGACGGCATTCCGTACACGGTATGGCCACTATGAGTTTCTGGTGATGCCATTTGGGCTTACCAATGCACCGGCAGTCTTTATGGACTTGATGAATTGGATCTTCCGGGAATTCTTAGATCGTTTTGTAGTCGTTTTCGTGGACGACATTCTGATTTATTCGCCTTCTGAGGAGGAGAATGAGGAACACTTGAGAGTGGTGCTTGAGTTACTTAGAGCCCATAGGCTGTATGCCAAGTTTGGGAAGTGTGAGTTCTGGCTAGGAGAGGTCAAATTCTTAGACCATGTGGTTTTCGGGAAAGGGGTGTCTGTTGATACATCCAAGACTGAGGCAGTGCAAGACTGGGCATATCCTAAGAGTGTGTTTGCGATCCGTAGTTTTCTGGGATTAGCTGGGTATTACCGCCGGTTTGTGAAAGATTTTTCCAAGCTAGCTTCGCCGTTGACTAGATTGACGCGGAAAGGGGTCAAGTTTGTATGGAGTGAGACTTGTGAAAAGTCGTTCCAGGAGTTGAAGGTTAGATTGACCACCGCTCCGGCTTTGATTATTCCGGAGAGAGGGTTGGGTTATGTGGTTTATTGTGATGCCTCACGGGAGGGTTTGGGTTGTGTGTTGATGCAAGAGGGGAAAGTGGTAGCTTATGGCTCACGTCAGTTGAAAATACACGAGAAGAATTACCCTACACATGACCTAGAGTTAGCAGCAGTGATCTTTGTCTTGAAAATCTGGAGGCACTACCTTTATGGTGAGAGGTTCGAGGTGTTCTCGGACCACAAGAGTTTGAAGTATCTGTTTACACAGAGAGACTTGAATTTGAGGCAGAGGAGGTGGATGGAGTTCATTGAGGACTATGATTTTGAGTTGCACTATCACCCGGGAAAGGCCAATGTTGTGGCCGATGCCCTCAGTAGAAAATCCATTAGTGATGTAGCTTGTATATCCATCCAGGAATGGGAGATGTTGGGTGCACTTGGCGAGTTTGATTTGCTTCTGGGCAAATTTGTTGAGGCTGCGACCTTATTTTCTGTTGTTGCGCAACGTACACTTGTGACCCAAGTGTTAGAGGCACAGAGAGGTGACCTTGAGGTAGAATCCCTCCGAGAGAAGATCTCCAGTGGGAAGGTTGAGAAGGGTTTGACGGTGCATCCCGACCAGAGTGTGAGATACCGAGACCGTTTGTTTGTGTCGGAGTCTTGCCAAGAGGAAGTACTCCGAGAGTTTCACCATTGACACCTTGCGGTGCATCCAGGAGGCACTAAGATGTATCGGGATTTGGGTCGCTAGTTTTGGTGGCGGGGTATGAAGAGAGATGTGGCGGTGTTTGTATCTAAGTGCCTTACTTGTCAGCAAGTGAAGGCCGAGCATCAGAGGCCAGCGGGTTTGTTGCAACCCTTGCCTATTGCCGAGTGGAAGTGGGAGCATGTCACTATGGACTTCGTTGTAGGTCTTCCGAGGACTCAGCGGGGTAGTGATGCTATTTGGGTAGTTGTAGACCGGTTGACTAAGTCGGCGCACTTTATCCCTATGCGCGTGAGAGATTCGGTAGATCATCTTGCCGACCTGTATATTCGGGACATAATGAGATTGCACGGGGTCCCAGTGACAATCGTCTCAGATAGAGATCCTCATGTTACTGCTAGGTTGTGGCAGAGTTTGCAGAGTGCCTTGGGCACTAAGTTGACCTTTGGTACGGCTTATCACCTCCAGACTGACGGGCAGTCCGAGCGTACTATTTAGATCCTTGAGGATATGCTTCGAGGTTGTGTCCTTAACTTTAGTGGGACGTGGGAGAGGCACTTGCCCTTGGTGGAGTTTGCCTACAATAATAGTTTTCAGTCGAGTATCGGTATGGCACCGTTTGAGGCCTTGTATGGCCGACCATGTAGGTCTCCGGTTTGTTGGGCCGAGGTGGATGATGCAACTTTGTTGGGTCCGGAGTTGGTTAGGGAGACGACGGAGAAGGTTGAGCTTATCCGTAGGAGGCTTGTTACAACCCAGAGTTGCCAAAAGAGTTATGTCGACCGTAGGAGGAGGCCTTTGGCATTCGAGACGGGTGATCATGTTTTCTTGAAAATATCACCTAGGCGAGGTTTGATGAGGTTTGGGAAGAGAGGGAAGTTATCCCCTCGATTTATCGGTCCCTTTCAGATCCTTGAGAGGATTGGGGAGGTTGCTTACCGTTTGGCTTTGCCACTGCAGTTGTCCGGAGTACTTGACGTGTTTCATGTGAGTATGCTTTGGAAGTACGAGCCGGATCCATCCCACGTGTTGGATTGGACCGATTTGGAAGTAGATGATGATGCCTCGTATGAAGAGAGACCAGTTCGGGTCTTGGATAGGCGGGATCAAGTCTTGCGAGTCAAGACCATTCCCTTGGTAAAAGTTCTGTGGAAGCATCACAGAGTGGAGGAAGCCACTTGGGAACGTGAGGAGGATGTCCGTGAGAATTATTCGGACTTGTTTGTTGATGTATAATCATGTATTGAGATTTTGTAATATTGTTGAACTTTAAGAGCATTATATATGTCTTAAGTTGTAAAACATGGTATATGTTTTGATTTATGGGAGTATGTTGTAGAACTTGCCTTATGATGGAAGTTGATTTTAACATTATATATGTTAATGATGTTTAAAAATGCAAATATATTTTTGGCATTGAAAATGTTTTGAGATGCATGTTGATAATGCATGATGGAAAGTATGTGGAAATTTGCCTCTTGAAAGGAGATGTGATTGACCGGTAATGGGTCGGGTTGTTTAATATTATGATATAATATTGTTGGAAATGGAGAAAACTTGTTTTTGAAAACTTGTATTTAATTTTGGGGACGAAATTCTTTAAGGGGGGGAGGTTATAGCGATCTCGGTTTCCCTTTCGTTAATTATTGTATCCGGACGTAGGTTCCGTGGAGTTGATTGTTGTATACATGTCGTTTGCATCCTTTACTCTTTGTATTTGAGTCTTGGGTTGTGTTGGGCAGGTTTGAAACAGGTTGGTTGAGCTTAGAAACCAAAACTAGTTGCCCAGATTTCGGCCTGTCTGCTCGAGCGGAGCTTTTGACGCTCGAGCGGGGGTTTTGGCACGTGAGTGGGAAAATCACCCTTCCAGTATTTTTCCTCTGCAATGGTGGACACTCGAGCGGGAGTTTGTGTGTTCCGCTCAAGCGGGGAGCTGGACACTTGAGCGGGGACCTGGTCTGTCGAGATTCTGGGAGTGTGTATCCGCCACTCGAGCGGGAGTTTGGACGCTCAAGCGGGAGTCTGTGAGTGACGCTCGAGCGGGGGTTTCCACGCTCGAGCGGGGCGACTTTTATAAAACACCGAGATCTGACTTTTTGGGTCATTTTTCAACATCCTTTCTCTCTCTTACTTTTCCAAAAGCTATTTTGAGAGCTCCTCTCACTAAAACCTTAACTTCTCTCTTAGGATTGATCTAGTAGGAGTGATTTCCTCACCTTGGGCCTTTGTAAAAGTTGTGTTGATCGTCGAGGGCTATCTTTTAATCTGAAAATTTTGGGATTTGGAGCATCTTCAAATTCTCCATCTTCTTCCCTTGGGCTCCGAAATTGAGGTAGGGATTCCTACTCACTCTTATGGGTTTTAACCTAGATTTTGAGTTTGTTGCTTAAATGATTGATTTTGGAACTTAGGGTTTCAAAATGTATTAAAGAGGGTTTTGTGATTTTGGCTCATGATATGTATTTTGGGTATCAAAATGATGATATAGTTGTTGGTTGATGGTATTGGAACCATTGGGTTAATATTGAGAAAGGGGGAAGAAATCCCTAATTTGTATATAAATTAATTGATATAATTAATTTGGAAAAAGTTATGGATTTATGAAATTGAGTTGAATATAATGAAATTGGCTCATTATGAGATGGATTAGTGAAGTTGGATTTCTTAATCTCTCACTTTTGGAAATGTGGATATTCTATCTGTTGATGCTTTTATTATATGTTTAGAAATAATTGCTTTGGGCTACCGGTGGAGGATAGTCTTGATTGTTGTAGACAATGCATGATGATTAGGCAAACTAAAACTAATCAATTGGATGTGTCATAGAGTACGACGGTTGAGAGAATACATTGAATTTATGTATTGATTGATTATGTATATGACCTATGTGTAAATATGTTGTGTGCATGAGAGGAGATAGGGGATGTACTCCACGGTTTAGTGGATGATAGGGGATGGACTTCTAAACCGGATATTGTGTGGGAGGAGATAGGGGATGGACTCCGTAGATACAGCTCATATGCTTGTCTAATGAAGTGTAGATACAGCTCATATGCTTGTCTATGGAAGTGTTGATATAGCTCTTATGCTTATCTGTTGAAATGTTGATGTAGCTTATATGCTTATCTGTTGAGGGGTTGATACAGCTTGTATGCTTATATATTGTGAAATGAGAAACGTTTAATATGAATTATTATTTCATTTAGAGTGTGTGGCCAGGTTCTGAGGCACGGTTAAGAATTGGAAATTGGATAAGAAATGGAAAATGAAATGGAACATGAATACTATAGTCATGTAATGGAAGTGGTTTATGAATTGGTTTATGTGAGTCAACATTTATCAATTGCTAATGTCTTAGTTACTGCTCATATTGTGTTTAGCAAATCTCTACTAGGCGTTGGCTCACCCTATATGGGACATCATTTTTAGGTACAGGTAGCATGCTACCTCCAAGGACATAGCTTAGGAGGCTAGAGGCAGACAGGCTTTTTGTTGTTTTGTTATCTTTTGATGTATTACATGTACTTTCAAGCCAAGGGCTTAATGTGTATTTGAGTTAGCACTCTCCTTTTTGTAACCAAGTGTTAACTTGGAAAGCTGTAAGCCCGTAGGGCATTTGCTTTTGTTGTTAACATATAATACTCTTTGTAATGAATTACTCTGATGAATAGAATGATGGCTATCTTTTATATCATGCATGTCTAGATTGATGGATTTAATGTTATTATTTTTAGGGCGTGACAAAACGCCATTAAAAATGTCAGCATAACGTAGAGACAATAGGGAATTAACGGCATTTTAATAAACGTCATTAAAAATGAATAATACCGTTAATGGTTTTGAATTAGCAGAATTAACGACGTTTATGAAAACGCCATCTAAAGGTCTACAGGTATGCTGACGTCACTTGTGACATCATGGTGGTGTTTAATAGGACATTTAGCGGCGTTTTTATAAACACCACCTAAAGATATATAACGACGTTTATAAAGCGCCATAAGCCTACAACGACGGTCGCGTCCTCGGCGTTTGGTCCTAAGCGTCACAAAAGAAATTAGCGGCATTTTTAGTACCTATAGCGGCATTTTTTAAACGCCACCAAAAGCGTATTTTTCAGTAGTGCCTTCAACTTCTTTATCAAGAAAAGCATATCTAGCAAATCACCTGAAATCAAATTTTGGAATTGATGACGTTAAAGACTTGTTAAAAGTAACTACATTAAATGTGCTAATGTCAAATTGGTGCAAACCGTTTTTATGTAAGCTAAGCAAGATACAAATATTTATTACAAAGTTAACAATGGAAATCAAATATATATGTAACAGATGTATCAACAACCATTACGTAAAGACTTAAATGAACATACCAAAACCAATCCTTTGACAATTTATAAATATATAAATAAAAAGAGTTGCAAAAAAACAACTGCGAGAACAATTACAACTAAATATTAGGGTCAAGACATGTATAATTGGAATAATGGACGTCAATGCCAAGTCAATGAAGGCCCGAAGCCAGGGCAATATACACATACGACCTGAAAGATAATATTGATTTAGTAAGTTGTTGGTAAGACAGAGAGGGTGCACGGTAGGGGAGGGGATGACAAAGAAGGTGGCGGCTACGCATTGGAAAAGCAAATTTGAAAAAATAAATATTGATTTTAGAGAAAAATTCATAGAAATATTATAAAAAAAAAAAGAAAAGAAAAGAAGAAGAAGGTAAATTTGTTAATTCTTAGCCCTAGATGACAGATAGACCATGCATTGTGGATACCTTGCATGAAAGTTGTTTCACAAAAATGGACAAATGTGTTGTTTGATGAAAAGGGTGTTCCAGTTAGAGTTGCTAAGTCTTGCAAGTTTAATATACTAGTAAAAAGAGAGTTTGTGTTGACAAATTTTTGCATACACCAAGATATAAAAGGATATTAAGGTATAGACTAAAATCCATTATCTATGAACTCAAATGGAACTCGGGAAAGACAAAATGGCTCCTAATTGAATGCATGCTTATGTTTAGTTAGGTTTAGTGGCAATTTGTATTAGCAATCTTTGCTACTATATTGATTTGGTATAGGTTTATTGTAATAAAGACGGTAAAAAATTTAAACTTACGTAATTGTTTGGGTTGGTGCAAACTCAAAATCAAATGCATGTTGAATTTTTTATTTTTTATTTTAAATTGTGAAGGTGGATTTTGTGCAATTGGTATTTGTAATCTTTGCTACTATGTGGGTTCAATGTAGATTCGTAGATTCGAGAAGCCCATTCCTTATACAATGTTTTTATTTAAGTCGCTTTGGACGCAAAATTGCATTAACAAACAAAATATCCATACAAAGTTTCTATTGAGAATAATACTTATATTCAAAATTTGACATGCAACAATTGACTATCCTTTCTTCGGAAATAATAGTGAGTTTTTACCTAGATGAAATTTTGGTGTGAAAAACTCAACTAGCATTTGATCTAATTGAACTGAACTCAGCCTAGTGAGTTTTTACTCATTTTTTTGGGACTCAATTGACATTGCTTTTAAAGACAAAATTCTTGACTGCATTAGTGATAAAGGCTCCGTCTGTTTTTAAGTAAAATGTTTTCCTCAAAAATATTTTTTGAATTTTCCACTATTTGCTTAACAAAAAGTATGTAAAATCTTTTTTAAGAAAAATATTTTTCGTCGTATAGCTCCAAAATGACTTACCGTTGAAAATTTTGTAAATCAATTTTTTATTTAGAAAGTTCACTTCACTAACTTCTACCCAACGCATACAATAGAATTTTTTTTTTTTTTTTTATTTTTGTGCAAAAACAAATTACATAAAAGAAATTTTGAGAGAAAAATATTTTACGTCAAAACAAATGGAGTTAGAGTTCATCCTCAGGCTGTGTTTGTATAGCGACCCAGATTTTTACCCGTCATTTGTAGTGTTCCGGACTCGGGTTCCGTGATTGTATATTGTTGTCTATACCTTGTTTCCTTCCTTTAATTCTTTGAATTTGAGTTTTGGGACTTGTTGGGCAAATTTGGAACAGATTGGTTGTCTTTTGGTATAAATGGTTGTTGCCCAGATTTTGGCTTCTTCGCTCGAGCGAGGCTTCTTGCGCTTGAGCGAGCCTTGTATAATTTGTTCTTCGCTCGAATGAGGCTTCTTGCGCTCGAGCAAGCCCTTTGAAAATGTTTCTTTGCTTGAGCGAGGCTTCTTTCACTCGAGTGTGCGTCTGCGTTGGGTGACAGACCTGAAGCTGTGCATTCTATGCTCGAGCGATGCTTCTTGTGCTCGAGCGAGGTGACCTTTTTGTGTTTGGTCGCTCAAGCGAGAAGTCATTCACTCGAGCGAGCCTGTGTATATCAATTCGCAGCAGTGATGTTTTACATCACTTTTGATTCCATTTTTTCCCTAAAACCCTAATCTGGCTGTCTCTCTCACTAAAACTCACATTCTCTCTAAGATTTCATCTAGATCCGTTGTATTCTTGACCCTAGTGTCTTTGAGAATAAGATAGAGGGCATCAAGAGCTTCATTTTGATCTAAGAAGAAATTGGTTTTGTCATCTTTGAAGTTCCACCTTGTTGCTTAGGTTTTCTACACTTGAGGTAGGGATTTTCTACACTCTAATATGGTTTTTAGCATAGTTATTTGCTATTGTGTATAGATGATGAGATTTGGTGGTGGTTTGGACAATTCTAAGATTTGGGTGTGAAATGAAAAGAGGGGTTTTTGATGTTTAAGAGATAAATGAGTATGGGGATTGAAAATAAGATCTTGGTGTACCAAAATTGTTGATTTTGGGTGTTTGAGTCAATATTGGAGAGAGGGGGATTTTTGCCCTAATTTGATAAAATGATTATTTTGTATAAATAATTAGAATTAACATTGAATATGTTAAATTGAAGGTTATGGTTATAAATGGTGATATTAGATATGTATTATCTCACCTATGGAAGTTTTTAATAAACTATTTACTTTGATATTGAATATATCTTTAGAAATAAATGCATTGGGCTATCGGTGGAGGATAGCTATGATTGTTGTAGAAATTACATGAGGATTAGGCGATTTAATGCTAATCCATTGTTGGTGTCATTGAATATGACCGTGTTATAAATACATTGTGTATGTATGTTATTGGGAGGAGAAAGGGGATGTACTCCATATATGACTATGTTTATAAATACATTGCATATGTATATTTGTTTGGGAGGAGAAAGGGGATGGACTCCATTTAAAGCAAGTTGGCCGGAGTGTCTTGGGTGAAAGACCCAAAAATTTATATATATATGGGTGCCGGTTCCTTCAGACGAAATATCCTTAAAATGGCAAGTTTGAAGTGTTTATGTGTGTTTTGCATAAATGGAAAACCACTAAGATGTAGTCTCATTTTGGTTGTTGAAAGATAATGAACTTAACTCATGAACTGAGTAGCATATATGAACCGGAAATGAATGAAGGAAAATGAAATAAGATTGGTCTTAGTGGCATATGAATATGCAGGCCTTGTGAATACTTCCGTATCGGTATTGTTTATGTACGTGGTATTTATACATTTGCTAAATCTCATAAATTGTGTTAGATTATTTCTACTGGGCTGTTGGCTCACCCTATATGGGAATACCATTTTCAGGTGTAGATGAGATGTTTCCTCCAAGGCAATAGCATGGATGGACTTCCGGGAAGCAAGAGCTTCTTAATTATGTCTTGTTGTGTATATGTTGGTATTTGCAAAGCCAAAGGCTTAAGATGTAATGAGCGAGACTCAATTTGTGTAACCAAGCAATGACTTGGAAATATGTAAACCTATATGGCATTTAATTGGTTATTAAACAGTAAACTCTGATGTATGAAAGTATGTTGTTTCTCATATTTATTCCGCATATGAGTTATCTTTATTGTATTATTTTGGGGGCGTTACAGTTTGGATAATAGATTTGAAAATGAAAATAAAAATTGTGTGAATTGTAACTATATTTCATTCACATTTCATCCACTTTTTCCTTTTTTTCTTTCCAAACACAACCCTCAATGATTTTGTTTACAATTCTTTTTTTTGTTTTTCAAACATGCATGACTTTATCCTTAGTTTAACGGATCTTGGAAACATTTTCTTTGAAACAAATTGGTAGTTAATGGTGAATACTATATAATTTTAAGTTAAATTAACATACTTTTCCATTCAAGAGATGGTTGAAAAGTCCACCTTTTAAACTTCTTCATGCAATCCAATGTTGTTCCTTCGTTACTTTAGCTTGCACTGAAATGCAATTGTCTACATCCACGATCTTCAATAATGATTCCTCAAACTTATAAGTCCGAGAGCAAAAGCTCTCAAGGTTTGGCAGAATTCTGAATTTGAGTTTTTTTAGCTGAGGGAACATGATTATCTTCCTTATCACTTCATCATCTACATTTGGTTCATTTTCAATGATAGGTTCCATGCCACCACATTCAATTACCTCTATGTCTTTTAGTTTCACAAAAAGTTTGGCTAGAGAGTATGAGAATAGATTTATCAAACTGCCACAACCATTTACTATTAAGGATCTTAGGTTCTGAAAGGCTTGAATTCCTGGTGAACTGTCATTCCAAACATGTGTCAACTTTGGTAGATAGCTTAGTTTCACCTTTTTTTTTAATAAAGGTAATGCCATATCTGATATGCCTTCCCAAACAAATCCTTTAAGGTCAAATGCTACTCCAATTGATCGACACCACTGTACATCAAGTAGTTCAAGATTTTGCAGACCCTTAACACCAGTGAGCTTCTATCTCTCTTAGTTTAGTTTGAAGTTTCCTAGGCCAAATCTCCATTAGATTCTCCATTTGAGAGATGTACAAATTTTCAGCGGTAGTCAATTTAACTTATGAGTCCATTCACGAGGTTGCAAACATAATTAAGCACAACAAACTTTATTCCATTAAACATCATCCATTAATTTAATTTGATTTTCAAATTAATATACTTCATATTTGAATAACTAAACGTAAAACAGTTCTTACAAATCTATTGCAATATATTTTTAGATCCTTCAGCTAAAAGCCCAACCCATTTTATTAGATTCTTGAATTTACCAAATATAAATACACTTTAAGTTTCTTTTTGGTATACTGGATGGTGATCAAGATGATAGGGAGTCGAATCAATCACTAGATAATGAGGTACAAGAATTCCCATCATGATTATCAAAATCTTGATCCAGATAGCAGAATTTTATGATTCTCTGATTTCAATTAGACCAAATAATTTGGATCACACTAGAATGTTAAAGTAACTACAATCGTAGTTATAAAATCGAGTGTAATCGTACTACAATCCTAATTCTACTAAAATCCCAATCCGACTAATTTTTTTTTTCTTATTATTTATTTCTTATATATATATATACACACCAGCATTACATCCATGCTATGCCCGAAATTAAATAAATAATTAAAATTTCATCTTAAAAATTAAAGTAGTTACGGGGACGTGTTTTGTGAGGGACAGCACGTGGCCAAGGTGACGCTGGAGTGTCAGTCGAGGTGCCACGTGGCCTGGTTCTGACGCTAAGGTGATCACAGCTAGGCCGAGGTTATCTGTAAAGATATCGGAGTTCGAGATGAGCGGATAGGGGACAAGAGTCCTAGAACAGGAGAGGATCTTAGTCTATATAAAGATAAAGCTCTTAGGGAGTTTATCTCTATCTAGCTGAGAGTCCAAGATGAGCATTGAGCCTGCATCCATTGAAGTTAGGCTTTTGTAGGGATCAGGTCAGTGCTGGCTATATAAACAGGGCACCCTCGTGGGTCTAAGGTACGTCTTTTGAGGTGTGATATACTGTTCTTTCTTGTGAGTTAAGCATAACTAGCTATCTTAGAAAGATACTTGATTACTGACTTGATTGTCGGAGTGCCCCCGGGTGAACGAACTACCGCTGGATTCTTATCTTTCTGTGTCTAGTTGTTCAGGCTTAATCTATTCTGCCGGTGGTCTCTAGCTGAGTTCCCCCTTTGGTTGTGTGGTCAGAAATCAACACCCACAGTAATAATCGATTAAAAGATGAAGGTTGTAAAAGGCAATGGGAAATAGAATTTTTTCCTTAAGATTTGGACGTGTTGTTGATCAATCTTGGAGGTTGTGAGAAATCTCCATCTAAGCTTTGAGGTATTTTTTCGATGAGGCAAAGGTTTATGATTACAAATCATCTAATATTCAGAATGTTGCTTAAGGGTGCTAAAATGGAATATAACTACAACAATGAAGGTTCTCACTTGCTTTAATGTGATGCTTGCCATAGTCACAGTCACCTCTTTTTTTACTTCCAACTACCACCTTAGCCTCGTCTTTTCTATCAGCGACTTCCTTTCCTATTACAACCTCTCTTCAACTTTTCTTGCTATGACTCCACAATCTCTCTACTAGGACTATTCTCCCCAATCCTACCATTGCGAAAAAAATAAAGAGAAATAAAGTACAAGGTTTAAGGAAGAAAAATGAGAACGAGGAAGAAGAATAGGAGGAAGGTGGTGACGTAAATGGGAGATATGGTGAGGGAGTGGTAAAAAAACAGTTGTTGGTGTCTAAGAAGGGTTAGGAAGGAATTGGGGATGGCATGGGGGGTGTTGGTCTGCCGTTAAGAAAGCAGAAAACAAAAGCCAAGGAGTTCATCTTGGTAGAGTGACCTAGGATACCCAGATCTGGAAAAAGGAGGCTTAGAGAAAGGTTGTAGAGTGGCACCAACAATTATGGCAGTGGAAAGAGGCAATAATGGTGGTAGATGATAGAGGTATTGGTGAAGGGGTGAGAGTAATAACAATTAGAATTTTAAGAGCACAAAAATTAAAATTTTTAATTTTTTAAGATCTAGATACTCTTTAATAATTTTAAAAAGTTAAACTCTTAATAAAAAATATATTTTTATAAATAGAACCTTCCACTTAAAATAGAAATTTATTGGATTGTGCTAGTCTTCAGTGCATTATTGGAGAGTCCTATCTTGGCTGGTAAGCTCACCATTGGTCTCGATGATCCAATAATTTATATAACCTATTCATTTGATTGTGTAACGCCCCAAAATAATCCAACATAAACCAATACCTCAACCCATATCCACTAAACAATAATAACAATACTCCAATCATTACACCATTAATCAACAAGATTTATACAAAAGTTCCACATGCGAATTATACATTCAATGATATAGAAATACATGAATCTATAGCATGTAGAGTATCATGTTCCAAAAGTAATAAAATGCCCTCATGGGCTTACAATTTCCAAGGCTTAAGCCCGATTACACAAAAATGGCCTCTCGGGCCCATACATGAATAGCCCTTGGCTTGCAATTAAATTCACAACAAAATAGAGTCATCTACTCTTCACAAAAAAATATATCCATGCCCTCAACTCGGCGGGATCACCACATCTTTACCTGCACCAAAATCCCATAGGGGTGAGCATAAAGTCTAGTAGAGAATCCTTAACAAAGTATATACATTTATGCGAGATTTCCCATATTAGATGCAAATGTCATGCAATGCTATTTTAAAAGAAATTTCATTTACATGCTCTCTTGAAAATCACTATGTTGCAACAATAATTTGAAATCTCAACAATTCCAAAACTTCAAATTTTATTTCAATAGGGGCAGTAAATATGACTCAGGTAATTCTTAGGTTGGTGTCTGCAAGCAGGCTCAACAAGCACTAACAATAACCCCACTTTACCGGTTGCTAACCAGAAGGGAAGTGGTACCTCCTCCGCGCGTGTTTTCGGTCTTTCACCCCGAACACTCAGGCCAACTTATCAATTTTATCTACACCTCCTAACCGGACTTACCAATGTATTTACCCCATAACATTTCCATGATTTCAATAACAATGATTCATTTTCAATGAAAGTTCCATTTCTCAAACCAATTTTTCATGTCATGCAAGGTTTTAGAGATGCCAATGCAACAATAGTCCATACTACTTCGTGTTTCTCTACGTTAATCATAACTACAACAAAACTTCCATAAAGGTTCAAAATCTCCGTTTTCTCCTTTCCATGCCATCCCATCAAATAGTCAAAAGTTACCATCATTTGTCCATTTGTAACAATACAACCACAACTCATGCACTTTCAACATTTTAATCATTTCAAAGCCATAGCAATATGTAGATATCAACCTCCAATCTCAACAATTTTCATATGTTAAGAAATTCTCCATCAACATATATATAAATATTTGTATAAAACAAAACATTTCCCATTCTCTTTACCTACCAATGGCACACAACAATATATATAAACATATATATACATATAACATCAAACATGAGCCCTCATCCTTTTCATGTAGGGAACCCCCAAATTCTAGGTTTTCACAAAATTTTAACTTTTCCTCATTTCCTTTTTAAAACCTCACTTTATACCTCAATCTCAACCCATATGGCTCAATAATTCAAGAAAAATCTTTAAAAAGGAACAAGGAATAATTTCTTCCACAAAACTAACAATTTCTTGAGCCATAAAACCCATTTTCGAAATAGACAAAGATGAACTCACAAAAATCAATCAAAACTTGCAAAAATATACATATGACTCAAAGGAAACCCTACCTCAAGTTCTTGTTGAAGAGGTGAGATCATAACCCTAGAGCCAAAGGTGAGAGATTTTCGATCTCCACCACACAAAGGGATGTTCTAGCTTAGATCTCCAAAGCTTGAGAAAGATGATGGATCTAGACCCAATGGATTGCAAAAATCAAAGATTTTTAGTGTTTGATGAGGGTTTTTAGAGAGAATGAGGAGCAAAAGTGTTTTTAGAAAGAGAGAGATATAGAAACAAATGAGATACCATCAGCCCCCAAAAGGAAGAAAAAAAACAGGGTTTTCAGACTGCCCAGCATCCCGCACGTGCAGAGCCTCCTTCCGGCACTTGTGGCCCTCAACCCCGCACGTACCTTGCTCCGCACCTGCATATATTGCAGTGTGCTGCCCCAAACCTCCCCTGAATTCCGCACATGCGGCACCTTTCCGCACGTGCAGCCCAAGGCCCCGCATGTACGGCCCTAGTTCTCTAACCCATAATTTTCTCAGCTCAAATCTAGGCACTATAAACTTGACCTCGCACTCTCCGGAACAAGTGAAAATCAACACTGACTAAACAAGAACAAGAATTTATTTTGAGAAAGGCTTCTGGACATCACAAACCCAATGAAAACAAAAGTGAAGTGATGCAAAATGAAACAGGTCATCACAAATTGCATTTAGTTTATTTTAAAAATACATTTATCATTAATTTTTTCAAGACAAATTTGATTAAATAAAGAGTTACGAATAACAAATCAACTTAATTTTTTTCATGAATATTGTATCCCTCTTTGACTTCCTTAACAACCCTATCTATGCTTTTGTGGGTGTGGGTATTCACACCGATGTCCAGAAGTTGACTGAAGATTATGGATTGTCTGTGGGCACCACTCTTGATCTTCGTTCATTGGTAGTTGAGTGTGGCATGATCGAGCTTCACAATACGGGGTTGAAGAACTGGGCGAGAGAGGTGCTGGGAGGATTACGATGAGTAAGTAGGACAATGAGTGGCTCTACCTTGAACAGGTTCAGTATGCTTGCATTGATGTTTTTCTTTCTTTTGAGATTGGAAGGTGTTTGAATGCAACTGGGTTTTAGATTTATTAGGAGTAATATGGGTTTGAATTTGTAATTTGTAATTTCTTATTTTTTGGGGTATGATGGAGATTTGGTATGGTTTTGTTTATATTGGGATCTCTGTTTGATGGATTTGGATGGTGGGCTTTGTTTACTAGTTGGAGAAGTTTATTATGATTTGCAATTTGGATGCGTTTGATGATTGATTGATATGTTCTATACTTCTATCTTGTTGGGAAAATACAAGATTGTTGATGCCTGAGTTGCATTGTCCTAGCATATAAATGGTTTCTTATTTCTGTCTTTAATTAGGGAATATATTGTTTTGCTTAGTTATTACATTTTTTGTATAGCAACCCATGCCATACAATATATATTGATGGTAGTGTGGATCCCAAATTTGGAGCGAGTATTTTTACTATTTTTGCACTTGTTGCCCTTTTTTTATTTTATTTTATTTTATTTATGTATATGGAGTTGAGAGAGGTGGGGGTTTGTCTCTGTATCATATTGGAACTACAGAGACCGTGGATGCAACTCTAGTTTTGGGGTAAATCTTGTGTTCGTGTGCGTGCGTGTGATTTACAATTCTTATACATTTGTTTTTCTTTGTTTTGTTTTGTTTTTTTTTTTCTCTCACTGATCCTAGTTAGGTGTTTGTTATCAATTCCTAACATGTGATGTGTACGAAACATTATGGTTATCATAGTAGATGTTGTCAAAATGGTTGTATGAAAGGCATAATTGAATTGGTGGCTCAAATTTGAAGGAGTGAAGAGAGGGACTAGCAGAGGGAGGGGCTGTGAAGATAGTGGTGGAGCGCGATCAGTGTTGTAAAAGGTGCACCTAGGCTCAAGGCGCAATGAGGTGCAGTTCATATGGCTCATACATGGCGAGGCGAATGCCCATTCAATGAGTTGTAGCAAGACACACTAGTTGCACGCTTCATTGAAGATTCTGCATTTCTTTTTCCTTTTTAATATCAGCTTTTGATTTTTATTTTTTTTAACATATTAGACTTATATATGCTGCCATAAAGGATTGAAACTCTTCTTTTTTTTCCTCCTCTCTTCTTTTTGATTGTTTCTTATTTTCTTCTTCCACACCTTCTGGTTTTTTTTTTTTTTAGGGTGGCTAGGCTGCTTCTTTTTCACATTGTTGCTTCGATTTTTTTTCTCCTCTGCTCTAATTTTTATTATCTTCTTCTTCTTCTCCTTCATCTTTCTGATTTGTTGCTTCTTCTAGTCTACTTCTCTTATGAAGTTTTTCTAACTTTGTTGCTGTGTGATTATTTTTCAGATTTTTTTTTTTTGGGAAATTTGTGTTTTGGTGAATCTTGATTATTTTGCATTTGTAATGATATGTGATTTTATGGCTTTGGGAATTCTTCTACAATATGCCTTATTTTTTCTTTTTTTCTTTGTCTGTGTTATTAATTGTGAATTCCTAAGAAGCATGGACACGGACACGCAACATGACACGAATACGATACGGACACTCCGACACGTTAATTTTCAAAAAATAGAGGACACGACACGTGGGGGACACGCTTGAAATATGTAATTTTATATACTTATTATATATTAAATACATGAATATATCATTCAAAGAAAATAAAAATTGTAATATGGCACTAATTCATATAAATTTATATGATTTTTATTTTATTATTGTATCTTCAGTTGTTTTGTCCAAACTATTAATTAGTTTGACATGTGTCTAATCAATAGGCACGTGTGTCATCCAAGTGTCTAAAGAGTGTTTGGGTCTTAAAAAAAATTTAAAAATAAGACACGTTTTGAAGAGTATCGGACATGTGTCGGGGAAGTATCCAAAGAGTGTCGGTATCTGACACGGACACGACACGTATACGTCACCTTCTTAGAAGTGTCCATACTTCTTAGGTGACTTCTTTCATTTTTGCTTATGTTGAAGTTTGAATTATTAGACTATATTAATTTTTATCTTTTTTTTTTTTTTTACTTAAAAGGTGCCTTGCTTCAATGAAGCATGCACCTCGCTTTGCGTCTATGCTCCAAGAGACTTTTGGCCCCTTGGTGTGCCTTGAGCCTTTAAAAATACTGAGTGTGACATCAGTAATGGTGATTAAGTAGTAGAACTAGTGGCAGAATACTGGTGTTGTGGTGCCAGGATTTTTTATGATAGGATGAGGTTTATTAATCAAATTATCGAATATTTGAATTAGGCAATGTGTTAATAATATTACCATGTCACTCATTGATTGATTACTAGGAATTGATGATGACATCTTTTGGAGTAGGGTTTATCTAAAAACTTGTTAGGCTAGAGAGAGTTTATTAGGAAATGGAAGTTAGAAATCCAATAGGATTACTTGTAGTAGGCAGTGTGATGACCAGTTATGTTGTGCGTTTCTTCCCTCTTTGTTTACGTTGGGTTTACCCTTGTTAGAATGTCGAGTTTAACTTGGAGTCTTGTTAACCGTTTGGGTTTGTTGTGTTCAGAGCTTTTTCTCAAAATTCTTGTTCTTGTTTATTCCGGTGTTGAGTTTCACTTGTTTTAGAGGGTGCGAGGTCGGGTCTGGAGTGTCCGGAGTTGAACTGAGAAGTTTTCGAGCTGAAGGACCAGGGCCGCACATGAGGGGCCTTGGGTCGCACGTGTGAAATAGGGGCCACACGTGCGGGAGGTCAGGCCGCACGTGCAGAAAACAGGGAAATGTGGTGAAGCACACTGCAATAAAAGCAAGTGCGGAAGGAGGTGTGGGAAGGAGAGGGTCGCACGTGCGGGGATGAAGGCCACACGTGCGGGCATAGGCGCCGCACGTGCGAGTGGTAGGTGAGTCTGAATTTTTGGTTATTTCTTCTCTTTGGGCTGAGTGTATGTCACTTTTTTTATGTCTCACTCTTTCTAAAAACCCTTTCCTCTCACTTCTCTCAACATTTCTCTACACCAAATTAGATCAAAACCTTCATTTCTCTAAATCCATTAGAGTTTTGTCCATAGTTCTTCATCAAAGTTGGATAACTTCTCAAGGGCTTTGTTGTGTACGGTGAAGATCGAGTTTCGACATCGTTGATTTTGGGGGTTTCATCTCATTTCTTCTTCAAAACTTGAGGTAGGGATTTTCTTTGAGTTATATATATATATATATATATTTGTAAGATCTAGATGATTTTCGAAATCATCCTCCAATAGCTTTGAAATTTGATTGTTGATTCAAGAAGATGAGTGATTTTAAAAATGGGTTTACCTCCTATTCCTTTTTAAATAGAAATTGAGGGTTTTGAACTATGTTGATTGAAGAAAGATGTTTTTTGTGAGATTCTTTCAAATATTTGAAGATGAATGGTTTTGGTGAGAAAACTTAGAAATTGGGGATTTTTAAATGATGTTGAAAATCCTTACATGATGTTGTCATATTTATTTTGTGTACCAAAATAACTGGATGTTTGGAAAATTTCTTATTTATATTCATATAAATGATGGGTTTCATGGAATATGAAAATTGTTGATTTTGGAAACTGTTGTTCAAAATGTTGATATAGTCTTGAAATGACTATATTGTTGAGTATGCTCGAAATGTGGGAAATACGTTATCCCTTTGATGAATTGGAATAAAAGTATATACATTCATCTTGTGAAATTGCATTGAAAAGAGGATTGGGAATTGTGATCACAATGGTAATATTGTGTGGAAGAATTGAACATGGAAGAAATGTTGCATTGCATTGATAATTATTACATTGGCATATCAATTCATTTGATTATGATAAGCTTTGAAATTTGATTTGAAAACTTTGCATTGACAAAAGAATGTATTGAAACAAGTTTTCATGGAATGGTTTTAGGGGTAAATACGTTGGTAAGTTTTGATAGATGATGTAGATGAAATTGATTAAGTTGGCCTGAGTATCCGGGGTGAAAGACCGAAAACACGCGCGTAGGTGGTACCACTTCCCTTCCGATGAAAGACCGGTAAAGTGGGGTTTAGTAGTGCTAGTGATGCCTACTTGCAGACACCAACTTAGGAATTACCAGAGTTGTATTAAGCACCCCTTGAATTAAATTGTTAAATTTTGAACAGTTGAAATTGCATGATATCATCGAGTATTAAATTGTTAAATTTTGAACAGTTGAAATTGCATGATATCATCGAGCATAATGTTTTTCAAAAGATGAAGATGTGTTATACTTTCAAAAGGGCATAGCATGGCATGTGCATTTCATCTCTTGAGACTTGTATAAAATGTATATACTTTGTTAAGATTTTCTTACTGGGTTTTATGCTCACCCTACCGGATTTTTGTGCAGGAACGGATGTGGTGATTCCGCCTAACTAAGGGCGTGGAAATGTGTGTTAAGAGCACAATGTTCTCGTTTGCTGTGACTCTGTTTGGAAGCCAAGGGCTCTATTTGTGTGGGTTTGAATAACCATTTTGTGTAACCAGACTTCAATCTTGGAAATTGTAAACCCTTGAGGGTGCTTATTTATTTGGTTTTGGATTAAATGTTCTATATGCTATAGATTCATGTATTAGAAATCATCGAATGTATAATCGTATGAGGAACTATTTGTATGGATCACATGATCATGTAATGCAAGTGTGGAGAATTTATTTCAGTTTTACCTTAAAGAGCCATGATTATTGTATTATCATTTGGGCTTGAAAATTTGGGGCGTTACAGGCAGAAAATGATAATCACTTCCTCATTGGTGATCTCAGGGACCTTCTAAACTCAGATTTTGTTTGGAAGAATATTGATAGAGTAGGGTAAAGTATAGGAATAGATAGATTCCTTATCTGTTGGCATATGTGCATGTGAACTAGCTAAGAAAATTAGTACCAAAAATAAGATAACTAAAGAAAAACATACAAATAAATTATAAACTAAACCATATACCCACTTGATTAAAGAATACTTAGATCAAGAGAAAAATGGGGCAAGAGTTTGATATTAATATTTTCTTTTTCGTTTTCAGTCGTTGTGTGAATAAACAAAAAGGAACAAGCCCACACATTTTTTTGTGTGCAAATAAGTTCTTATTAAGATTTTTTTCAAAAAAAGTTCTCTATAAGATAAGAATTTTTGTAAGATTGTGTTTCGTTCATGAATTTAAGTAGAGATTTAGAAAGAAAAGAGAAAAAGTGTGTGAAATGAAGTATATTTCATTAACATTTCACTAGTCTTTTTACTTTCTCTTTCAAATTCTTACCTAAATTCATGAACCAAACATAGTTTAAAGTTGATTATATCACTACAAGAAATTACATGTTTGGCGACAAAATTTGGTGACTAAAAAAAATTTAGTCGCCAAAAGTTGTGAAATTGGTGACCAAAAATTATATTAGTCTGCAAAAGTACAAGATTTAGCTACTAATTTTTTTTAGTCAGGGCATATGATTATTGGCGACTACAAAAACTTTAGTCACTAAAAATGCCACAATTGGTGACTAAAAAATATGTCAGTCGCTGTATAGTTAGTTTTGATTACTAAAATTATTTAGTTGTCGAATGAAAAACAAGAATTTACTTTTTATTTTTGACGATCAAAAGTTGGTCGGGAAAAATTTAATTTCAGCGACTACATAAATATTTTAGTCGTTGTATAGTTACTTTTGGCTATTAAATTTATTTAGTCGCCGAATGGAAAGCAAAAAATTTACTTTTTATTTTTGGCGACCAAAAGTTTGGTCGCCAAAAATTTATTTTCAAAGACTAAATAAATTTTAGTCGTTATTTACTAACTTTTGCCGACTAAAAGAAATTTAGTCGCCTAATATCTAGTATAATTTTATTTTTAATCTTTGGTGACTACCTCATTTGGTCGGCAAATATACATTTTAAGTGACCAAAACACATTTAGTCGGCAATATTTAGCTACTAAAAAAAATTTAAGCTTCGTTTGACATTGGCTATGGTAGCCAACTTTTTCATGTTGAGACTTTTTTAACTTGACTTTTTTAGTCTCGTTTGATTTTTGTTTTTGGACTTTTTTGAGAGAAAAAGTGTTATGATTATGGATAAAAAATAATATTTTGTCTTATTGACTTTTGTAGTCAATTTTTTCATTCCAAAAGATTAGGATTTTTATTCAAAAAAGATTTTTTAAATTGTTTAACAAAAGCAGCCATAATCTTGGAATCTATCTCACAATCCTCATCAGAATCCTCAACCACTTTATGAGCACTACTAAAAGCAATATCTTTTTGTTTCTTTTTGAAATTTCTATGTGCCTCATAAGTTTGAAGATTTCCAACCAACTGATCTAGCTTGAGGTTGTCAACATCTTGAGCCTCCTCAATAGCCGTAACTTTTGGTTGGAACCAGGCAAGGATCTCAAAATTTTTCCCACAACTTTGGATTCGTATTTTTTCACCTAAATTGAAGTGGAATTTACAATGTCACTCAACTTCATAAAATTCATCAAAGGTCTCACTATCTTTCATAAAAGGTTTTGAAACTAGATGTGAGCCTTTGAAGTTTTGATCGCTTAACGTATGAGTGCCCTCATGAATAGTTTGTAAGATATCCCAAGCCTCTTTTGCGACTTCACAATTACAAATACGGCTAAACTCTTCAGGTGTGACAGCGCAAAAGAGAGAATTGATAGCTTTACTATTCCAGCTACTATTTTGGTAATCAGTTGTGTCCCACTTATCAATTGGTTTGGGGAAAGTTACTCCATCAACAGTAATTGTTGGTTCAGTCCACCCATTCATGACGGATTGCCAAACCTTTTCATCAATAGATTTTAAAAAAGATCTCATCCGAGCTTTCCAAAAAGAATAATTGGATCCGTCAAGTAGGGGTGGTCGAACCATAGAATTTCCCTCACGAATTGAATCCATTATCACAAATCAAACAAGATCTCGTTCTAAAAGAATTTTTTTAAAAAAAAAACAATAGAGCGATTTAAAAGAAATTTTTTTTAAAAAAAAAAATAGAACGACCTGCTCTGATACCAATTGAAAAATCTAGAAACCCTAGATGTTGATTTGTGATTATGTACCAATTTAAAGCAAAATATAACAATCCCAATCAAACAATCAAGAGAAAGAGACACAAAGATTTTACGTGGAAAAACCACAATTGGACACCTTCCAATTGTGATAAAAAAACCACGGGCAACAGCCACAAGAACAATCCACTAAGAAGATATAAAGGAATTACACAGGTATCACTCTCAATTATCTAGCGAATTCACAACGCCTAATTGAACCAACCTCTATGTGCCTCTTCCAACCCCATCTTCAGCACGGAATTGTCTTTCTGATGAGCCACTCCGGATTCCCTCCAAAGCTTCAGGCCGAATTCTTCAGAATTTACAACTGAAGAACAACTCTCTCTTTTGTGTATAACAAACAAACCTTTGATGTACTCTCTTTAAACCATGAGTTAAATACTCAATAAAACATCAAAGAAAATAACAAAATATCCCCAGATATTAACCTTTAAGAACCAAAAAGAAGATCTGGAGGACTTCAATCAATTACTTAGTTTTGGGAGAAAACCAAGTATTTATAGAGAACCAAAAGTAATCCAAGATTGGGAAGAAAACAAACTCCTTGAGAAATCCGGATTCTGAGGCTCGCTCGGCGAAGCTTTCTGGCTCGGCGAGGAGAGTAATTTTCATGATTTCTACTAGTGCCTTGGCTCGAGCGGATCCTTGGCTCGGCGAGGAATACACTTCTTCAGGTTTTTGTATGGGCGCAATCCTTGGCTCGTGCGAGCATTTCTTGGGTCGAGCGAGCATTCCTTGGCTCGTGCGAGCAAGCCTTAGCTCGAGAACTCCTGGCTCGGCGAGCAACGGTGACATGCAATTTTGAATGCAAATTTGAATTTTGCTTTGGCATGGTGACGGCAAATTCGACCTCCGTAATAATCAGCGAAGTGGCAATCTTGAAAGCGTTAACATCACAAACTTCTCTGCATGGCTCGATACGGGTTTGGATTTGCATCTAATAAACTCATAGCCTCACTGAAATAAAAGTGCGAAAATAAATTCATCTGAAAGGAGTTTTGTCAAACGGGGTTGCCAAGAATAAAAACCTAACAATCTCCCCCTTTGGCAATGCCGTGACAAAACACATCTAACAAATAAAATCCTAATCACCCCAACCCATTACATCCAACAAAAACAAACTTCTTTCTCAAGGGCAGGATCTGCAAAACAACTATCAGTGCCACAATCTCCAAAACAAATATTAGTCCCACAAGAGTATATGAAAAAAAAAAAAAAACAATATAAGACTATCTTGAAACATGAGATGAAAAACATGAATAACATGAAGATGCAACTTTGGAGATTTTAAGAACATGTAGCATGAAAACCTGAAACACATGAAAAACAACTTTCTCCCCTTAAACAACAAAAGCAAGATCATAAACCACACAAGCATGATGAGGATATAAATATCAGGACATGCAAAACAACTATAGCCAATCTTCCTTGCCAAACAAATCAAAGTGAACATGCTAACAAACTCTTGCAATGATAAATCAAACTCCCTTACCAACCCAAATCAAGATGAACCAGACTCCCCCTCACTAAAAGCAACCACAAACACTGAAAACAGTGAACAAGAAGAAAACAACAAAAATAATATGGTGGAGCAAGCAAGAAATTTCTGATTTGTACCTTGAAACACACAAGATTATCCAAGAAGCACTATTACAAGAAAACACAATGTGCACAGCCTCTAGAAAATTCCTCATAAAAGAAAGTGATGCAATATGTGAAAAGCATAGATCCCATGATAAAAGTGTGTGTGTGACTCTTGGAGTTCGACAAACACTAGATTCAAATCCTAGTAGTGATATAAAAGTTGAACCTCTAACAAGAGAATCTAAGCACAACTAAGGAAAGTCAAACCACTAGGAATCAAGGGGTATTTGGTGAGTAAAGGTGGAGGCTCCCCCTCAATCAATGAATCCTTTATTTTTTTTCCCTTTTTTTCACATCTTTTTCTTTTCTTTCTTTTGCACATTTTTTTTCTTTCTTTTGCATATTTTTTTCTTTCTTTTGCACATTCATTGGCGGCTGACACGCTCAAGAGTATGGAAACCGAACCAGAGAAGCATGGAGATAATAAGGATGGCCTGGTTGGTGACTCTGAGGTAGCCTTTTCCTCATGCCTGGACTACAAAGAATAGAGGGGAAAGCCATGGAGATGCAAAAAGATGGAAGGTGGTTAAGAGACTCAACATCACCCATGATATGCTAGTATAGGTCAATTCCTCTAGAAAAGCAAAAGATACCATGCCAGAAGTCCATAGAAAAAAAATAATCACTAAGGCGAAAGACTCCAATATTTGCTAATCCAAGAGTGTGTACAGAATGAGACATACTAATCAAAGAACACACACTCCAAAATGAGTAATGACTAGAGAAAGCACACACATGTTAACATGTAATGGATATTCTCATCAATTCCAATATGCACCAAGGACATCTCAAAAATTTCAAGCTTGCAAAACCATACAAGAAAATCTTTTTGGATTTTTTTTTTTTTTTTTTTTTTAATCTTTTCTAAACAAAGCAAGACAAAAAAAACAAACATTCACACATTTTTTATTAAAAAAAAAACTAAAACAAATAAACAAAAACCCAAAAACAAACAAACAAATTAACACAAGTCAAGTTTTCTCACCCAAATCTTTTTGGTCTTAACAAAATTAGATCTAGCAGTCTAGATAAATGTCATGGTGTTGTGAACACCCTCATGAATCTTGGTATTCCGCCTAGACAAGTAAGGTTGTCTCCTAACCCAAAAAGTATTCGAATTTTTACCCTTTTGAGACATTCTCCCATGCAACTTATAACAAAAAGGGCGAATATGACCATGCATACCACAATGATGACAAATAAAAACAGGGTGTACCTTCTTTTCTTTTACCTTACCAACTCTAGGGAGTTTGAGAAGTTTTTCCTCTTGTTGAATCTTTTGTCCTCCCTTTCCTTGAGTTCTTGTATCATGAGATGTGGAAGCACTCTGTTTTTGCTCTCTCTTATCTCTAAAGCCAATGCCACTCTTGTCTGAACAGATTTGTTGAGACCCAATGATATCCTCCAAAGTCTTTGATCCTTTGTTCCAAAGACCAATGGTAACCATGGCACACTTGAGCTCTTCCTCTTTCTTGATCATTAGTTCTTCCAAAGCAACTTGAGACATCTCGAGAGATTCAATCTTTTCTTCATACATGGCATGAGTTTCCTGTAGCTCATTCCTCTCTGTCTCACAAGTCAACAGTTTTGCACAAAGAACTTGTTGATCATTAGCTATCTTGATGGCATTGATCCTAGTCTCGGAAATCTCCTCCTTAAGTTTGACATTCTCACATTCACATGCTTTGAGTTTCTTTGTGAGTTTGTCATTCAATTTGAATAAATTAAGAGACTCCTTATACAGCTTTTCATAGGCTTGCTCAAGTTCTTCATGATCACTCTCCGAAGATTCATCATCAGAGGTATTCTCAACTGACCTCTTCGAAGACTCTGTTTGTCCTTCAGCTTCAGAAGCCACCATGAAAGCAAGGAATTGTTTATGTCCCTCTTCACTTAGATCTTCGTTGTCACTTTCATCTCCATTAGATTCTGATTCATCATCCCAAGTGATGGCGAGGGCTTTCTTCTTCTTCAAACGAGTGGGGCATTCTGAAGTAAAGTGGCCAAATCCTTGGCATTCATAGCATTGGACGCTTTCAGAGTTCCCTTGTATCTTTCCTTTCTCCTTCTTGGCTATAGAATTAATTTTGACTTTATCTTTGCCTTTGGATTTATGAGTATGAGTAGATTCCAAAAGATTAGGATTTTTATTCAAAAAAGATTTTTTAAATTGTTTAACAAAAGCAGCCATAATCTTGGAATCTATCTCACAATCCTCATCAGAATCCTCAACCACTTTATGAGCACTACTAAAAGCAATATCTTTTTGTTTCTTTTTGAAATTTCTATGTGCCTCATAAGTTTGAAGATTTCAACCAACTGATCTAGCTTGAGGTTGTCAACATCTTGAGCCTCCTCAATAGCCAGAACTTTTGGTTGGAACCGATCGGGCAAGGATCTCAAAATTTTTCCCACAACTTTGGATTCTCGTATTTTTCACCTAAATTGAATGGAATTTACAATGTCACTCAACAAGATAAAATTCATCAAAGGTCTCACTATCTTTCATAAAAGGTTTTGAAACTAGATGTGAGCCTTTGAAGTTTTGATCGCTTAACGTATGAGTGCCCTCATGAATAGTTTGTAAGATATCCCAAGCCTCTTTGCGACTTCACAATTACAAATACGGCTAAACTCTTCAGGTGTGACAGCGCAAAAGAGAGAATTGATAGCTTTACTATTCCAGCTACTATTTTGGTAATCAGTTGTGTCCCACTTATCAATTGGTTTGGGGAAAGTTACTCCATCAACAGTAATTGTTGGTTCAGTCCACCCATTCATGACGGATTGCCAAACTTTTTCATCAATAGATTTTAAAAAAGATCTCATCCGAGCTTTCCAAAAAGAATAATTGGATCCGTCAAGTAGAGGTGGTCGAACCATAGAATTTCCCTCACGAATTGAATCCATTATCACAAATCAAACAAGATCTCGTTCTAAAAGAATTTTTTAAAAAAAAATAGAGCGATCTAAAAGATTTTTTTTAAAAAAAAAATAGAACGACCCGCTCTGATACCAATTGAAAAATCTAGAAACCACTAGATGTTGATTTGTGATTATGTACCAATTTTAAGCAAAAAATAACAATCCCAATCAAACAATCAAGAGAAAGAGACACAAAGATTTTACGTGGAAAAACCACAATTGGACGCCTTCCAATTGTGATAAAAACCACAGACAATGACCACAAGAACAATCCACTAAGAAGATATAAAGGAATTACACAGTATCACTCTCAATTATCTAGCGAATTCACAACGCCTAATTGAACCAACCTCTATGTGCCTCTTCCAACCCCATCTTCAAAGACGAATTGTCTTTCGATGAGCCACTCGATTCCTCCAAAGCTTGGGCGAATTCTTGAATTTACAATGAAGAACAACTCTCTTTTGTGTATAACAAACAAACCTTTGATGTACTCTCTTTAAACCATGAGTTAAATACTCAATAAAACATCAAAGAAAATAACAAAATATCCCCAGATATTAACCTTTAAGAACCAAAAAGAAGATCTGGAGGACTTCAATCAATTACTTAGTTTTGGGAGAAAACCAAGTATTTATAGAGAACTAAAAGTAATCCAAGATTGGGAAGAAAACAAACTCCTTGAGAAATCCGGATTCGAGGCTCGCCGAGCGAAGCTTTCTGCTCGGCGAGGAGAGTAATTTTCATGATTTCTACTAGTGCCTTGGCTCGAGCGACGGATCCTTGGCTCGAGCGAGGAATACACTTCTTCAGGTTTTTGTATGGACGCAATCCTTGGCTCGAGCGAGCATTCCTTGGCTCGAGCGAGCAAGCCTTAGCTCGAGCGAGAACTCCTTGGCTCGAGCGAGCAACGGCTGACATGCAATTTTGAATGCAAATTTGAATTTTGCTTCGGCCGCGAGCTGACCGGGCAGCTCGACCTCCGTAATAATCAGCGAAGTGGCAATCTTGAAAGCGTTAACATCACAAACTTCTCTGCATGGCTCGATACGGGTTTGGATTTGCATCTAATAAACTCATAGCCTCACTGAAATAAAAGTGCGAAAATAAATTCATCTGAAAGGAGTTTTGTCAAACGGGGTTACCAAGAATAAAAACCTAACACTTCTCTCTATCTCTCTTCCCCTAATATCTGTCTCTCTTTTCCACCATTTGGATTGTAATATAGTTTTGGGGAAGAAGTATAGAAATCACCTTTGGTATTTCTGGTTTTCTTTTATTCGAAAATTGGAAAACATGGCTTCATTGGGCATCCCATTGTAGACAAATCCCATTGGAGCAATATTTTCTTGTTTGGATTGAATAAACAGTTGACCTCTGCTATTATTCATTATTTTAATCAAATCCTTATTAGTTTGATTTTTGACCATTGTAATACATTAATTCTATGGTTTGATGTGATCTCCCAGGTAGGCACTCATTCACTTCAAGCTTTTATCTCCTTGTTATTATTGATTCCGTTTTCTAGCAGACATTCAATTGATGTACATATATAGTCCATCCATACCGCTTTCTTCGTTTGTAATTGGAAATGCTAATAAATCAAAAACAATAGATTGTGCGTTGTTGATTGTAGTTCTCCTAGAATAAAATGAATCTCCTCAACGGAAAATTAACATGTTTTGGTAATCTAAGAACCACAAACTATGTTTGAGACAAACAATAAATAATAATAATAATAATAATAAATGATAATCAGAGAGAAATAGAGTAGCACAAAAATCAAGTAGACGTATTTGATTTAAAAACGTGCCATTGTCGTGGTCAAATGTGCAAGATTCTACTTGATCTGTAAAGTTTTTAAGGGAAGCAGTTCAAATTGAAAAAATGATGCATTCTAATTCTCGTCTGTGTTTGTTCTGTTTTGGTCTGTTTGTTTGTGGTTTTTTTTTTTTTTTTTTGAGAACATACTGTTTTGGTTTGTTGTTTGTCTTTTTATCTAAATATTTCTAAGACCAATCGGACCACAGTTCACTCTGGAAATTGAAACATGAACCAGTCTAAGAAAAAGAGAATATGATATGGTATCAAAAACTGCATAGTGATTATAAATAAAAGTTCTATAGAATTGGGTAGTGTTGTGGTCCATGGAATAGTGGTTATAAGAGGTTTTTCTGATTGGGAGCTGGGGTTTATAAGACTGTTGAGGGATTGGGAAAGGGAGGATGTGGCTAGAGTCAACATGTTAGCTTCAGCCAATGCTTTGAGGGCAGATAAGGATGGCAGTTTGTTATGGGAAGCCGAGAGCTCTGGTCAGTTTATACTTCAGTTCAAATTCCAATGATATAAGAGGAGTTGATAAGATGATTTGGCATAATGTAACCCCACCCAAAGTCATATGTTTTGCTTGGTTAGCTTGGAGACAAAGATTGAAGACTGCTACATGCTTGCAAAGACTTTGTGTTATCAATGGCAATGCCAATATGGATTGTGCGTTCTGTAATGCTGAACCGGAGACTGTGGACCATGTGCTACTATGGTGCCCACATATCTAGAGAATTTGGTCTGATGTGCTACTATGGTGAGGGATCCATTGGGTGATGCCAGAATCTATGGAAGGAGTGTTGTTTTGGTGGTCTGGGTTCACATTCAACAAATTTGAACAAAAAATTTGGAAAGTTTTACCTCTGGTAGTATTGTGGTCCATCTGGAAGGTGAGGAATATTGTTTTCCTGAGGAATTGAGTGAGGCTTAAAAAGATCTCTCTCTCTCTCTCTCTCTCTCATCTGCCCTCTTCCGATTCTCTTAAATAAGGCAGCTCTACTTCATGTAGAGATTTGATATTCTATTAAGATGTGCAAGTTTAAAACCATATTAATGTGGGCATCACTTCTGCATCAAATCACAATGCAAGGCGATTTAGCATTTTTATCATGTAATTACATTGTGATTATTCGTTTATGCTTCAAATATTTTCAAATTCAATGATAATTCTCTGAGTTTGGCTACTTTTTGTCAGCAAAGCCATTACTTTATTACTTTGCTTCACTTTGGCTATTTTTTACGTTCCCTCTTTCAACCATCCTCATCCAACATGGTGGGGTTGCTAAATTGCAGTGTGTTCTACCACCTGGTGTGGAGTTCTACACATCAGGCTTCAATTCTAATGATGTCTCAACCTTTACACGGAGTTATCCTGTTGTTTTAACTGGTATGCAACTCTTGTACATATTTCTAGCAATGTTTACTTGTAATTATTCAAGTTTTTTTCCTTGTCAAGTTGGCTGACTAGATGTAGTAGAATTTGGTTTTCTACTGTAAAGAGGTTAAAATCCAATATATAATTGAATATTGATTTAAAAGCAAGGTATATTCTTTTTATTAGGTTCTAGCACATCATTGAGGGTCTGTTTCCTTTGTTCTTTGTAGAGTGGATGCTCCCTTGGGGGTGGATGAAATGTAAAAACAAAATTATGAGTCACATATAACCCTCCAATTCCTAGAAATAAAAAATAAAGGTAGCCCCTTGATTTTTTTTTTTCTTCATAAATATAGGTATCCCCTTGATAGGAGAAGACATTGAAGCCCAAAAGAAAGACAAATAACAAATATTGTCCCACAACCCTCCATTCTCTTCAATCTTGCTCTAAAAAAACTCTTGTACTTCTTTCCAACCAAATTTTAATTCTACACAACCAAAGTTTTTGGATAGTTGATAATGAAATGAGTATTACTATAATGGATTTAGATGATAATTGATAGATGTATTATTCTGGATATGTACAAGTTATAGGTTGCATTGATAATGAAATGCATAAAATTCATAAATTAATGAAAAATATTCAATTTATGCATTTAAAAAAAATTAATAAATATAGCTTTTGGCGACTAAACATGTAGTAGCCAAAAAATAAAAAGGGAACTTGTTAGCGACTAAATAGTTAGTAGCAAAAAAAATGACAGTTTTTGGCGATTAAAAAATTAGTAGCCGAAAAGGAGCACCCTGATTTTAGCGACTAAAAAATTGGCAACCAAAAAAGAGTGCCACGTGTTTAGTGACTAAATATTTTAGTCGCTAAAACAAAAAAAGCCCATTTATTGAAAACGTTGGGCGGCTAAATTTTTGGTCGCCAATTGCTGACTTTCGTTGACTAAAAAAATTAGTCGCCAATACCTTTCCTTTTGGCAACTAATTATTTAGTCGCCAATTTAGGACTTTCGGCGACTAAATATGTTTTAGTTGCCAATACCTTCCCCGATGGTCTTCTTGCAACTAAGCTGGCAACCAAACTATTTAGTCGGGAAAACTTTTTGACAATTTTGACTTTTGACGACTAAAAATTTGATTGCCAAAAGTGTAATTTCATGTTTTTTGAGTTCAGAGTCTGCTCTCCAATACAATGCTTTCAAGCCATTCAATAAAGTTAAGTAGTGACTCGAGCAATACCATCTTTTCAATCTAGAATTTTCTTTTGTTAATTTAGAAATATGTACTCTCTAATAAGTTACATTTTTATCAATTTCCTGATAACATACAATTCATGGTTAGGAATTAGCTAGACAAAGGTAGTAACAGAGGCTAGCTAATAAATTGCATATCTAAAATATGCAATCTAAAAAATAAAAAACTAACCGTATTTAAAAGTACATCAACAATTAGTCATATTTAAAAATTAAAATAAAAAACAAAAAAACAACTCATATCAAATAATAATGGCATTGTTGCAATTACACAGAAAGCACACTTACATATTCAAACACAAATTATTACATGGCTAATAATAAAGTTAATTCAGTTGTACCACAAAACAAAAAGCACAATCAACCCAGCAATACCACAAAAAGACACACTAATACAAACTTAGCAATACCACATAATAGCAAACAAATTATTCAAAGTTGGGACAATAGTTTTTTTTTTTTTTTTTTGGACGAAAGTTAAATGAAATCATAACAACTAAACAGTTTTTCATAAATGAGAACACCTTGTAAAGTTGTAGCCGGTTTATGCATAAATATGTCCGCTATCTACTTCTTCAACCTTTTGATCTTCATAGAAATTGAGTAGATCCACCCACACCTCCTATTTATCAAGAACAACATACCTAGCAAAACATTTGCAATCAAATTTTGAAAACGAATACCTGCTAATTAAAAGCAACTACATTCAATGTGCTTTATACAAACCCAATAATAGATAAAATGTAATTGTAACAGCTAAACAGTTTGTTCATATATAAGAACATCTTTATAGTGACCCCGGTCTTTTTCCTTGTTATATAGTGATCCGGACTTAGGTTCAGTGGACCCAGTTGTTATGTTATTGTTGTTGTCGTCCTTTAATTCCTTGTCATTTGAGTTATAGGATGTATTGGGCAGGTTTCTTACAGGATGGTTGTATCTGGGAGCCAAGTGTTGCTGCCCAGAATTTTGATCCTTTGCTCAAGAGAGCAGTTTGTCGCTCGAGCGAGAGTGCGTTTTGCCTGGTGGCTCGAGCTAGTGTATCTTCGCTCGAGTGAGTGGTTGCGTCTCTGAGACACGAAACCGCATTTCTTGGCTCGGCGAAGCGTTCCTTCGCCGAGCGGCGAGGTGTATGTTTTGAGTTCCTCGCCGGCGAGCATCCTGTTGCTTTCGGCGTGCCGGGTTCTGAGACCTGAAGCATCGAGTTCTTGGCTCGAGCGAGACTTTCTTCGCTCGAGCAAGATTTTCTGTGTCTGGTCACTCGAGCGACCAAGTCTTCGCTCGAGCGACCCTGTTTTATATAAATACGCAGCAGCGGTTTTTAATACACTTTTTCACCCTCTTTTTTATTTCAAAACCCTAGGTCCGTGTTCTCTCTCCCTCCACTCACCTTCTCTCTTAGGTTTCATCTGTGTTTAGGGTGTTTCTACCCTAGGTTCTTTATTAAAAAGATAGAGGGTCGCGAGGGCTTTATTTTAATCTGAAGATTTGGCGGTTTGGAGCGCGTTCGATTTTGAGGCTTCATCTCCATTTGAGTTCTTCACTTCAAGGTAGGGATATCCTACACCGTACTATACGTTTTGTCATAAGTTTTAGTCTTTTGATATGATTGGTATAGTTTGGGAAAGTTAGGGCTTGAGTTATAATTTGAGAAAAAAGGGATTTTTACATATTAAATTCCATGTGATTGTAAGTCATGAAAAATGCCATTGGTAGTGTTAATTTGAGAAAATTGAACCTTAGGGTTAATTTTTGAAGAAAGGGTAGAAAACCCTAATTGTTGTAATAAATTAATTTGTATAATTAATTTAGAGAAGTTATGGAATTAAGTTTAATTCATGAAATTGGGGAATTATGAAATTAAATGGTGTAGTTGGATAATTTAATCACTCACCTATGAGAATGTTGAGATTACATTTGTTGATACATTTATTTCCTATTTAGAAATAACTATTTTGGGCTATCGGTGGAGGATAGTCGTGATTGTTGTAGACATTGCATGCTGATTAGGTAAAACTGAAACTAATCACATTGATTGGGTCATTGAGTATGACTGATATAAATTAATACAGCAAATCTGTGTATTGATTGAGTGTGTTATATGACAAGTGTTTAACACATTGTATATACATATTGTTTGGGAGGAGATAGGGGATGTACTCCGTGGTTTGAGGGAAGATAGGGGATGGACTCTCAAACCTGTTTAGGAGGAGAAAGGGGATGGACTCCGTTAGTACAGCAACACCATGTGTACTTATTGATTTATGGAAGTATTGTAGAATGAGCCTTAGTCTCATTGGAATGATTGATATTGGAAGTGATGTTTATGTGAGATGTAGTCTCATGTTATAGTTTGGCCAGGTCCTGAGCCATGCTTGTATAATTGGAAAGTGAATAATAACGGAAAGTGAAATATGCCATGGACATTATTGTCATGAAATTGGATAGTGATATAATGGATTTAAAAGTGGTAACCTTCTATTGAATGCTATTGCTTTAGTCAATTCTTATATGTGGTTTAGTATATTTCTACTGGGCTGTGGCTCACCCTATACGGGAACATCATTTTCAGGTTCAGGTGACATGCTACCTCCAAGGACTTAGCTTGGGTGGATTTGGAGTTGAAGACTCTATTTAGTTAGGTGTTATTTTGTTTTGTTTTGTTATTACATGTAAATTCAAGCCAAGGGCTTAATGTGTAGTTGAGTTAGTACTCCAACTTTTGTATCCAAGTATTGGCTTGGAAAAATGTAAGCCCATAGGGCATCTACTTTTGATATTACATGTAATGCCTTTTAATAAGTTTACTCTGATGAATGGAATATTGTTTTATTTTTCTTAAACAATGCATGTCAATATTATGTATGTAATGGGTTTATTTTGAGGGCGTTACAACTTGGTATCAGAGCGCACCGGGTTTGAATACTTTGGGTACGTGGGAAGTGATTAGTATCACAATGGGTTTGTCTTGCTTGTTAGAGACTTATGTATGGTCGTATGTGTTTATTTGATAACATGCTTATGTGACTACGTGGGTATGGAATGTAGTTTCTAGGATGTTGATTGGATCCTTGAGTTTCTATGAGTCTTGTTGGAAAAGCACTTAATCAATGCTGTTTCCAACCGGAACTCTAGGAGCGCCTCGGGACTATCCTTATCCAGGAATGAAATTCGTAGGTGCTTATGTGATTATGTGCTTACGTGGAGTGAATTATTGTTGTCCAATGCATTAGTACGCGAGTGTTATAGTTTCAGCACATTTATTAATGTGCTATCGTATTAATCATCTTTGTTACCTTTATTAGGATGTCAGGACGAGGACGAGGACAAGGACGAGGACGAGGGCGTGGTAGGCGTGGTAGGCGTGGTAGGCAGGAGATACCTATACCGGATGAGATTCCCGAACAGCAAGAGGGTGTTGGCCAGGCCAATGTGGCCGAGCCAGTAGGTCAGCAGGCTATGGGCGCTTTGGCCTGAGAGATAGCAGGGGCATTCAGGGAGTCAGTGGGCATTCTCAGAGCTAAGAACCAAGCCCAGGTTCATATTGCAGATGCGGGATCTGCATTTTTGAAGAGGGAGTTCTTCTGGTCCAACTCGGACGAATTTTTGGGTGATCCTAAAGAGCCGCTTAAAGCAGATGAATGGCTCGAACAGACAACGAAGACGTTCGAGATGCTTGGCATCGAGGACGGAATTCTAAAGGTGACCTTGGCATCTTTCCAGCTGAAAGGGGATGCAGGTCAGTGGTGGAAATTCACCAAGGGGCGTATAGAAGGGACTTGGGAGGCTTTTGTGAATGCTTTCCAAGAAAAGTTTTTATTTCTAGCTATCAGGGAGAAGCTGAGAGACCAGTTTTGCAAGCTCAGTAGTCGATTCTTGAGGCGAGTTTGAGGTCAGATGCACCCGATCTGTCCAGGTTTGCACCTGAACTTGTGACGTCTGAGGAACGCCGTTATATAGAGTTCGAGAAGAAGTTGAGGCGTGGCCTCAAGTTGAGAGTTGGCGGGACTATGATTAGAGATTATGGGCGTCTGGTTGATGCTGCAGCCCATATGGAGATTATGATGCAGGAGGATGAGGGACAGAAAGGCTCCAAGAGGAGTCAGGATGGCCAGAGTGATGGCAAGAGACAAAGGGGCTTTAACCCTTAGCAGTCTCAGGGCAGTTTTGCTAGGTCGACCTTTCCAGTGCCGAGTGCAGGTTCTGGGAAAGGCAGTCAGGGAGACGTGACTTGTTTCAAATGTGGCCAGCTGGGTCACAAGTCTCCAGCTTGCCCGCAGAAGGGAGGAGGTCAGAGAGCTGCTTCATCTTCAGCTAGACCGCAGAGCCAGAGTCAGGGCAGGGGTCAGCCACTGTCATGTTATCAGTGTGGTCAGGCGGGGCACCTGAAGAGGTTTTGCCCGCAGTTGAGTGGCACATCTGGTGCACCTGGGCAGAGGCAGAGTTTTCAGCCAGCTCAGTCGGTTCAGGCCTCGAGGGCCAATCAGGGAGCTTCGTCGTCCCAGTCTGCGCAGCAGTCATATGCTCCTAGAGGTGAGCAGGTAGATCAGAGGCCATCTGGGCGCGTGTATGCTGTTACCGCGCAGGATCTTGTGCCTGCTCCGTCTGTTGTGAGAGGTACCTTTCTATTTTGCAATTCAGTTGCTAGTGTGTTGATTGATACGGGTGCGTCTCATTCTTTTGTGTCTGCTGCATTTGCATCTGTGTTGGAGTTGGAGTTGGCATTATTAGCATCTCCTATATGTGTGGTATCGCCTGTTGGGGGCGAATTGATTTTGAAACACGGATGTAGAGGTTGTGATATAGAGGTCGCCGACCATAGGCTTCCGTTTCCATTTATGGTCATGCCCATGAAGGGCTTTGATGTTATTTTGGGTATGGACTAGTTATCGTCATACCTGGCAGTTATTAACTGCTACCGCCAGAGGGTCACTTGTTGTACCGTGAGCGGAGAGTGTTTCCATTTCTTAGGGGACCGGGTTAGTAGTGTTTTGCCACCGGGGTATGATCTGCGAGGGCGGAGTGAGCTTAGTGGTCTACTTGCTAGCTTCACGAGTAGTGAGTGTGATGAGACCCAGATTGTATTGCTGAGAGTGGTTAGTGAGTACCCAGACGTCTTTCCCGAGGATCTTGTCGATTTGCCACCTCATAGGGAGATCGAGTTCTTTATTGATTTAGTGCCCGGCACGGCGCTGATTTCCATGGCACCTTACTGTTTTGCCCCAGCCGAGTTGAGTGAGTTGAAGGTTCAACTCCAGGAATTGCTAGATAAGGGCTATATTCGTCCTAGTGTTTGGCCGTGGGGAGCACCAACCCTCTTTGCTAAAAAGAAAGATGGTGCCTTAAGACTCTGTATTGACTACCGGAAATTGAATCGGGCTACGGTCAAGAATAAGTACCCTATGCCTCGTATAGATGATTTGTTTGACCAGTTGAAGGGTTCCCATTGTTTCTCTAAGATAGACTTGAGATCGGGTTACCACCAGTTGAGGGTCAGGGAGGAGGATATTCCAAAGACGGCATTCCGTACGCGGTATGGCCATTATGAGTTTCTGGTGATGCCATTTGGGCTCACCAATGCACCGGCAGTGTTTATGGACTTGATGAACCGGATATTCCGGGAATTCTTGGATCGTTTTGTGGTCGTCTTCGTGGACGACATTCTGATTTATTCCCCTTCAGAGGAGGAGCACGAGGAACACTTGAGAGTGGTGCTTGAGTTGCTTAGATCCCATAAGCTTTATGCTAAGTTGTGAGTTCTGGCTAAGGGAGGTGAAGTTCTTAGGCCATGTAGTCTCTGGGGAAGGGATGTCTGTTGATACATCCAAGATAGAGGCAGTGCAGGATTGGGCACAGCCTAAGAGTGTTTTTGAGATCATGACTTTACGGGATTAGCTGGGTATTACCGCCGGTTTGTGAAGGATTTCTCCAAGTTAGCTTCGCCGTTGACTAGGCTGACTCGGAAGGGAGTCAAATTTGTATGGAGTGAGACTTGTGAAAGTCGTTTCAAGAGTTGAAAGTTAGATTGACCACCGCTCCGGTCTTGATTATTCCGGAGAGAGGGTTGGGTTATGCAGTCTATTGTGATGCCTCACGAGAGGGTTTGGGTTGTGTGTTGATGCAAGAGGAGAAAGTGGTTGCCTATGGTTCACATCAGTTGAAAATACACGAGAAGAATTACCCTACACATGACCTAGAGTTAGCAGCCGTGATTTTTGCCCTAAAGATCTGGAGGCATTATCTGTATGGTGAGAAATTCGAGGTATTCTCGGATCATAAGAGTCTGAAATATCTGTTTACACAGAAAGACTTGAACTTGAGGCAGAGGAGGTGGATGGAGTTTATTGAGGATTACGACTTTGAGTTGCATTATCATCCGGGGAAGGCCAATGTTGTGGCTGATGCCCTTAGCAGAAAATCCATTAGTGATGTAGCTTGTATAGCCATCCGGGAATAGGAGATGTTGGGTGCACTTGGTGAGTTCGACTTGTCTTTGGGCGAATCCGTTGAAGCTGCGGCCTTATTTTCTGTTGTTGCTCAGCCTACACTTGTTACTCGAGTGTTAAAGGCACAAAGAGGTGACCATAAGGTAGAATCCATCCGAGAGAAGATCTCCAATGGGAAGGTTGAGAAGGGTTTGTCTGTGTATCCCGACCTGAGTGTGAGATACCGAGACTGTCTGTTTGTGCTGGAGACTTGCCGAGAGGAGGTACTCCGAGAGTTTCACCATTCACGTCTTGTAGTGCATCCGGGAGGCACCAAGATGTATCGTGATTTGGGTCGCCATTTTTGGTGGCGGGGTATGAAGAGAGATGTGGCAGCGTTCGTGTCTAAGTGCCTTACTTGTCAGTAAGTGAAGGCCAAACATCAGAGGCCAGCGGGTTTGTTACAACCCTTGCCTATTGTCGAGTGGAAGTGGGAGCATGTCACTATGGACTTCGTTGTAGGTCTTCAGAGGACTCAACGGGGTAGTGATGCTATTTGGGTGATTGTAGATCGGTTGACTAAGTCGGCGCACTTTATCCCTATGCACGTGAAAGATTCAATAGATCATCTTGCCGACTTGTATATCCGGGACATAGTGAGGTTGCACGGGGTCCCAGTGACGATCGTCTCAGATAGAGACCCTCGTTTTACTGCTAGGTTGTGGCAGAGTTTGCAGAGTGCCTTGGGCACTAAGTTGACCTTTAGCACGGCTTATCATCCTCAGACTGACGGGCAGTCCGAGCGTACTATTCAGATCCTTGAGGATATGCTTCGGGGTTGTGTCCTTGACTTTAGTGGGACGTGGGAGAGGCACTTTCTATTGGTGGAGTTTGCCTACAACAACAGTTTCCAGTCTAGTATCGGTATGGCCCCATTTGAGGCCTTGTATGGCCGACCGTGTAGGTCTCCAATTTGTTGGGCCGAGGTGGGTGATGCACCTTTGTTGGGTCCGGAGTTGGTGAGGGAAACGACGGAGAAAGTTGAGCTTATCCTAAGAGGCTTGTTACAGCCCAGAGTTGTCAGAAATCTTATGCCGACCGTAGGAGGAGACCTTTGGTGTTTGAGGTGGGTGATCATGTCTTTCTGAAGATATCACCTAGACGGGGATTGATGAGGTTCGGGAAGAGTGGGAAGTTGTCCCCTCGGTTTATTGGGCCTTTTGAGATCCTTAAGAGGATTGGCGAGGTTGCCTATCGGTTAGCTTTGCCGCCGCAGTTGTCCGGAGTTCATGACGTGTTCCATGTGAGTATGCTTCAGAAGTATGAGCCGGATCCATCGCATGTGTTGGATTGGACCGACTTGGAGGTAGATGAGGATGCCTCGTATAAGGAGAGACCAGTTCGGGTCTTGGATAGGTGGGATCAAGTCTTGCGAGGTAAGACCATTCCCTTGGTGAAAGTCTTGTGGAAACATCACGGAGTGGAGGAAGCCACTTGGGAACGTGAGTTGGACGTCCGTGAGAAATATCCAGATATGTTTGTTGATATGTAATCTTGTATTTAGGTTCTATAATATTGTTGAACTTAAGAGCTTTATATATGTCTTAAGTTGTAAAACATTGAGAATGTTTTGGTTTAATGGAAGAATCTTGAAACTTGCCTAGAATTGGAAGTTTGTTATAATTGCATATGCTTAATATGTTATCGAAATGGAGTTATATCATGAAATTGAATATGATATAGAAATGAGAATCTTATATATTGAAAACTGTTGAAATTAAAAGGGAATTGCATAATGATAGTGCAAGTTGAAATATATGTTGTTGTACATGTTGTGAGATGCCTCTTGATAAGAGATGGAATGATCGGTATCGGGTCAAGATGTTTAATATTGAAATGTAATATTGTTGGAAATTAAGAAAAACCTGTTTTTAAAAAACTTATGCTTAATTTCAGGGACGAAATTCTTTAAGGGGGGGAGGTTATAGTGACCCCGGTCTTTTCCCTTGTTATATAGTGATCCAGACTTAGGTTCCGTGGACCCAGTTGTTATGTTATTGTTGTTGTCATCATTTAATTCCTTGTCATTTGAGTTATAGGATGTATTGGGCAGGTTTCTTACAGGATGGTTGTATCTGGGAGCCAAGTGTTACTGCCCAAAATTTTGATCCTTCGCTCGAGCGAGCAGTTTGTCGCTCGAGCGAGAGTGTGTTTTGCTTGGTGGCTCGAGCCAGTGTTTCTTGGCTCGAGCGAGCGCTCCTTCGCTCGAGCGAGCGAGGTGTATGTTTTCGAGTTCCTCGCTCGAGCGAGCATCCTGTCGCTCGAGCGTGCTTCTGGGTTGCAGACCTGAAGCATTGAGTTCTTGGCTCGAGCGAGACTTTCTTCGCTCGAGCGAGATTTTCTGTGTTTGGTTGCTCGAGCGACCAAGTCTTCGCTCGAGTGAGCCTGTTTTATATAAATACGCAGCAGCGGTTTTTAATACACTTTTTCACCCTCTTTTTTATTTCAAAACCCTAGGTCCGTGTTCTCTCTCCCTCCACTCACCTTCTCTCTTAGGTTTCATCTGTGTTTAGGGTGTTTCTACCCTAGGTTCTTTATTAAAAAGATAGAGGGTCGCGAGGGCTTTATTTTAATCTGAAGATTTGGCGGTTTGGAGCGCGTTCGATTTTGAGGCTTCATCTCCATTTGAGTTCTTCACTTCAAGGTAGGGATATCCTACACCGTACTATACGTTTTGTCATAAGTTTTAGTCTTTTGATATGATTGGTGTAGTTTGGGAAAGTTAGGGCTTGAGTTATAATTTGAGAAAAAAAGGATTTTTACATATTAAATTCCATGTGATTATAAGTCATGAAAAATGCCATTGGTAGTGTTAATTTGAGAAAATTGAACCTTAGGGTTAATTTTTGAAGAAAGGGTAGAAAACCCTAATTGTTGTAATAAATTAATTTGTATAATTAATTTAGAGAAGTTATGGAATTAAGTTTAATTCATGAAATTGGGGAATTATGAGATTAAATGGTGTAGTTGGATAATTTAATCACTCACCTATGAGAATGTTGAGATTACATTTGTTGATATATTTATTTCCTGTTTATAAATAACTGTTTTGGGCTATCGGTGGAGGATAGTCGTGATTGTTGTAGACATTGCATGCTGATTAGGTAAAACTGAAACTAATCACATTGATTGGGTCATTGAGTATGACTGATATAAATTAATACAGCAAATCTGTGTATTGATTGAGTGTGTTATATGACAAGTGTTTAACACATTGTATATACATATTGTTTGGGAGGAGATAGGGGATGTACTCCGTGGTTTGAGGGAAGATAGGGGATGGACTCTCAAACCTGTTTAGGAGGAGAAAGGGAATGGACTCCATTAGTACAGCAACACCATGTGTACTTATTGATTTATGGAAGTATTGTAGAATGAGCCTTAGTCTCATTGGAATGATTGATATTGGAAGTGATGTTTATGTGAGATGTAGTCTCATGTTATAGTTTGGCCAGGTCCTGAGCAATGCTTGTATAATTGGAAAGTGAATAATAACGGAAAGTGAAATATGCCATGGACATTATTGTCATGAAATTGGATAGTGATATAATGGATTTAAAAGTGGTAACCTTCTATTGAATGCTATTGCTTTAGTCAATTCTTATATGTGGTTTAGTATATTTCTACTGGGCTGTGGCTCACCCTATACGGGAACATCATTTTCAGGTTCAGGTGACATGCTACCTCCAAGGACTTAGCTTGGGTGGATTTGGAGTTGAAGACTCTGTTTAGTTAGGTGTTATTTTGTTTTGTTTTGTTATTACATGTAAATTCAAGTCAAGGGGTTAATGTGTAGTTGAGTTAGTACTCCAACTTTTGTATCCAAGTATTGGCTTAGAAAGATGTAAGCCCGTAGGGCATCTACTTTTGATATTACATGTAATGCCTTTTAATAAGTTTACTCTGATGAATGGAATATTGTTTTATTTTTCTTAAACAATGCATGTCAATATTATGTATGTAATGGGTTTATTTTGAGGGCGTTACAATCTTGTAGCCTTGGTTTTTTCATAAATAGGGCCAAATACAACTCCCATAGTTTTTACATAATTTATTAATTTCACAAACTTATCTAACACAAAGATAAATAATGTAAAATACATATTTCAATATAAAAGATATAACATTAATTTTTAATCCATATGATTAATAAATTATCAATGAAAAAGGGGCTAAGTGTTTTGTGAATTAAAATATTAAGAGAGTCTAATATAATTATGCTAAATTTGTGAAGTTTATTGTATTTTTTTGGGTAAATTATACAAATAGTTCTTGTAGTTTGCACGATGTGTCAATTTAGTCCATATTGTTTCAATTTGTTCGATTTTGTCCCTTAATTTAAGGGATTGTATCATTTTAGTCTAACAAATAACGGTCGTTAATTTTGATGGACAGAAAGTCAAACTATGTCTCAATTTGGTCCCTATAGTCTACATAATGTGTCAATTTGGTCCCTGTCAAAATCGAGCAAATTAAAACATGGACCAAATTGACACATTGTATAGACTTTCTGTTCACCAAACTTAACAACCATTATTTATTAGACTAAAATGACAATCTGTTAAATTAAAGGGTGAAATCGAACAAATTGAAACAACAGGGACCAAATTGACATATTGTGTAAATTATAGGGATCATTTGCATAATTTATTTATTTATTTTTTTTTAAATCTCAAAGGAGGTTAGTGTAATTTTTCCTAATAAATTTTGTCTAGAAATTTTGAAAAAGTAAATGGGAAAAATATTTATACTAGTAATGAGAGTGTGGCTATTTTTCCATTTGGATTGCACAGCTCTTATTGGGCTTCTCAACAGTTCTTCAATTATTTTTAAGAGTAATGCCACAATGATCACGTTTGTATACCTCATTTGGTTTATTATGGAATGTGTCATTATTGTATTGGTAACAAACATAAGTGGTGGGATTTGTTAGGTTTTTATTCTTGACAATCCCGTTTGACAAAACTTCTTTCAGTTGTACTTATTTTTGCACTTTTTATTTCAGTGAGGCTATAAGTTTTTAGATGCGAATCCAACCCAAATTGTGCCGTGCAGAAAAGTTTGTGGTGTTTAATTCTTTCAAGATTGCCACTTCGCTGATTATGACAGGGATCGAGTTGCCCGGTCAGCTCGCGGGGGTCCAAGGGGCAGCGCCTCTTGGCGGGTCCGAGGCAGCACCCAGGCAAGGTCGAGGGGTAGTGCTCCCGAAGCAAAATGCAAAAATGCATTCCAAGTTGCCTGTCCGCTCGAGCGGACATTCCCACGCTCGAGCAGAGAATGCTGAGTTCCAGAAGTTTATTCGCCTGCAAAAATACTGGATGTTGTTTTTTCCCGCTCGATCGAAACTTTCCGCGCTCGAGCGTAGGTACGCTCGAGCAGCCAATCTGACGCTCGAGCGGAGATTGTGGGACAGTTTTCTATAAATACGTGTTTCAGTCCAAATCTAGGATTACACCTCCAGATCTTCTTCTTGGGTTTTAGGGTTTATATCTAGGGATATTTTGCTAGTTTTCTTTGATGTATTGATTGAGTATTCAACTCATGGTAAAGAGTATACATCAAAGGATTATTTGTTTGTTCTACACAAAAGAGAGAGTTGTTCTTCAGTGGATTCTGAAGAATTCAAGCCTGAAGCTTTGGTGGATTCTGGAGTGACTCATCGTTAAGACAATTCCGATGTGAAGATGGGGTTAGAAGAGGCACATAGGGGTTAATTCAATTCGGGCGTGGATTCGCTAGGTAATTGAGAGTATACCTGTGTAATTCCTTTATATCTTCTTAATAGATTGTTTTGTGGCTGTTGCCCATGGTTTTTTTATCACAATTGGAGGTGCTCCAATTGTGATTTTTTCACGTAAAATCGTTGTGTCGATTTGTCTTGATTGTTTGATTGGAATTGTTATATGTTGCTTAAAATTGATACATAATCACAAATCAACATCTAGGGGATTTCTAGATTTTTTAGGATTCATTCAACCAACGTATTTATGACAAATGAGATACTAAACCCTATATGGCTTAAAGACATGGTCATTGTAATATTACTCCTAAATATAATTAGACTAATTTGATAATTATAACATGATTTTATCATCTTTATCTTCAAAAAACTAAATTTCATTTCATTTGAAAGCAAAGATGATAAAATAATGTTGTTACAGTTATCAAATGAATTTGAATTTTTGTGACTGACTTACCCACCGTGTTTATAAAATGAGAGGTTCAAATCCTCATAGTGGAATGTGTGGTTGACTCCACAAATCTAACTCAACTGTACAATCCAAAAGGCCAACTGTTGAGAAGCCCATTCATTGTACAATGTTTCTATTTAAGGTAGTTTGGAAAGAAAATTGCTTTAGCAAGTAATTATTCATACAAAAGTTTCTATTGAGAATGATACCTACCTATGGCACTTTCAAAATTAGATTTACAGCAATGAATTGTCATTTCTTCAGAAATGTAACCTAATAAGTCACTCAACCTAAGATAAAATTTCGGTACGAAAAAACTCAACTGTCATTTGATCTAATTGAACTGAACTCATCCCAGTGACTTTTTACCCATTTCTTTGGGACTCAATTGGCATTGCTTTTAAAGACAATGTTTTACTGAATTAGCAATAAAGAGTTTACTCTCAATGATTTTATGTGTATAAAAAAAAATGCTCAATTAGTACACATTGTGTGTTTGGAAAGAGAAAGATTAAGTACACATTTAATCTTTGACATAATGCACAAAGTGGTGGTCCCAATACTTGAATCCAAAATCTTAAGGTTGTTAAGTCAAATCTTAACTATTGAACCAATGGTCACACCTAATTTTATGTGTGTATATATATATATATAAATATGAAACACCATCGATTAAGACTTCATCTTGACACAATTTCATATTAATATGTTTGTACTGCCCATAAATGTAATTAATTTTATAAATTTATCCTCTGTTTGTTTCGGTAAAATATTTTATGTGAATTTTTTTTTTATATAAAAAAAAAGTCATGGTTAGAAAATAATACATAGAAAATATTTGCCAATATTTAGTTAGAACTCTGAAATAACAGTTACTAATAGTCATGGTGTGCTGTAGTGATGGTGGTGGTGATGGTAGGATGTCGAGGAAGAAGGCAAAAAAAAAAAAAACTAGTACAAACATATTGGTTAGAGAATTATTTGTGATAATTAAATCATCATAATTTGAACAAGATAAACTTACATTAAATTAGAGAACAATAATAAAGTCTTGGAAAAATGCTTGGGACTCTTTTTTGGAGACTCCTACAATCCTTTTTAGATCTCAATCATTAATGTATGTGTGGGACCTACTTATGTATGTTTGGGGTCCATATCATCAATGGTTGAGATCTAAAGTGAATTATGGAGTCTTCAGAAAAAGGGATCTCAATCTTGTATTTGATATAAGATTAGTTTATTTTGAACGTACCTGGCCAATGAATGAAATGAATTCTGTATATAGTAACATGAAAATTGCAATATATGAATATAAAAATTGATGGATTCTGTCTAAACTTTGGCCAACCTAAGTCTACTATCCTTGTTCAGGATCCCTCAAGCAATTTTAGGAGAATTGGACAGATTGCAGAGGAAATTTCTCTATTTACTGCAACTTTTTTCTTTACTAAAAAAAATAAATAAATAAAAAATAAATATTTCTGTAATCCACAAAAAGGAATTCTGTAAACCACCAAAGAGCAGAAAATATTGCTCTTTACTTCACACAGTGAAACGATTTAGCAGTGTGTTAAGATTCTTACAAGAAAATAAGGTGAATTGTACTGATAGTTTCTACATTCTGCCTCTTGTATCATTTTGATTACATTTTTTAATTGGCTCAATTTTAATCCTTAGTTTTAAAAAAAAAAAAAAAAATTGTGTCAATTTGGTCCAATTAATAACGTAGGTCATTAGGATTTTTTTAACGGAAAATTATCACTGAGTTAGTTGAGGTTAACTTACTGAGTTAATCTAGTTTACAATTTGACCACAAGACACATGCCTTTCATGTGAGCATTTTTCATTTTTTTTTAAAAAAAATGCTAGCAATTATAATCAATTAGATCAAATTATGACAAAATCATAAATTCTGGATAAAAATCAAATGACTTGAAACTATAAGGATCAAAATGACGAAAACTAAAATATAAGGACTATTAGTATAATTTGTCCAAAAAATTATTATTTGGAAGGCCTCAAACCAAATATAAATATATATACTAAAAATTTAAAGATATGAGCATAAACAGATAAACCCACAGTATGTTCATCAACAGGATGAAGAGGCATTTGGTGTAATATTTTTTTTTTTTTTTTTTTTTACTTTATTATTATTATTTATTATTTATTTTTATTTTTATTTTGTGTATAGCAATAACGCATACCTTTTCTATGAAGAGATTGACGATGCACCGCAGCAAATGGTAAATATTACTCCTCTTCCACATTATAACCTGCATGTGGCAAAGTATCAAATGATTACTAAAACTAAAAGTATATATAGCTAATAATCAACACCACCTCTCCTATCTAATATCATTTATGAGAATGACTTAGCTATTAGGTCATTTAAACAATCACTTTTTAAAAATTTTTAAAGAAGAAATTTTTTTTATCTACCCACTCAACTTTTTAAAAATAGATTGAGACTTAGAGCGTCAATCACCACGTTATATTTTTGTTTATATAATCATATAGATAGATACATTTGTAATTTTTAATTAATCTTCTGTCAAAAAAAAAAAAAAAAAAAGAGACAAAGATAACCAAGTACATACATTTGCCTTGTGTTCGCATCATAAATTTGGATAAAGAGAAAATGAAAAAGGTAAATGGAAATAGAGAAAAAATTTAACCTATATTTTCATTCACATTTCACTCACTTTTTTCTTTTCTCTTTTCAAATTCCTACTTAAAACTATAGTTTGTGTTTGGATCATGAATTTGGATAAAGATTTGAAAAGAAAAATAAAAAATGGAAAACATAAGAATAATATGAATGAAATATGAATTAATTTTTTTTCAGTTTTTATTTCCAAATCCCTCTTCAAATATCTAAACAGAGCATAAGTTACTGAATATTATTGCTAACCAATACTTTATTAGTGACTATCACGTTGTTAAGAAATTGGTGTATAGACAATGCTCAAAAGCTGGAGGATATACTATTAATTTCAGAAATTATACCAATTGTTGGAGACAATAATAATATCTTAAGATTAAGAACATGCACATAGTTTATTAAGGATTGGTATTTTTGGAGACATTATTATTATTATTATTATTATTATTATTATTATTATTAGAGCAATGTTACATGTAATTTTATTTTTTACCTCTTTTCATCATTTCTAGACACAAAAATAAATAAATAAATAAATATTGGAATTCATATTCATAAATACATATACAACCATATATTTGTGTATGAGAAAATAAGATAATTAAAAATATAATTATATGTAGTATTTTCTTATTATTGTTAGGGCAAATGACACTAGTAGTCTTTATATTTTGTTATGTTGATCTCTACACATTCAATTGACTTAATTTTTCCTTAATTTTAGATTTTCCGTCAGTTCAATCCAATTGATAACGGCATTCATATTTTTGACAAAAATTGATCATTAAATTTTTTGAAATTAACTCACTAAGTTGAATAAATATATAATTTTGACTCTAAAAGAATGACATGCGTCACTTATATGTGTATTTTTTATTAAAATACTAACAATTATAAACAATTAGATTAAATTGAGAAAAAAAATTATAAATTTAGAGTTAAAATCAAATTAAATAAAATTATAAGGATAAAAATGATATAAAGATCAAAATATTGGAACTACTAGCATAATTTGTCGTTATTGTTGTTATTATTTTAGATAACTACGTGGCAAGTACAGTGCAGTGAAGTCACTTTCTTGAGTTATTAGGAAAAACAAAATGAGAATGGTTTCTCAAGGTGCTAGCTTCAATCATCACATGTTTTATGGTAAATGAAGCCAAAAGGTCTGATTGTTTGTAGGTTCAAAGTCAATTTTAAAATTTTTTTTTTTGAAAAAATGTTTAATAAAGTAAAGAGATGATGCGAGTTAAAAAAGCTAAAAAATTAAAAAGTTGATTTTTAACCTACTCTTCAAAATAGGTCGTAACTGAACCATGGATGACAACAGCTAAATTTCAGATTTGAATTCTCTCTAGCATTTTTTTTTTCCATCCAACAATTCAACAATTAATGATTATCACCAATTGTGACTTTTGGATCAACTATTTTACGATGAATAGATGAAGAAAATGTTGGAAAGAACTTTCTTCCTTAAACCACTCGCATTTTGGGAAATGTCGATGTGGCAGGTATATAGGGTAGTGACGAGAGCGGCTCCAAGGCTTGATCAGGGGTGTCACCCGAAACCCTAGCTGAATTATTATTATTATTATTATTATTATTATTATTATTAGATTTTAGGAAAAAAATTAGTAATTGAACCCAATAAAATACAATTTTGAACCCATGGTTTTAAATCCTACTCTTTTGAACCCACTATTTGATAGTGTTGATAATGAGCTTATTATGCAACAATTTCAAAATATGAAATCTCGTCGTGGTCAATTGTAGAAGCTCGTGTATTAGCATGTCTTTTTGCTTAAATAATAATATCAATATATTGAAATATTTTTATTTATAATTTTAGAATTTAAATTAATTTATTGATTTTTTTCTCCATATGTGATATAATGATTAATGTGAATTTTTTGTAAGATATATGGTATTTAAGTTTTTGATTGACACCACTGACAAAAATTCTTAGAGTTGCCACTGGGTAGTGAAGTTTCTTTCTTGAGAGAATTTTATTTGGAAAACAACTAGAACAAAAGAAGCATATTTGCGTAGAAGTATAATTGGTTACCTCGATACTTGGGGCAGAAATCTACACGCAATTTGGAGATTTGAATTTGTGATTCTGGAATTCCAATACACACAAGATTCGGAAGATTTTCAAGTTCCACACTGAAAATACTGATTTTGCCCAGTTGATCATCGTCGTCTTCTTCTTCTTCTTCCCTGGTAACAATCTTTTCTATTTTCTCGCAATTTCCAATTCCTACATAATTTAGATCCACAAGGACCTTGACCATGGAAATTGTGAATATATATCTCAGGTTATCACACCTCTCCACTTCTAGGGATTTTAGAAATTTGAACCAATGAGTTTGTTGGGAAACATTCTTCCATATATGCGTCAACTTGGGCAAATACATCAATTCCATATCTTCGACCTGAATGAATGATGTTTGTACCGACCCTTGGAAGTCAAATATTGTTTCCAGTGAATCACACCACCATACCTTCAGCCGTTTTAAACCTCCTAGTCTTTGTATTAAATTCGACGAGATCACATTTGATAATTTCCCGCAAAATTGGACCAACATGAAATTCACTTGGTCAAGGCGGTCAACTTCAAGTTGGTTGTGCAACATCTCTATTGATCCATTTATGTCTGTGATGGTAAGTTGTATAAAGTAGGCGGACTTTTCGTTCCTGAAAATAATCTGCAAGTCCATTAAACTTAACTGTGTTAGTGTTAGTGACATAATTATTTTACCCAAAACTTCATTTTATTCAAGAGTTTCGGGGGAAAGTATGGAAATAAAATGAAATTTTAAATGAAGGTTTAGTGTCATATCAATAACTTTAACTTTCATTTTGATCATAGACGACAATTAACGGTGGCAGTAAAATTGATTCAAAATCAATTGATATTATTAAAAGAATAAAAGTAAAAATAATTTTTGAGTGATAATTTGGAGACAAAATGATATTTTCTGCCCTATAAAATACTTGCATAATGTAAGATACCCAACAATGATTAAAATCTTTCTTGGTAAGTCAACATTTAAAAGATTAAATCATTAGTATCTTTTACACTATATTTGGATTATAAATTTAGATAGGAATTTGAAAAGGAAAATAAAAAGAAAAAATTAATTTATACTTTATTCACATTGTCCTTACCTTTTTCCTTTTCTATTTCAAAATTCCTACCTAAATCCATGATTCAAAATACAACCTTAGTATTTGAACAATAGCCAAGGAAAATGAAGGGTTTAAACTTAGGACACAACTTGTTTTGTGCATGGAATTTAATTAAAGAAAAACAGCAGCATCCAAATGGTGTTATATGTGTTTGGTTCATGGATTTGAGGAGAAATTTGAAAAGAAAAAAAGAAAATATAAATAAAATGTGAGTGAAATATAATTATATTTTACCTAAATTTTACACACATTTTTTATTTATTTGTTTTTCTATTTTCAAATCAACGTCCAAATTCATGAACCAAACAAACCTTAAAATAGAATAATCAGACTCAATATGGTACAAGAGCTTGTATGAAATCTGAAACTGAATTTTGAAATACAGTAGTCTATCATCAAGAAAAATTGTAGTAAAGCAGTGCTTCAAGCCAAAAATTAAATACAGAAATTGCTTTTTCTATTTAAATTTTACACATCCAACTCTCTTCCCTAACACCTGTTAGACAGTTACCATCTCACTTTGCAAGTATTATAAAAAAGGAAAACTTACATAGTAGTCCCTAAATTTTGCTACTCGCACCTAATTTTTTATAAGTTATGTATATAAAGGTTTTATGGGTTGATTACACCCAAAAAAAAACAACTCAAGATTTCACGTATTTTTTACTTTAAATTTCAGTATTTCAATTTTGATAAATTAAATCTTAGAATTTCATCCATGTTTCAATTTGCACCATTCGTCTACCTCCGTCTGTGTAAGGTAACGGAGGAGGTTTAAAGTGAAAATATTGGAGTTTAAAGTAAAAAATACATGAAGTCTTGGGTTTTTTTTTTTTTTTTTAACCATTTTTTTAAAATTAAAATAATTTAAAACAAAAAAGGTTTAATTACAAAATAAACCCCAAAGTTTCACATAGTTCACTTTAAACCCCAATATTTTTCACTTTAAACTCCAACCGTTACCTTACATAGATGGAGACAGACGAAGGACACAATTGAAATACGGATGAAACATAAGGATTTAATTTGTCGAAATTGAAACATCAGGGTTTAAAGTGAAAAATGCATAAAACCTTAAGATTTTTTTTATAATTAACCCAAAATTTATTTATAAATCTTTTTTATTTTTTTTTAAATATCATAGTTAAGATTTATATGTTTTTTATTTTTATTTTTTTTCCCTAAGAAGGCTCCACTCATTAAGAAACAAGATCCAAAAAGTCATATTGTCACAATATCACGAGTACCAATATAAAATTATGGACTTTAGAACATTAAAAAATAAATAAATTACGCACTTTGAATGGCGAATTTGAGTAGGGATAAATCAGTAAGATTCAAGAGACTTAAAAATCTTTAATAATATATCAAATTAGAATAATGTTTTTATTCAGTTGGCACATGTAATTGGTGTTGTTGGGCTTCTAGGCCATCACGAAGCCAACCTCAATGATCTGAGCCAATCATATCGAAGAACTATCAAGAAAATCAATCAGATTGTTTAGACAACTATAATTACGTGATTAGATCACATTTGTCATATAGAAAGGGACAACAATTATAATTTTATTATATACTTTTTTTTATTTTGAAAATAAATGTAATATAATAATGTAATTATAGTATTCAAATTAATTTAATTTTTTATAAGGATGGTCTTCACAACTTGTCATAATTTTAACAAATACGGCAAATGGCCTCTGACAGAAATACCATAGGACACATTTTATACATTAGACAAAATTAACACAAATTAAGGAGTGCATGGCATGAAAATGAATTTGTTTATACAATAAAAAAAATACACAAAATAGGATTCCTTTAATATGTAAATCCCATATCTAAAAAGTATAATGACTCCACCCAAAATAATTAGTTTTAATATCCTGCATCAATTAAAATATGTGTATTTTTTACACATTCAAAAAATATGTGAACAAAATTGAACTAGATGGGTATTGATTAACTAATTGGACATCTCAAACCGTTCAAATCAAGTGGGAGTTATGATCAACTCATGGCGGGCAATTAACACAATTTATCATCTCATATATTATCAATATATATTAGTTTAATAAAGAACACTCGGGTTAATCATTTAAATTTAAAATTAAAATTTTGGGGGCAATTGTCTCAGATTATATATATATATATATATATTTTTATCCATAATGATAACAGCAATTTCAAATATCATATAACATTTACCTATCTATCAATTTATTCACAAATCTGTCATTTTGTCCACATGTCCATCTATTTGTCCATTTATTGTTCATCAATAAACTAGAATGGAGAACTCCAAGAATTGATGTTTACAAATTTGTTTACCTAATAAATCTTTGTTAAAATATATGGAAGAGTGGTTGGGCTAGGTAGGGTAGGGGTGTACGATTATCACAAGTCCCATTTGCTAATTTAATTTAATTTTTTTTTTTTTTATGAAAGTCTTTGTATATAGATATAAAATATAATAATAATAATAAACTAATCATATTAATTCGATAATTAAAACAATATGATTTTATTATTTTTGTCTTCAAAAAATGGATTAAAAACACTGGACGACCTTCCATTTTTTTTTGAAAATTAATATGATAATGTTGGCTACATATTTTGTAAAAGCCAATTACAATTCGACACGTGGCAGGATGAGGGTATTATTGGAAGATGATTTTAATCTTAAATCTCAATCGTACACGTGGCAATAAGTATTGGTTCTCAAATGGTCTGAGTAGCACTAGATCAGGAATGAGATACAAGGTGACGTGGCTTCAACGGTTACCTTTATTCAAATTCAGAAACAGGAGGGAAGTCCAACTGCAAGTGATGGCATAGTGGGACTATTTCTAAGGTAACATGATCAGCGATCATGGAGGAGCAGTTCGACGTTCAAGTGCGTCAAGGTCATCCCTAACAAGTATAAATAGCAGGAAGTTCCTTAAAAGACCCCTGACTCAGATCATATAAACCAGCTTTTATCAGATTTTTCCTTTCCGCTTTACCTTTCTGACTTTTAAATACTTGTTCTTTAAATACAGACCGTACTTCAATTCATAGGAGTAGTTTTCAAGTAGATTCAAGTAAACCGTTGTCAGAACTTCCTCAAGGTCGAAGTTTGGACAATTGTAAGTGTTTATGTTAATGAAATACTTCAATTGCTCTTAATATTAATTGTCATTTCTCTTAATTTCTCCTAAAAGTCAAGCCACCAGTAAAAGTCCTCTTCATTGAGGCTGAAAGAACTGAAACATAGTCGCCTGATAATTGATTGGCAATTATAATTTCTGTAAGGACTGATTGGTCCTTCGCACGCCAAGATTTACAAATTTACCCTTTGAAAAGCCAAAAGCCAACATATATTTTGGCACGACTTTGGGACTAATTAAAATGGCTAGACGAAGACGACAAGGAGAAAATGAACGCTTAGAAGAAGGCGAAGAGGGAGAGGTAGAAATACCTAATCCAGAGGAGAATGTGGTAACACACTCTGTGGAAACTCCTATGTCATCAGAACCTTTGGTTGAACAGACCAGTACTTCTGGACAAGAACCAAATGTTCATAATATTGGACGAAACCAAGGAATTGGACCATCCACCATTCCATCTTCTCAGCCAACAAATCCATGGGATGGCTTGGTAGATGCTATGGGACAACAGCTAATGAACACAATGGAAAGGTGGGCAACATCCTTTTTGGATCGAATGAACAACCACCAACCAACAAATACAAGACATACAGAGGAAATCTTAAATGTTCATCAACAAAGATTGGCTAGAAAAACAAATTTATGCAAGTTAATGGACAGTTAATGGTCGACTAGTACTCAAAACTATGAAAGACCATCACCTCGGTCTTGGTATGAACCCATTTCGAGGCCTGTAGTAGGCCAAAATACCACAATGTTCAACAAAGGAAGCCATACCGGTTACAGATCCGGTCAAGTACAAGAAATCGGCATAAGAATGGTGGCAAATCCCATGTTCAAGTTATACCGCACCCGGTTATAATAATCCTTTATTTGAATTTATACCCGGGGTTGGAGGGTTTGCCTACAAATGGAAGGGACACAATACCTATTCCAACACCTTTCACAGTCCTTTAGTAGGACAGCTCAAAGGGTTATCCATTTCCAACAAAGAACTCGCACCACAGGGACAACCAGTCCCAAATATACCATTGTATGGACCAAGAGGATCACAGGAACAAGTTCCACCGAACCCTGTGTTTGCTCCTCCAGTAGTGGTTCAGCAAGTCCAAATTATGGTCCCTAGGGACCAAATTGTTGATATTGTTAGGGAGCTATGTGGACCAATGGCTCGGGGGGTCCAGGCTCCTGTATACAGAAAACCATATCCAGAGTGGGTTGATAGAGTACATGAATACCCAAGAGAGTTTAGAATAACAGATTTCACCCTATTCTATGGAACAGGAAATCAATCAACAGTAGAGCATATTGCTAGATTCGCTGCTCAGTGTGGTGAATTTGCTAATCATGACTACATAAAATTAAGATTATTTCCAAACTCTCTAACTGGGGGAGCGTTTGTATGGTATATCAACCTTACACCTGGCTCCATTCAAACTTGGCAACAGATGGAAGAGGCATTTCATGCCCAATTTTTCCAATCAGAGCCAGAAGTATCCATGGCAGATTTGGCAAGATTGAGTCAAAGGCCTGAAGAAAAGGCTACTCAATTCATTGCAAGATTTAAAAGGGCTCGAAATAAATGTAGAGTCATCCTTCCAGAGCCAGAATTTGTACGATTGGCTCAAAACGGTTTAGAGTTCAGGCTTCGAAAGAAGTTTGATTCAACTGAATTCAGGGATTTGGTCGAATTAACCTATAAGGTGTCACGATATGAAGCATTACTAGAGGAAGAACAAGATCGAAACAATGCTTCATATAAGACATACTATAAAGATCCCAATTACGAGATTGATGCAGCGGAGATTGTGGGCAAAGAACCTGTAATCTGTGAAGCATTAATTCATAAGGATACGACTATCGACCAACAATTTAAGAAGAAAGACTTTCACAGAAAGTATTCTTTCGATTTAACAAAAGCAGATGACATTTTCGATCATTTGTCATAGCCTAATTTCCTTAAGTTACCAAAAGGAGTAAAACTACCTTCTCTTGATGAACTTAAAGGAAAAGTGTATCAGAATGGCACAATTCTTGGTCTCACTCAACTAAAACGCATTGTTTTTCGAGACAGATCCAAGAGCAAATCCGGAAAGGAAGCTCAAGTTCCCAAACAAAACAGAGAAAGCCATGGAATTGACAAGAACTGCTTCAAGTGGAGAGAGCGCCGCTAATGTGGTTGTTCCAAATTTTCGAATCTATCTCTGCAGAATTGGAAGAGGTTAATGTGCAAATGCATATTGCCAACCGCATACCGCCAAGAAAGAGACCAGAGTTCACCATTGTTGGTCAGAGTCTCTCACATCAGAAGGAACATTCTGATGAAGAAATATTGGACGACGATTCCTTGGAAGCAGCTGTAATGCAAAGGATGTGTCCAAGGTGTAGACTAAGCTACAAATGGTTGAAGGGGCTTCCAATTGATGGGAAGCAATACTATAAGGATGTTCAGAGACGTCCTAGGACAACCAACGCTATAACAAAAGGTCGCATCGGCTAGTGATAGGCAACGACCAGTGGTGGTTGAGCCTGCAGTTAACAGAATGAATGCTAAAGGCAAAGGGCCCTTGTATGAGTCTAGGCCACTTAACTACTATAAAATGGAGAGTAGACATTCTGAAAGAAGATTAGAGAGGAGTTTAGGTTATGGGACTAAAGCCAGAGATTGGCCCCCCAGATCAACTTCACACAGAATAGAAAATGGACATCTCAAACAAAGGCCAGAATCGAGCTCGAAACATGAGACCAGAACCAAGCACTTACCTCCACGCCGCCAAGACGGCTTCAAGGTGGAAAAGGGTGATTCAACGTCAATCAAGAAGCTCTTGGGTGCTCGAGTCCCGTATTGGTTTGTAATGCAAAACAGACCTAGGGAATTGCCAGACAGAAGAGATGTTGGAATCACAGGCAGAATGGTCAAACCTCCTTTGGTGGCCCCAAACAACTGGGTATTGCTGAAGCACCCAAAGACAAAGGAGCCAAGTATGGTTCCGGTTATTTCCAGATCACAAAGGAGGAAAAATTCAGCAGTACACCCAAGACAAAGAAAATCGAAAGAGAGTGAAGAGAGTTCTTCACATGTCAAGACAAGAAAAGAAAGCTTCAAGTCGACTGTGTTCCAAAACCGACGCCGCAAAGTAAAGTGGTTTGTAGCAGGAACAATTGGCTCAAGTTCATTCTCAACTAAAGGCCGTGGAAAAGTCCATTTAAGGTGATTGGAGAAGGCTCGATGGAGAGTGATAGTGAAATAGAAGAAGAGATTGGAATGAGCCAAAAGAAGGAAATGGCGAAGAAGAAATGTTCAAGCCTTCATGGTCGAACAAACGCTTTCGATCGAAAACTTAGTTGAGAAGGACCCTTCAAGGATCACCATCAATGAAATACTGTACGCAAAGATGGAGGACGCCGTCAAGATAATCGAACAAGGTAGTCAAGAAGGGAAGAAGGTACAACCAGCCATCCGCTTTGGCTCATTCCCACCGTGACGCTTAACATGGTACATATACTACCTCATGAATTTCAGGCTGAGGATCAGGAGGACCAAGACATGGATCCAATTCCTCAAGCTAGTGTGGAATCACAAGTGAGCATGGTTCAGCGTGCTTCGGAAATGGCTAGTCCTATGGAAGTTGAGTGCGAAAGTGAGGAGGAGGTGAGCATCAACCTCTCATATCCTTTTGAATACCCCTCGAATTCCATGACCCAACATGTCAAGCCTTTGTACATTAAGGCTTTCTTTGATGGTATACAGTTAAACTGAGTCCTAGTAGACAATGGGGCGGCGGTTAATTTATTGCCGAAATCTTCTTTGAAGAAATTAGGGAAGAAGAATCCAAGGTTAATCCCAACCAAGACAACCATTGTCGGGCTTTGTCGAGATAAGCAGATGGCTCAAGGTATTCGCCTATCAATTTGAGTGTGGGAACCAGGATTGTATGACAAAGATTCTTCGTGATCGATAGCAATGCTAAGTATAATGCCTTACTTGAAGGGACCGGATTCACACCAACAAGTGTGTACCTTCCTCTTTGCATCGAAGATCATGATGGCTCGGGTAATGGAGAGACAGAGGAGATTGATGCAGATCCTCAACCTTTCATAGCTCAGGCGGATTTTGCAGAGGCCAAACTATATATTGAAGGGGTAACTCCACTCAAGATATTGAGAAAAGTCGATGGCTCAAATTAAGTGACGGCCGATGAGGAAGTTACACATCCAAGCACTTAGTTCAGAAAGTGCCGATGAAGAAGTTGCCGTGAAAGATGACAACGATGCCCGGGTTATAGGCAAAGAAGTGAAGAACGAAGCCAATTCATTGGCTTTGATTAAATTCTCATCATTGGATGTAAAAGCAATAGTCCAGAAGGTACAGAAACAAGAGAGAGAAGCCATGACAATTGGCTGTGAACAAGAACAACAACAGGTCAGGAGATTGACCTTTGGGAAATATTGTGCATTGGACATTGAAACAAGAGTCCAGGAAATACAAGAAGAAGACGCCTTATGGACAGATTTTGTCTATGAGGAAGAAGGTAGAGATGTCGAAATAGAGAGTCTAGAGGCGGAACAAGGTGAAAAGATTGTTTCGAAGGTTGAAGAAACCAAAGAGAAAGCTCCAATGAATTCTCAGACGCAGGACCCCTTAGAAGAAGTGAATTTAGGGGAAGGTTCTGTGCAGCAGCCCACTTACATAAGTACCTGTTTGAATGCTCTGGACAGAGACCAGTTGTTGGTTGTTTTAAAGAAGTACAAGGATTGTTTTGCGTGGTCTTACAACGAACTACCAGGATTGGATAGATCATTGGTGGAACATAGGCTCCCTTTGAAGCCTAATTTCAAGCCATACAAACAGAAACCTAGGAGGATGAGTCCAGATGTAATTCAGAAGGTCAAGGAAGAAATTCTTAGACTACTCAAGGCAGACTTTATTAGGACGGCCAGATATGTTGAATGGCTATCTAATATTGTGCCCGTAGTTAAGAAAAATGGCAAAATGAGGGTATGCATCGATTTCAGGAACTTAAATCTAGCAACTCCTAAAGATGAATACCCTATGCCTATAGTGGATCTATTGGTGACAGCTCAAATAGGGCACCAAGTTTTGTCAATGATGGATGGCCACTCCGTTATAATCAAATATGCATTGCGAGGAAGACATCCACAAGACAAAGATTCAGATGCCCCGGGAATATTGGCACATTCAATGGGTTAAGATGCCATTTGGTCGAAGAATGCCGAGCTACGATCGAGGGCTATGAACACCATCTTTCATGACCTTATTGGAGGGTATCTAGAATGTTATATTGATGACATCGTGGTAAAATCCCACCATGGAGAAACACTTGCTTCATTTAGAAGCGACTTTTGAAAGAATGAGGAAGTTCAAGTTGAAACTCAACCCTCTTAAATGTGCTTTTGGTGTGTCATCCGAAATTTCTTGGGTTATGTGGTGCACAAGAAAGGAATACAGATTGATCGTAATAAAGCCAAAGCCATCATTGAAGCTAGGCCTCCATCAAGTAAGAAAGAATTACAAAGGTTCCTTGCAAAAGGTTAATTTTCTTGAAGGTTTATTTCTAACACCGCAGGAAAACTAAAGTATTCTCTTCCTTGTTAAGGCTGGAAAATGAAGAGGAATTTGTGTGGACAGCAGAGCATCAAACTGCTTTCGAAGGTATCAAAGCCTACTTGGCCAATCCTCCAGTGCTGATGCCACCAAAACGAAATAAGCCCTTGAAGTTATACATAGCAGCAGCAGAAGATTCATTGGGAGCTTTCTTGGCCCAAGACAATGAAGAAGGCAAGGAACAAGGTGTTTATTACCTTAGTAGGTTTTTAAATTCTTGTGAATGTAAATACTCAGCTGTTGAAAAGTTGTGTCTTGCTTTGTATTTTACTGCAATGAAATTAAGATATTATCTTTTACCTACAACTGTCTTGGTAATTGCAACCACAGATTTGGTTAAATACATGTTATCTAGACCTATATTGAGGGGAAGAATTGGCAAATGGATATTAGCCTTATCGGAATTTCATTTAGAATATGTCCCTCAAAGGGCAGTAAAAGGGCAAGTATTAGCCAATTTTCTAGCAGATCATCCATCTCAAACAGAGAACCAAGAGGTAATGGAACTTGGTATGGCTAGTGTTGAACCATGGCAAATGTGGTTCGATGGATCGAAAGCCAATGGAATAATTGCAATTGGTATAGTGATTAAGTCTCCATTAGGATAGAAACCACACATGGTTTCAGAGTGGATGAAGCTATTGCTCCAATAATCGTGAATATGAAGCCTTAATAGTAGGACTAGAAATCCTTATTGGGTTACAAGTACATGCAGTTGACATATTTGGAGACTCCCAATTGGTTGTTAACCAAGTAAAAGGGATTTTCAAGTGTCAAAGCATAAGCATCCTACCATATTATGTTGTTGCATTACATCTGCTTTCGCCTAAATAGCAAATGTAACTTATGTTCCAAGATTCTTGAACAAGAGAGCTAATGATGTGGCTCGTAAAGCTTTGAACTTCAAGAGAAGGGATAGTACCCAAAGGGATATAAGCCAAGCAACATATCAGAGACTAATTCAACCTTTGAATAAAAGGAATGTGATCTTGGAAGTCAATCATAATGACTCACAAGAACAGGATTGGAGGCATCCAATTATGCAGTATTTGGCTGGTCCATCTTCAAAAGCCAGCAGGAAAATCAAATTGCAGTCTATGCAATATATAGTATATGATAATGCTTTATACAAAAGGGGAGGAGATGGCTTATTATTGGAGTGTTTGGGTCCAAAAGAAGCATTAACAGCTATGGCTGAGGTTCACGAAGGCATTTGTGGTGCTCATCACCGTGTAAAGATGAGATGGTTGCTTCAAGGCATTCCTATTATTGGCCAACTATTCTAAAAGATTGCATAGAATATGCAAAAGGGTGCTGTGCATGCCAAAAACATGGCACAATAAGACATGTGCTCATAACCCACCTACATGCAGTAGTGAAGCCTTGGCCATTCAGAGGATGGGCCATGGACATGATAGGTAAAATTCATCCACCTTCTTCGAAACATCATTGTTTCATTCTAGTGGCTACTGATTACTTCACTAAATGGGTTGAAGCCAAGCCATATAAGGCTATAGACCAGACAGAGGTCATTGGGTTTATTAAAGACTTGATCCATAGGTTTGGCATTCCACAAACCATAACAGTTGATAATGGAACTGTGTTTGATGGGAAAATGGTGAAATCCTTTGTGGCAGAGTTTGGGATTAGTCTTATTAATTCCACTCCCTATTATGCATGTGCCAATGGTCAAGTGAATCATCTAATAAATCCTTGAAAAAAGGAATACAAAAGATGGTGGAAGATAATCCTAGGGATTGGCATAACCTATTGTTGGATGTTTTATGGGCTTGAGAACTTCCCAAGATCGAGCATGTGAGTCACTCCTTATGCCTTAGTATACGGGCACGATGCAGTGTTACCTGTGGAAATTAATGTTAAAAGTTTGAGGGTAAGATGTCAAGATCAATTAGAATCTGAGCAATATCATCAAAGCATGTGCCTGGAATTGGAAGACATAGATGAAGCAAGGATTTTGGCATTAAATAGCATTCTTTTTCAAAAGAAGAAAGCAGCCAAGAATTATAACAAGAAAGTCAAGCATATTGGCTTTGATGAAGGTGATTTGGTATGGAAAACAATACTCCCCATAGGGATTAAAAGCCATAAGTTTGGCAAATGGTCACCTAATTGGGAAGGACCATATCAAGTTCATAGAGTTTTGCCTTTTGGGGCATACCATTTAAGAAATTTGAATGGTTATGTACATCCCAAAAAGATTAATGGTAGATATTTGAAGCCTTATTTTCCAACCATTTGGGAAACACAAGGAATGGAATAAACATTGAATACAAAAACATGAGATTACTCAAAGGATAGACAAAACTTGTTCTTTCATAAAGAATTGAATACATTATGCCATAGATTGGCCCAGAAGTCATTACAATGTCTTAATTGTTTTTGTACAACGGATTTCCTATTGCTAAGTGATGGGAATAGTTCTATAGTCAGTAGCTATGTCCTTTTACGATCACCAACTCTTGGTTAGTGATCTGCAATTTGGTGTCGATTCGACCCAAGGCTCGGTTTATTGCAGCCTAATTCCTCCTCCGATTGGGCCTTCTTCTAACAGCTTGAGTCGAAACTTGGAATCGAGGAATGTTGTTCCTTGAGTTCGATACCTTGGTATGCACTTGAGAAACAAAACTCGATCCCTAGTCGGTTTCTCATCCGCAACCTTAGCAAATTGACAAATGTTGAGGTAAAATCGATGGTGGCCGCTTGAGATAGATGACTTGAGACATTCAAGCTAGATCGCCAAAGAATATTACAACACCGAAGGAACCCATTTCGATAGTAGGCCTTTGTAGAGCTTCAAAGGAATCCTCGAAAAAGAATTTAGCGTTCTAGACATGTGTCTATGTCTATTGAAGGCATGTAAGGTTGGTTCTTTGGAGGAAGAATTCTCAAAAATCTCCAATAAGGAGTCGGCCAAGACTAATGGCTCACCAAAGACTAAAGGTTGGAGAAGTAGAAGATATGTCAAAAGACTAGCCGCCTTCCTTCGAAGATGTCTACTTCATCCCTAGACATGAAGGGCATAGAAAGTATGGTAGTGGAAGACACAGAGGGTCGCATGGGGATGGGAGAAATGGATGGAGCGTCTTTGGCGACTTCTATAGTCTTAGCCACCAATGAATCAAGCGAAGAGGGGCGGAGATAGGCATAGGTGATGAACCATGAATTGGGGAATTACCAAAGACTCTCAGAGAAGAATTAATTGCCATCGAGATGGAGGGCAACCAAATCTCCGTGAAGGAAGGAAGAAGGGCAAGGCTCGAAGAAGAAGTGGACTGAGGAAAATCAAAAGTTAAAAAAGGAATATATGGTTCTAAGCCAAGGAAAAGAGAAGCAGGAATGCTTAGATTCAAAGAAGGCATATCAAATAGAGGAAGCGTGAGTTGGATGGTTTTCACACGTTGCATTTGGTCAGTTTCAACTGGAAACAAAGGAGGCCTCGCCGGAAAAATGAAAGCAGTAGCTGTTGCTGCAAGAGGAAGAAGTACAAAAGATTGTTAGAATTCAGTATGTAAAAGATGACTAAAGGAAAAACAGTGGAAGTGTGAAAGAAATTACTTGTTTCGTAATCGGCACTAATGAGAGAGTCGCGGAGGGAATGATGTGTGACACTTTGATGTTTTCTCATTATTTCCCTTTGTAATGCATCAACAGCAGCAGTTTCTTCCCTTAAACTTTGTTGTTGCCGTCTCTTCTGCCTCTCAAGACAATTATTGTTTTAGAATGTTCTCGCTTACTACCTTGACAAATGTCTCATGAATGGGATTTTCCATCAAGTCAAGAGTTGAAGCGCCATCTTTCTTTTTCTTTCCTATTATTTGAGCAAGTGTCTCGTAATCGTAATCCTCGTCGAATCGAAAGAGAGGCATCAAAATCGTAAGAAGGAACAGAATCTTTCTTCTCCTTTTTCTTTGAGTCGAATGTCTCGCCATCAATTATCTTTTCATTCTTTAATCTGAGATTCAGGTTCCCCGAAGGAAACTCTTCTTCGATTCCTTAATACCGCCTCTCATGAACCACATCACCACTTTTTTTCCTCTTTATTAAGGCTCGAGTGACTCGAGAGGAGTTGAAGTAATAGGAACAGATTGAGTTGTAGGAGGAACAAAGGAAGGAGTGACAATTTCAGTGCCTTTGGATCGACACATCTAACATTTTCAATGATCTTGAGGAGAAATGGCTAAGTACACTTCCATATTGCTCACCCACCAGTTTTGGTATCTTTTCAAAAAAGTGCCTTGAGGGATGAAAGGGGTGTATTCAAAATTGGCTAAGTCATCTATAAATTTGAAAGTTGCCTCTTCTAGCCTTGATTTTCGAACTTTCAAATCTCTCTTGGCAAGGGATAAGTTGGTGTTACTACAAAGGGGTATTGGAACTCCTTGTGTTAGACCAAACTGTCTAGCGAATTGAGCAGGACAGTAAGGCTCAGCTATGCATTTATAAGCCCTGGGGTTCAAGGTTCCAATAAGCTTTCTCTAGGAATCGTAATGGAAGCCCATATGTTTTTATGAATGGGTAGGGCATGAGCCATCACTCGTAAAAGTGACTCAACCAAGTTGGGCCTACACTGGCTTCGAAAGGACGGAAACGATGACTAGGAAGGGAAGTTGGCAGCTGATAGAAGAAGGAGAAGTAAAAGGCAAAGGTAGAGGGATAAAGTGAAGCATTGGCCAGTCTTATGCCATGAGTAAAAGAGTGTAATCCATGAAATTTGAGACATTTGGATTGCAATTCAGTGAAATAGGCAAAAAGCCAAAGCTGAAGGATCCAGAATGGCCCCCCTTGATTGGCATCTAAAGGTTTCTCACAAAAGAGGGAGCAAACTCTATAAACGTGGCCTAGGACATATGGAGCTAAGGCTACTCTTTTTTGTAAGACAAAGGCTTTGGCAAGAGGAGCAAATTCAGGCATGATTCTTTGGGAGGAAGTACAGAATAGGAATTTGCAAAGCCAATATAATAAGAAGGAGAAAAATTCCCTATCAGTTACTGGACCTTCCCTTTTGTTTTCAGTCTTAACAAAATCACTGTAAGATGAGGTAAGAGAGGAAAGGGAGAAAGGAACTGTTAAATCGGGGAAATCTGGGGTAATGGGAGTGCCGATAGGGGATATCCCTAGAAGGTGACAGATGTCAAGAACGGTAGGAGCCATCATCCCACACTTAAATTGAAAGAAATTAAAGATGGGATTCCAAAAGCATAAGGCAGCAGGAATTAAGAAAGGGTCTTCTGGGATAGTTACCCTGGATAATCGAAGAGCATCAAGAAGACAAAGCTCTTGAAGGTCTAGCGTCCTAGCAGGGACAACTCGATCGTACCATTCCTGCCATTCTGGTCTCATCGTGGGCCAACATCGGTGGGGACGATTGATTCTCCAGCTTTTCCAGTCAAGATTACTTTCGTAAAGAAGATGTTGATCCTCCAGGCGGGGATATAGGGCAGGAAGTTCAGTAAGAGTCTCTTTGAATATTGGCCCAAGCACGTAATCTTGCTGTTCATGACGACGAGGGATAAAGATACGCCCATCGATAGCACTTTTCTGCCCAGCCTTGTATTTCTCACATTCTGTGTCGATAAGCCTTTTCAAGACCACAGATGGGCTTAGACGCTCTATGGTTGGGATTTTTGAGGAAGAAGCCATTGAAGATTGATAAGGGTTTGTATGATAAGAGCAAGTGATTTGTAACATAAAACAAAGGGGGCTTTTAAAAGGTTTCGTGTCTGAACATATAGGGCATAAATCGTTAAGTACTAAAAGTACGAATACGAGGAGCCTTTGCCGATATTAATGGTTTTGGAGGGAAAAGTATATTTCGGATGTCGACAACAGCTTCGAAGTGGGGTATATGGCTTCGAAGCCAGTTCTGACTCCAAGAAATCAAGTAAGATGGCTTCGAAATACAGAATCTGGCTTCGAAGTATATTACGTGTTTGGAGACGTTCAGACGCTTGAGTATTGGTCTACTTTAAAAGGTTTAAAGACCTATTTGATGAACATTATTGAAAGTAATGATCTTTAAAGCAAAGCTTAGAAACCAAACATTGGTTTTTACAAAGGGAGATTGTCCATTGAATTAGGACAGCACAAGCTACTTTTTAAAACAAGAAGTGGTCAATTTAAAATTGATTGACTATAATAGCTATGACCATGCATTGGTTATAATTAGCTTTGAAAAGTAAAATTGTTAATTTCGAAACACTATTTTTAGATGATATTGACCAAAATTGTCAATTTTTACTCCATAAGTTGGAAAAAGACATATTGGTTTCTTTTAGTGTTTCATTAAAGACAAGTAAGTCCAAATTCGAAGGATGAGATTATTTAATTTAAGGTTGTAAGTTGGCTTTTAAAGTAAGAAGAAACAGAGTCAAACAATGTCAAGTACAGAAGACTTTGCTTTTCATTAGAGCCAAGACAATTACATTAAATAATCTTATTTTGGTACAAATTCAAGTTCGGAAAAATAAAGAATAGAATAAATTACAAGATCATGAAATTTGGTCCAACAATGATCAATGAATATTTGTTCTTTCTTTATTATGTCTTCCATCTCTTCCAAAGTTGGCTGCATGAGTTGATGTGCTCTCACTTCATAATACAGCTCTTCAGCCTTTGCTTCGAAAGCCTCCTCCCTCGATTTTTGTTCCAACTCATCTATAACTAAATCATCCCAATACGCAGAATCCTTATTCTTGAAGTCTTCAAAGTCTTCAATGAAGTTTTCTGCTTCGTATTGAGCATGAATTCGAAGAGATGAAAGTTGATCCAAAGACTGAGTGGTGACTTTGGAATTTCGATGCCAATGGAGGAGTACTGGAAGTTGATCCAGGAACAGGTGAAGTTCTGCTTGGGCGATAGGATTAAGGATATGGCCCCTGGTCAGAATATCACAGGCCCATTGGAAGTTCTTAAGAGGAATGACATCCTCAAGAACATTAAAGGGTAGGTGAGAAAAAGCTGCAAGCAGAAGTTGGGCTTCTTTCCGCTCAGATGGAGTTGGAGATGATGGAGGTTTGTAAGGGGGGAAGGTTTTGTCCATTGGAAGAGCAAGCTTTAACTTCTCTATCCAAGAAAGAGTGGGAGGAGGAGAAGGAGTAGATGGTTCTGCTTCAAAAGAAAAAAAAGATGTGGATGCCTCTAGTCTAGGGGATGGAGAAGGTGCGGATGCTTCTATTTCGAAGGATGAAGAAGGTGTGGATGCTTCCATTTCAGAAGATGGAGAAGAAGAAGTGGTCGCTTCGGTTGGGGGAGATGATACAGGGATGGAAGGAACAAAGGCATTAATATAGCCAAGCCAGTCAGAAGAACAAATCTGTGCCTTCTTGGCTAAGAATGAAGGGGTATATCCTTGTGTTTCTTCCAAACACCGGGCAGGGTGCATTGCTCCTGTGGGCATGGAGGATGTATACCAAGCTACAAGCAAATTCTCTTCTAAACTGCGTCGAAAGTCGATGGGCACGTAAGGATAAACCACCGAGCTTCGAGCGTCGGAAGGAAAATCCAAGGGGTCAGTAAACTCAATAAAATGATGATTGATCCGTTCCCTCAAGTCCCATGACTCGGATGCGCACTACGCTTTGTCACCCCGAAGATGAAGCTTCATCCCAAGGTTGTGAAGAAGAATTTCCTAATTCCATATTTGCAATTTTTTGAAGCAAAGGCTTGAAAGTTGTTTGTTCAAAGCGTGAGGAGAATTTAGAGGAAGAACTTCTTGTATCGACAAGTCCGTAAACCGAAGGATTGAGGGCAATGTGTTCGTAGTCCAAAGGTTGATAATCTGGGAAAAGCTTCCATGACTGGATATAGAAAGGTGGGTAAAGGTAGCTAATAAATGCGTGGAGATTCTTTCGAGGGGAAATAGCATTACTCAATGGCTCTTCGTATGCTCGATCGTTAGAGTGAGAAGGTGATTGAGTCATGATCCGTTCGAATGCTGAAGGAATTGGAACGTCCAACAAAGTTAAGGGTTAATGCAAATGATCACCAAAATAGGTGACGGTTGTGTTCTAACATAGGTTCTGCATCGCCCAAAAAGCGAGGAAAAGTTTTTGATTCACTAATATTTCCAAGTATTGGGTATATTAGTGCGGGGTAATGTTGGCTACATATTTTGTAAAAGCCAATTACAATTCGACACGCAAGGTGATGAGGGTATTATTGGAAGATGATTTTAATCTTAAATCTCAATCGCATTAATGGCAATAAGTATTGGTTCTCAAATGGTCTGAGTAGCACTAGATCAGGAATGAGATACAAGGTGACGTGGCTTCAACGGTTACCTTTATTCAAATTCAGAAACAGGAGGGAAGTCCAACTGCAAGTGATGGCATAGTGGGACTATTTCTAAGGTAACATGATCAGCGATCATGGAGGAGCAGTTCGACGGTTCGAAGTGCAGTTCGAAGGTCATCCCTAACAAGTATAAATAGCAGGGAAGTTCCCAGAAAAGACCCCCAGACTCAGATCATATAAACCAGTTTTATCAGATTTTTCCTTTCCGCTTTTACCTTTCTGTACTTTAAATACTTGTTCTTTAAATACCGTGACCAGTACTTCAATTCATAGGAGTAGTTTTCAAGTAGATTCAAGTAAACCGCTGTCAGAACTTCCTCAAGGCTGAGTTTGGACAATTGTAAGTGTTTATGTTAATGAAATACTTCAATTGCTCTTAATATTAATTGTCATTTCTCTTAATTTCTCCTAAAAGTCAAGCCACCAGTAAAAGTCCTCTTCATTGAGGCTGAAAGAACTGAAACATAGTCGCCTGATAATTGATTGGCAATTATAATTTCTGTAAGGACTGATTGATCCTTACTGGCACGCTCGCATTTACAAATTTACCCTTTGAAAAGCCAAAAAGCCAACAGATAAGATTACAATATTATGATTATCATATCAATATGATTTTTTAATTAATAATTTATGCACAAATCTCACAAAATAAATGATTTAGATTATCGAAATATCTAAACTGTTTATTTTATAGAGCCCTTTGCGTAATTCTTCCAAACAAAAAATTATCTCGATCTGATAATTGTAACACGTTCAATTTATCATGTTTGTCATCTAAAAAAAATCATTGGTCTATTTTCAAAAACACACATTTGCCATCCATTTTTCTTTGCAGGAATTGATAATTAATTAAAGGTGAATGCTATATTTTAAAGTTAATTAACGTACCTTTCCATCCAAGAGATAGAGTTGAGACGAGGTTGAAAAGTCTGCCTTTTGTTGTTGCTCTGGCTTGCGCTGAAATGTTGATGGGAGTATCTTCATTTTGGGACAGTTGATTACTTTTATTGTTTTCAACAATGATCTCTCAAACGTACAAGCCTCAGAGCAGAAACTACTAAGGTTTGGCAAATTACTGAGTTTGAGACTACTCAGTTGAGGGAACATGATCATATTTGTTATCACTACATCATCTGCATTTGGTTCATTTCCAATGATTGATTCCATCATACCACATTCAGTTACCTCTATTTCTTGTAGTTTTACAAGAAGTTTGGCTAGAGAGTATGAGAATAGATTTCTCAAACTATCACAATCACATACTATTAAGGATCTTAGATTCTGAAAGCCTTGAATGCCTAGTGAATGATCCTTCCAAACATGTGTCAACTTTCGTAGACGGCTTAGTTTCACCTTTTTTAATGAAGGGAGTGCCATATCTGATATGCCGTCTTCCCAAACAAGTCCTTCAAGGTCAAAGGCTACTCCAATAGATCGACAGTCCTCCACGTCAAGTACTTCAAGATTTTGCATGCCCTTAATTGAATTGGATGGAAAAAGAATATTTGAGAGCCCATGACAACGTCTAACTGTCATCTCTCTTAGTTTAGCTTCAAGTTCCCCTGGCCAAATTTCCATCAGATTCTCCATGCCAAGGATGGTCAATTCTTCAATGGTAGCCAATTTATCCTGTGAGTTCACATGGTGTTACAAACATAACTAAGCACAACAAACTTGATTCCATTAAGCATCATCCATTTAGTTTTCAAATTAATATATTTCATATTTGAATAATTAAATGTAAACAGTTCTTACAAATCTATTGCAATACATTTTTAGATCATTGACCTAAAAAACCTAACCCATTTTATTAGGTGCCGTTTGGTAACACTTATGTTTTCAGTTTTCTGTTTATATTTACAAAAATTTTAAAAACTCAACTAAAAGCTTGTTTGGTAAAATTTTTGATTTATAAATTAGTGATCTTAGTTTATAAATTTGGCCAAAAAATGAAAACACAAAAAATGTGTTTTTGTTTTGAGTTTTGAGTTTTTTTTTTTTTTTTACCACCCAACATTAGTCACCACCCACCACCATTTTTCACCACCGTCTTTCGCCACCACCACCTGCCACCACTAGTCACCACCCACCTGCCACCACCACCCGCCACCACTACCTACCAGCCACTAGCCACCTGCCAGCCACTCGCCGCCACCACCACCCACCTGCCATCCACCCGCCACCACCCACTACCCGTCACTACCATCCACCGCCTGCCACCACCACTCGCCGCCTACTTGTCACCACCACCCACCTGCCACCACCATCCACCACCTGCCACTACTAGCCACCCACCACCACTTGCCACCCACCCACCACCACCACCCATCACCCATCACCACCACCACCATCACCACCACCCATACCCACTCGCTACCACTTACCACCCGCCACCGTCATCCACCCACGAACCACCACCACCACCCGCCACCACCCACCACCACCTGCACCAGCCACCCACCTACCACCACCACCCCACCACCCACTCACCACCCACCACCGCCACACCCACCCACCCACCCCCCCCCACCCACCACCACCCGCCATCCGCAACCCCCTTGCCGCCACCACCCGCCACCACCACCACTACCACCCGCCACCCGCCATCGTCACCCACCCATCCACCCACCAGCACCACCCGCTACCTACCCGCTACCAACACTCACCCGCCACCACCCGCCACCACCCACCACTACCCGCCATCTGCCACCTACCTTCCACCATCACTCACCACCCGCCATCACTACCACCACCACCCACTACCACCACCACCACCACACATCACCCACCCACCCACCACCACCCGCCACCACCACCACCCGCCACCACCGTCACCCACCCACCCGCCACCACTACCCGCCACTACCACTCACCACCACCTGCCACTACCACCCACCACCCACCACCCGCCACCACCACTACCACCACCACCACCACCCACTCGCTACCACCCACCACCAGCCACACCCACCCACCCACCCGTCACCACCACCCACCCGCCACCACCTGCTACCACCAGCTACCCACCACCCACCGTCACCACTTTCCACCACCGTCTTCCGCCGCCACTTGCCATTTCTCACTCTTTTTTATGTTTTTTAATTTTTTTAAACATTTTGTCAATTACCAAACGCGTTTGTAGTTTATATTTTTCTAAAAATAAATAAAAACCAGTTTATAAAATTTTTGTAAATATAAACTGAAAATATAAACGTTACTAAACACACCCTTAGATTCTCGAATTTTTCAAATATAAAAATACACATTAAATTTATTTTTGGTATACTGAGAGTCTTAGGCTCCGTTTGGAAATAGGTTATTTTAGTTGTCTTTTTAACTATTTTAGTCTGGCTAAAAAAGTTGTGTTTAGGAAAATAATTGACTTTTTTTTTGTAACTGATTTGATGGTTGTGAAAGAAAAATAAAATAAAATGATTATAGTTCGGATGTAACATTTTGTCTTATTAACTATTTTAATCTATTTTATCTTTATTAACTATTTTAACCCAAATTCAACTTTCCAAATAGGGCCTTAATCTAGATTCTTAATCCATTAGAATCTTAATACACCATAGATTCATAAATTTCCTAAACATAAAAATACACATTAAATTCAAGGTGATGGGGCGTCGAATCAATCAGTAGATAAATGAGGTACAAGGATATTTTTCATGGTTATCAGAATCTTAATTTAGATGGTAAGATCTTATGATTTTACAATTTTAGTTGAGTTAAATTATTCGAATCACAGTAAAATCTTAAATTTATTAAGGGTTGTTTTGGCAAGTGCAAAAAAAATTAACTTTTTTACTTATTACGAAAAACATGAAAAAACTAAAAAAAAAATGATATGACCTAAATATGTCAATAACTTGACTTTTTTGACAATTTCCAAAAGAAGCCTAAGATCTTAAAGTGACTATAATTATAGTTATAAAATCGTATAGAATCACATTATAATTCCGATTCTATTAGCACTATGATCCTGCTTTTACTACAATCCCAATCCTACTAATTTTTTTTCTTATTATTTATTTCTTATATCTATGTGTATATCTATAAATTTGACTATAAACTTATTTCACACGTCTCTTCTAATTTATGTTAACTTTGAAAATAGGAAAAGACTACAATACACATCTTTTGAGGGGTGTGTACCATATGCACTATAACTATAGAAGAAAATAACATAATTTTATATTTTTTGAGTCATGATTAAAAAAGAAAAAAACTCATAACCAAAATCTCAAAATAATGTCATAACTAAATAAGAAAATTGATCATAACTAAAGAATAAAATGGCGTAAACTATGTAACATACATTTTTGTTATCAATAATTTTTATTTTTAATTTTAATTTTAATTTGTATTAAAAGTAGAATCTTCCAAAGACACCACACTAAAAAAATTCACTGTGTAGAGTAAATTGGGAAACAAAGTTTAGGGTCAAAAAATGAATTGGTAATACTTCAGGGGCACAAAGTTGATTTACCTTAAAAATTAAAAGTGTATTAACTTGTAGTTTTTTTTATCAATGTTTTTCAGATCTATATGGATTAGCCTTAATTCATAATAATAATTTTAAGCACATTGTAAAAAGCTTTATCAAATTCAGATTTTATAAGTAGGGTTTTTCAATAGAAAATCACATATTGAATTCGTACAATAATAATTCTCATATATTTTCGTATAATCCCTGAAGTCCCATTGAATAGTTAGTTCAAGTCTCTATTTTATGAATTGTATGTGTTAACTTTTGTTTGGCAAATCATTAGTGTCATTAGATTAATCTTCAGAATTGTTTAGATTGATCTTTGTCATACATATTGATTGATATTTTTTGTTATACATTCATGGAAACTGTTAGGGTGTGTACATCATCCAAATGTGCACATCATGTGCACCTTACTTTTTAACCAATACATATCAAGAAGTTTAATTTGAACCATTAAATAATTTAATTAGAAAAATTGAGAACCTTTTGAACCGGTTATAATCTGTGTTACATGGACTCGCCACTTTGGGGTGAAGTACCCGTGTCGACACGATACGACACGGGTGCGGGTGTGGGATCTGTGTCGGATTCGCCTATTCTCTCTTGGACACGGCTCTTCACAGACAGCAAAAGAAATGAAAGAGGAGAGAGCAAGAGAGAATTTGGTCGAAGCTCCATCCAGTCGATACAGTCGAAGCTCCATCTAGTCGAAGATCAAAGACCTCTAGTCGAAGCTCTATACGGTTGGTCCAGTCAAAGATCGAAGCTCCATCAGTCAATCGAAGCTCCATCCGGTCTCTCTCTCTCGCCTTCTGTCTCTCCCTCACGATCGCGATCGCCATCGCCATCGCCATCGCTTCGCCTTTTCTCCCTCTCTCTCTCTCTCTGTCGTTTTATCTTCTTCTCTTCCTGACTCTGTCTATCTATTCGTATCTATCTATTAGCATATATCATATAATAATTATTATATAACATATAATATATTTATTAGATAATATATACTTATATATATTAATAAAAAAATAAACACACGTATGTAAAGCAAAATAAAAATTAATTAGAACACATTGTTTAAAAAATATAATAAATAAATTAAATAATTAATGTATATTAAAATAAAAATATTTATAAAAATATATATATATATATAATATAACTCATCTTCATATAATAAATATATTTTAAAAAAAAAACTATTTAACGTATCCCCGTACCCGTATCCAAATTTGGATACATATTATGGACTTTGTGATCAACTCCTTATTATGCCCCTGCAAACTGATAGACGAAGGTAAGACCATGAGTTTGGATTGCAAATAGTGAAATCTGGAATGAGAGAGAAGCTTAGTAAGAATGTCAGCAATTTGATCTGAGGAAGGGATGTATTGAAGATGAATCAAACACTGAGCCACCTTCTCCTGAATGAAATGATAATCGACCTCGATATGCTTTGTCCGAGCATGAAAAACGGGGTTCGAAGCAAGGGAGATTGCAGAGATATTATCAGACCAGACAGTAGGAATAGACAAAGGAACATCCATATCAGCAAGAAGCATTTTAAGCCAAGATACTTTAGCTGTGGCCTGAGCTAAAGACCGATACTCAGCCTCAGTGGAAGAGCGAGCAACTGTAGGTTGTTTCTTGGCATCCCAAGAAATAAGATTGGGACCAAGAAACACACAATACCCAGAAACAGACCGACGATCAGAGGAATCACCAGCCCAATCAGCATCGGAGAAAACTTAAAGATCAAAAGACCCAGAAGTAAAGCATAAGCCATGAGAAATAGTGCCTTTAAGATACCGAAGAAGCCTCTTAACAGCACAAAAGTTACCATTAGTTGGAGCATGCATAAATTGACAGAGATGATTAACAGAAATAACAAGATCAAGTCGAGTAATGGTTAAGTATTGCAAAGCACCAACCAAACTCTTATGAAGAGAAGGATTAGAAAAGGGAAGAGAAGAATCAGCAGTAGTAGAAGTTTTCAGAGACATGGGAGAGGAATAAGGTTTGCAGTCAAGCATGCCAGCTTTAGTAAGAATATCAGTAGCATATTTGGGCTAAGAAAGAAATAACCCAGAAGAAGTATGAGTAACATGGATGCCAAGAAAGTAGGAAATAGGACCAAGATCTTTGAGAGCAAACACAGAATTGAGTTGAGAAATCAAAGAGGAAATATGAAAAGAATTAGTACCTGTGATCAAAATGTCATCAACATAAACTAAAAGAAAAGTAAGAGAAGTGGAAGTATGTTGAATGAACAAAGAAGTATCAGAAGCACTATTATGAAAACCAAGAGAAAGAAGATGAGAAGAGAAAGTAGTATACCAAGCGCGAGGCACCTGTTTGAGTCCATAAAGGGCTTTATTAAGCTTGCAAATATAGGAAGGATGAATAGGATCTTCAAACCCAGGAGGTTGAGTCATATAGGCATCCTCGGATAAATGGCCATGAAGAAAGGCATTGGACACATCCAATTGACGGATAGGCCACTGAAAATGAAGAGCAAGACACAACAAAATACGAACAGTGGGCTGTTTTGCCACGGGACTAAATGTATCATGAAAATCAACACCTTCCTCTTGAAGGTAACCTTTGGTGACAAGACGAGCCTTAAATCAAGCAATGGAACTATCAGCATCCTTTTTAATACGAAAGACCCATTTACAGCCAATAACATGCTGAGAAGAAGAAACAGGAACCAAACTCCAGGTATGCTGCCCCTACAAAGCAGAGAACTCCTCTGTCATAGCATGAAACCAGTCTTTGGAAAGAAGAGCAGCTTGATAAGAAGGAGGTTCAGTTACATCAGAAGAACAGGTAGTAGAAACAAGAGTAGGTAAGGAAGACTTAGATCGAGTAAGCATATGATGTGTATTGGAAGTAGAAGGAAAAGAAGAAAGATGAATAGAAATGGAAGAGATAGGAATTGGAGAAAGAGAAAGATGAGATAAAGGAGCTGCAGAGGGAGATGAATCTGTAGGAGAAGAGGAAGGATGAGGGATAGAAGAAGAGCAAAAGAAAGAAGTCAAATTAGACATAGAAGGAGGAGAAGAAGGAAAAAATGGAGTAGCAACCAAAGGAAAAAGAGTCTCATCAAAGACAACATGCCGAGAAAGATAAATCTTGTTAGTAACAGGATCAAGGCATCGATAGCCTTTGACAGAAGGATGATAACCTAAGAAAATACAAGGAAGAGATTTAGGCTGAAACTTGTGAACAGTGTAGGGCTTGAGCCAAGGATAGCATTGACAGCCAAATGCTTTGAGAAAATGATAATCAAGTAGAGTATGAAAGAGAATTTCATAAAGACTAAGAGGAAAGGCCCGATTGCCAGGAAATCTATTAATAAGATAGGTGGTTGTGGCAACCGCATCAAACCAGTATTAAAGAGACAAACCAGACTGTTGGAGCAGGGCAATAGTAGTATCCACTATATACCGATGCTTCCTCTCAGCAACACATTCTGAGAGGGAGTGTGAGGGCAACTAGTTTGATGTAAGATGCCATGAGTTTGAAAGAAATGAAACAACTTATTAGAGGAAAACTCACCACCACCATCACTACGAAAAATTTGAAGAGAAGTATTAAACTGCTTTTCAACAAATGCTTTAAACACAAGAATTTTATCATAGACTTCACTTTTATAATGCAGTGGATACAGCCAGGTAAAACCACTAAAATCATCCACAAACAAAACATAGTACTTAAATGGAGAAGAAACATGAGTAAATGGACCCCATACATCACTATGAACTAATGATAAGGGCTTATTAACAGTGGAATTAGAAAGAGAAAAAGGCAGACGATGACTCTTAGCAATACAACAGTCTTTACACAAAGAAGAAGGAAATTGTGCAACAACTAGAGACAAGTCTTTAGCAATAGGTGCAAACTTGGCAGCAGAGGGATGCCCTAGCCTTTGATGCCATGTTTGAGAAGAAACAAACTGAGTGATGTGAGCATGTGGTGAAAATCTGAAAGGAACCTGATAAAGACCATTCAGATAATAGCCTTTACATAGGATGGCTTTCGAAACTTTGTCCTGAACAACAAAGGAATCACTATCAAACAACACACTACAATGATTATCCTTGGTTAATTGATGAACAGAAACAAGATTAGAAGATATGTGAGGAACATGAAGTAGATTGGTCAATTGAAATTGAAAAAGGAGTATGAAGGATACCAGTCCCAGAATTATGAATTGGAAGAGTACTACCATTACCAACAACAACCTGATCAGTGCCATGATAAGGTTAATGAAGATGAAGATGATCAAGATCATTGGTGATATGTGTGGTAGCAGCCGAATCAAGATACCATGGACTAGGTGAAGATGCCTGAGTAACAGCAGAGTAAGCAGGATAAGAAGTAGGAAGAATACCAGCACCAGATGAAAAACTAGACATGGACGACTGATAGGTAGGATTCACAGCAACAGATGAATAACCAGACAATGATGGCTAATAGGCAGGATTCATTCTATTGCGACATTCCAAAGCTGTATGATTACCTTTTCCACAAATCTGACAAAAAATATGAAATCTACCTCCTCTGCGACCTCTATTTCCAAAAAATCTGCCACTACCTCTAAAACCAGAGTTATAAGAACGGCCTCGATAATTGGACTGATAACCACGATTACCAGATTCAGAACCAAATGTAGTCGGAGAAGTATGAGTATGAGAAGAAGAAACTGATTCCTTTGTGGTTGCAAAAGCAATAGTTGAACCAATGGAAGACGATGAATGAGATTGCTATTCAATATGAATTGCTTCAGAACTCAGTAATGAAGATAATTCTTCAAGAGTAATACCAGCTGATCGAGTTCTAATTGAAGTTTTAAAGGAATTATATTCACCAGGCAAACCATTCAAAATCATAAGAACCAGATCCTCATCATCAAGAGGATGAGAAGCTAAAGCAATTTGATTTGAAATTTCTTTAAACTGATGCAGATAAGCCTCCATGGACTATGATTTCTTTTTGATTTCTTGAAGCTTGTTCTTAAGCTGATGAACATGAGACCTTGACAGAGCAGTAAATCGTTTCTCAAGAGCAAGCCATACCTTTGCACTTTGTTTCAAATGCAGAACAGATGAAAAAATAGGGGGAGAAAGTGTTGATGTTAAACAACTGAGGAGATGTGCATCTATAATCTTCCACTGACGAAAATCAGGATTCTCAATTGATTTGTTACTTGAATCAAGAATTGAGGCTAAAGGACATGGAACTAATCCATCAATGTAACTAAGTAACTCTGTTGCTTGAAACAGATTCTGAATCTGATTCTTCCAAATGATATAATTGGATTAATCAAGCTTTACATTGACTAACGAGTTCAGATTTGTGATGAGTAAGGTAAGATTTGGTGGAAGAGATGATGATGATGAAGAGACCACCATTATTGCTCGTTGGAGCTTACAGTAGCTCTGATACCATGAAGAAGATGATAGACTTGAAAGATATTTTCATTACAATTGAATCTCAACATTTACACAGTATTTATAACAGAAACTGTATACACTCTTAACATCTATTATACATGTGCCTTCTAACAAACTAACAAACTAGTCTAACTAACTAACTAACTAACTGTACATCTGGACTAACAGGTACATGATACTTCTCAGCAGGATCTGTTGGATGATCTATTGGATGAGTCTCAGCATGATCTGTTGAATGAGGCCTACTGCTGCAGCTACTTATGGACTCTGTGATTAACTCCTTATTAATATCCACGTATCCTTAACTTTTAATTTTGAAGTGTCCGACCCCTAGATACGCACTCGCACCCGATACTCGTACTCGAGTCCGTGTAACCTAGGTTATAATTTTCTTTACTGAGGACTCTCTCTCAAAAACTCACAATCAATTGTGGTAATTGAATCTCTCTTATTCTAATGGATGGTGCAATCGATTAAATAAAAATAATATAAACTCATACCAATCGATTATTGTATATTCAATTGTGATTGTTCAATCCACCTTTCATTTACAATGGCTATTAATCGATCGTACGATCAATTGTGGTCTTTCAACTCAATCGATTTTGCAATCAATTATGATTTTCCATTCACTCTTTCATGCCAATTGAATATACAATTACTTGTGGTATAACGACAAAAGCTAGGACAGTGTCATGATATTTGTGTTATATGTTATACAATTGATTACACAATCAATTGTGTTTGAAATTTTAAAAGTTGTGATATTTTGTGAATATTGTTATGATTTTGTAGAAAAAGTTATAATCAACGTGCTATGGTTATGATTCATTAGTAAAAATTATGATTTGTTATGGTGAATCATAATAAAAAAAATGTTATGGTAATTTGTTAGAAATGATTATATTTGTTATGAGTCATTGTCGTATTGTTATGATTGATAGTGTCTTTGTTATGACACTGTTGTATATATTATGACATTGTTATAATAATTGTTATTGTTATGATATTTGGAAAAAAATATGATTCTTTCATGTAACCTGTTGGATGACCGGTTTAACAAGTCACTTTTTATGATGCGACACAATATGGATTACACAATAGTTGCATATCCTATGTCGTTTCAGAAGGTGCACGTCATACCATTGTATACACCCTCAAAAGGGTAAACTATTTGCAAGGTATGACATTTGTGGGGTTGATTACCACAAATGTCATAACTTATTATTTCTAAGTCACATAAAAAAATATATATCATAACTAAACACATTTTGAGTCATAGCCAAAACAATGTCATAATCAATATGACAATATATATAACCAAGTCATAACAAACATCACACTAATGAGTTATACACTAATGAGTTATAACTAACACTACTAAAATTTATTTATATATTTCAAGATATGAAGAATCATTACAATAACAAAAAGAATTAAAAATATAGTCTTACTGTTTTATGATTTAACAAATCTAGATTACAACAAAAGAAAAAAATATTAAACTTATAATACAAAATAAAATTTAAACAATTACGGAAAAGTATTAATTAAATAGTACTTTTATTGTATTTTTAAATGGGTCTGGCTTCTCCCCAATTTGTAATCGAACTAGAGGGTGCTGGTGGGCCCGTGGAGGCCTACTACGGGTCCCGTTTTGATAATCCGAATCACAATGTGTAGAACTTGTCGAGTACTATATACCTGCAAAAAATCACGTTGATCGGATATCGATAACTACGTGATCAAATCAGTTTTGTATATAAAAAAATGGACGATGAAAAAATAAACAGTTGACAAAAATTTGATCCAATGAGATAGCTATCGATATCCAATCAACGTGATTTTTTACAGACATATAGTACTTGATGAGTTCTACATATTAAACGGTTCGGATTATCGAAACGAGACCACGAGCCCAATAGTACCCTCTAGTCCGATCACGAACAGAAGGGAAGCCAGACCCTTTTTAAATATAGAACTAATAAGCATTCATAATTTACTATGACCTTTCAGTTTAGATTGTAAACTTAGACTAGTTGAATTAAATTCTTATTTTTTAGTTTCCTAAAATAGTTAGGGCTAGATGAGAATTTTCAATATAACTTAAACCTTACACGAAATTAACAAGTTAGACTAATATTTTTTTTTTCCATTTAAGATATGTATTTTTTGTTACATATTTTGGATTCATTCTATTAATATATATAATTATATGTTATAATTTTTTTCATTTAAGATATGAATTGTTTGTTACATATTTTAGAGTCATTCTATTAAAAAATATATAATAATTATATGTTATATATATTTTTTAATAAGGAAATATAATTGAGTTGAAATTAAATATTTTATGAATAATTTTATTTAGTAGAGATTAATTTCATAAAATTTAACTTGTAAAAAAAAATTAATTTCTCCATACACTTGGTACTTTTAACTAAGAGTGAAAGTTTTAACATGAAACATTAAATAGACACAAGCCAAAAATGACATGATACAATAAAATAAAAAAATAAATAGATTAAATTAGTATTGAAGTAATTATGACATAAATTTAAAATAAAACCACATAATACTTATTCCTAATTGTGAGCCCTAAATTTTATCAAAATTTGGAAGCCGAGGCAATTGTTGACCGGCCCTAAATCGAGCTAATTAAAATTATAAGAACTAAAATGTCAAAAAGATTAAAATACAAAAACTAAAAGTATAATTTGCCCTAAATCTTTTCTCATATAATAACATTGACTATATATATAGTGATTAACTAAAAAATTGCGTAGATGCTAAGTTAATTGTAGCCTACATAACCCAGTTTACACTTCATTTATTGGGAAATTCTAATATACACCCCCTTCAAAAGGGTGTATCATATACACCCTTAATTATGTCATTTTCGGTTTTAATCAATTTTTTTCTTAAATTATGACATTATTCTAGTTATGTCTCATGTTGGGTTTAGTTATGACATTTTTTTTTTTTTAATTATGACTCATAAAATATGAAATTATATCATTTTTCTTTTTAGTTATAAGATACATATGGTGCACACCCTTTAAAGAGTGTGCTCCATAGTGTTTCCTCTTATTATTTTATAAAGTTTAATATCTCAAGTTATTATTAGAACAAAATAAATTAAAACCCAGTTTACATTAAATTTATAATGTTTAATTACATCTCTATTTATTCATTTATGATCCAGACAAAATGAATGAACGATTAAGCTAGTTTACCGAAGTTAAAAAGATATTTTGAGTAAATATTTTAAAATCGAAACTACTCAAATATATCATTTTTAAATCGGTGATGCTACATGCACCAATTAATGTACTAACTAGTGTACCAACACTAGTTATGATATTATTATTGATTCCACTTATTAATTACATTACAAATATTAAAACCTCTTAAATTATGTCACATCATCAATTGGTACACTAATTAGTATACTAATTGATACATATATCATTATTCTTTTTAAATTGATGAGCAGAAAATTTGACTTAGTAATTATGTAACACTTTCTATGTAAAATTTCGAACTCAATGCTTATAGGGAGAAATTTAATACCTTTTATGATAATTGATTTATTTCTTCCTTCTTGTTATGGAGTTGTTGAGCTTGGTGGGTTGACAAAAAAAAGAATGATGAATTTTCTCAACTTTTTGCTCTCCACCTCAATGATTTATTACAATATATAAATATTAAAAAAATAAAAATGTTTCTGATTCCTTTTTTAGGATTCCATGACCCCCAATTTGATCTTGGTTGTGTGTGTAGAGTCCATTCATGTATGTGTGGACTCCACATTATGAGTGGTTGGGATGAGATTGGGAGTTGTGAGGGTCATTTATGTGTGGGGTCTTTATCACAATTGTTAAAAAAATAATATGCAAGTCTACATTTTAAATTCATTTTTTAAATTTAATAATTTGTCAATAAGATGATTGGTTGATAATTAGAGAATAATTAATAGAAAGTTGATTTAAATATTTTAATAGAATGTCACATTACTATATACAAAGTGAATGTAATTTTTTTACCTGAATAGTAATACTCATAAATATTTTATGAACAAACATTTTTGCCGTCAAAAGTGAAAATATTATTACAAAAAATATTAAGATTCAAATTTCAACCAAATATTTTTATCCTCAAAAGTGAGAATATATTATTACAAAAAAAATATTGGGCTGCAAATTCAATCGTGGTCCGAGAAAGTAAAAAAATGACAGCTAGTGATAAAATCTTAAAATATCACTGGTTAATGTATTTTTAGAAATAAAATAATTTAGTGTTAAAAAGGTTTATTTTTTGACAAAAAAATGTTCCAAAAAGGAAGCAATTTATTATTAAATGTCTAGTTTCATCGCTAAAAATACAACAATGAATTTTTTGGCAAGTAAAATATTTTGTTTCTAAATTTTTTTCTCTAAAAATTGTTATAGTGATCGAAACCATTCGTTTGTTGTAATAGTGATGCAAACGGCACAGTTCATTTGTTGTAGGAATCCGAACTATTCATTTTGTATGACACTCCTAAAAAATCATTCATACCAAAAAATTAATCTAATTTTTTGTTTTTTAAAATAGAATTTTCCATACAGAACAACATGGCCTTATATGATCCTCTCACTTCAACGCAAAGCCCACCATTGTGGTTCAAGATTGTAAAAATACAATTATCACATCATTTTGTATAAATTTTATGCATAGTAATTTTGTTGGTAAATTTTATTTATTTTTATTTGGTATGAATAAAGATATATAAATACCAATATGTATGTAAAAACACAATTTATATTGAAGAATTGTGCTGCATACCCCAGTGGGGGTCGCACCCCCAGTGAGGTGGCGCGCCCCCACTGGCTGAAATCCAAAAAAAAAATATATATATATATATATATTTTTTTTGTTCTAATCCCGGAGTGACACCTCACTGGGAGTTGACCCCTAGTGGGGGTAGGAAGCATTTTTCTATATTGAATATGGAATAAAAGTGACGCAGACGATCTTATTACCCAATTATGAAAAAATTTAAAACTCAAATAGAGATGTAATAGTAAATGGCAGAGGCTTTGGTCCAGTCCAAGATCAGACTGGACCGTGCTGTTGGACTCGTGGGGGCCCACCACGGGTTCCGTTTTGATAATTCAAACCATTCAATGTATAAAAATCATCGAGTACTATATGCCTGTAAAAAATCACGTTGATCGGATATCGATAGCTATGTGAACAAAACGGTTTTTTATCAACCGTTAATTTTTTCACCGTCCATTTTTTTTTAATACAAAACTGATTTGATCACATAGCTATTGATATCCGATCAACGTGAATTTTTACAAGCATATAGTATTCGACGATTTCTACACATTGAACGATTTTGATTATCAAAATGGGTCCAAAAAAGGACCCCATGGGCCGGACTGGACGGGTCCAGTCTTGATCTCAACTTGAGACAAGCTGGACCATAGTAAATAAAATGAAAAGTGGTTCACAAATTAGCAATTAATTAAGCTCTTAAATAAGAAAAGCATACCTTGTCGTTGAAGAGGGATTGAATGATGGGATCACAATTATTCTCTGAATCTGAAGCAGGACAGAGACACTTCAGTTTTGGCATATTCACCAGTCTCAAGGAACTCAGTCGTGGCAGCTCAATTGCATTCATAGCTTTGCAGATAGCAGTCAAACTTGGCAGCAATTCAAGATCCAGTTTCTTTAGTTTAGGAAACTCGATTTTATCTGTTGTTATTTCATGCTCTCCTCCTTCACTCGAAACAATTTCTTCCATCACATCACAATCACGTATCTGAAGGACCTGCAGTTGCACTAGATCTCTAGCTATGGAAAGTGAGAACATACTTTCCAGTTTACCACAACTCATCACATCTACAGTCGTCAGGTTGCCGAGCCATACAAGTTGGGTGGAACCCTTCCACAAATTTGTCAGTTCAGGCAAGCGATACATTTTCAACACTTTCAATGCACTGAAAATCTTGTTCTGTAGTCGGCATTCATGACTAGTCATCCCTTTGAAATTATCCAGATTTTTTAGATATAGACCCTCTAACACAGGGAAAGCACTCTGTGGAACGCCATCTACCGTATTGATGAGGTATTCCAAATCATACAAATATGATAGTGACAAATTCGTTAAGCATTTAAAACCATCTTCGCCGACCAAATCACAGAGAATTTTCAAACCTTTTACACAGTTTAAAGTCAGAATTTCAGTGCTCTTCAACAAAAAATTAAGCCTCGTTTCAATAATGTCACTCATGTTTTCAACTCCAAGCTGCAATTGATTTGATAACGAAGAACAACGGAGATTCATACGCATGCGATGATGGGGAAAGCGAAGGGAATTGCCAATGGGAATGCCAACACATATATTGAACTTTTTTAACTTCTCAATGACCAAACCTCTCGGCCAGAAGGGAATGTTTATTAGAGCAATATCCAAAGCCACCAAATTGGACAAGGACGCCAGCTCATCGATAATTGCTTTAGCACCTTCTTTGCTTTCTTCAACTTCACACCAACTTTCAAAGATAGACCCAACATACAACTCTTCTAGCTTTGATAAGCTTGACAAAACCCCTGGGCAAATCCTTTCCACTACACATCCCAACAAATCAAGTACCTTCAAGTGAGCAAGGTGACCTATTATTTCTTTTGGCAATTCCTTGATATAAGAGTCGCCAAACCTCAAAATTTCCAGATTCTCTAATGCTCCGATAACAGAGATACCATCATCAATAAATCGGCAACGAAAAAGTGACAAGGTTTGGAGGTTGGTCAAGCATCGAAGTGATGTCGTCAATGAGCCGTACATATCGGATAAAGCTAGCACTTTAAGTTCTTTCATTCCTTGGTAGAAACTATCTGGGGTCTCTTGTACTTTGACCTTCTGCATTCCTTTATTGAGATTATATGATGAGATTGGTGGTAATCCAGCATTGCAATCTAGCTTTAGAAGATGGAGATTTGGAAATTTTAAATTACCAGGAAGCCCATGCATACCATCAACTTTTAATGAAATTATAGCATTTTTTTCGAGTCGGTCTTTCTTGGGCCATTCTTTCAATACTTCATCACATCTCACGACAATCGAATGCTCCTCCCTACATGCAATTGATATAGCCACATCACGTACGACATCATGCATTTTGATACAATCTACTTCTTCACTTTCCATCAATAAATAGCATTTTTTTAAGTTATCAACCAAGGAATATACTCTATTTCTTGCTTGGTGCACGCTATCAATGCGCTCAAACAACTCTATCCCAATCGCATATCTAACGAGATCTTCAATTGGAATATCAAAATCTTCTGAATATAAAGAACAAAGCAGAAAGCATTTCTTGGCTTCATCACTTTCAAGAGAATCATAACTCAACTCCAGAGATTTAAACACCTTTTCATCCACTCCACTGATGTTGTTGACCATAGACTTTCGTAATTGTTCAAGAGCAGAATCCCATGAATACTTGTTTTTGCATCTAAGTGCCCTCCCAACTGTAGCAATAGCAATCGGCAAGCCTCCACATTCCTTCGCAACTGCCATTTGTGTTGACTGCAAATCAGTTGGGTGACTTGTACCGTCGTTAGAAAGTGTAGCCATCTCCTTAAAAAGATTCCATGCTTCTTTTTCACGTAAGACACCAACCTTAAAATTCTTATCTACATCCATGCCAATGCATACATCTTCACTTCTTGAAGTCATTACAATTTTGCAACCCTTGTAATGATCTCCACATGGAATTCCAATATCATTCAATTCTAATCTCTTCCAAACATCATCCAGTATTACAAGGACTCTCCCACTTTTCAATATTTTTGATCGTATCTCCCCCGCTCCAGTAGGTAAATTGTTTCCCTCCAAAATTTTTAAATCCAATATTTTGGCAATCTCACTTTGAATATTAATCAAGTTTGGGTTTTGGGACACTACTACCATCACAATAATATCAAACATTTTCTTTTCTTCCACTTTCTTGGCAACTTCTTTCACCATAGTTGTCTTACCAACCCCTCCCATCCCACATATCCCAATCACATAGATACTATCATCTGTCAGTGCCTCCATAACTTCATTCATAATCGACCTTCTAGATTCAAACCCCTTAAATCCTCCCATGGATATGAATGTTGTGCCCACATGAGATGCAACTGCAGGGATGGAAACCCCAGAGAAATTTCCATCCCCAAATAGCTCTTCCAAGCCTTGAGTTTTCTTCGTAGCTTTCCTGCTCAATGAGTAGCGTGACTTCAGATTTGGACACCACCCATTCAGGCACCCCTTGTTCGGTTTGACTTCATCTTCAAAGAATTTGTTGGCATCATCGCTAAGTTTGCCCACCTGTGTCAACCACCGTTCAACAGTAGTTTTAATACTTTCACTTTGACTTTTTGCTGCATCAACTTCTGCTTGTATATCAGATCTTTTATCTTCTAGCTTTTGGACCTGCTTCTCCAGATTCTTAATGTTTCTGTCATAGAAAATCAAATAACCAAACTGGCGGCCAACTGGGGCAACCAGATATTCTCCAATCTTCATTACTACAGGAAGAACAAAGTTCACAACCATTTCTCTCACATTTTTCTTCTGAGGATAGTGAAAATTTAAAATGTAAAAGACTAGAACACAGCAAAAAGGGATTTCTACAACAATCAAAATGGAAATGAGGAGACTGGGCTTTGCAAATCAAAACAGAACAAAGAGAGTAATACTATTTTGCAGAGGATATGAAGACAGGAAAGAAACACTTAGATGACACTTGACAAAATCAAAAGGGAAAACAATTTTTTTTTTTTGTTTTTGACAAGCAGGGTTGAATATAGAGAATTATATTGTAATATAATGGGAAACCGAGAAAGGGAGCTTTGTACTATAACAAAAATAGAAACCAAGAAAGGAAGCTTTGTAAAATGAAAACAGAACACACAACAGAATATTATTCTGATAATGAGTTCTAATATGGAGAAGATAACAAAGCTCTCTAAAATCAAAAAGGGATACGAGTTTTTTTTTTTTTTTTTTCTTTGTTTCTTTCTTTCTGGTAAGTAACACTTGAACACAGAATAAAATTGAAGGAAGAAAGTAAAATTACAGAGGGTTTTTTTTTTTTTTTTTTTCGGGGGAGAAGGGGGGGAGATAAGAAGCAGTGATAAAAAAGAGGAGTAATAAGATATGATTAATTGGAGGAAATGAAGAAAGAAAAACCTCTGAGATTTTGTTCCGTCTCTTACAGATGAAAAATGAACTGCATAATCATTCGCCGGCAGTGAAGAGTAAAGCTTTTCAGGAAGACAACAACGAAATCGAATAGGAGAGTATCAAAGCCAAACAATGAACTGTTATTACACTCGCCTCTTTTGAGGTTTTCTCTTTTGAGATAATACAGTTGATAAATTAATATATAATTATATTGATTTATCTTTTAGTATAATTAAAACTATCAAAATTGATACCAATGATATAGTTAAATACTGAAATAAGTAATGGTAAATAAACATTTTAGTATGAAAGATAATATAATATTATTTTTTTATTTATATGACGAAAAAGTTGTTGATGCAAAATAATTTAAGTGTTGCTTGAATTAAAATTTTGTACAAAATTAATATAATTATGTCAAAAATGTAAGATTAACTATATTTTTTTAAAAATTATGAGAGGTAAGTATAATTTATTTTACATACATAGAACAAAGCGCAAAGCATAAAGTGTATTTTGCCTCAAAAAATAAGGAAAATATTCATGATTTATATAATGAGATGTGACTTTTTAAAGTATTTTTTTAGAGTTAACTAAAAAGTTAATTGACAAGCTAAAAATTAAGCCTATAAAAAAATTAATACTAAAATAATTAGTTTGTTTTGACATATTATAGTTCGGGCTCAGCTATCGTATGTAGAAGACTAGAACACAACAAAAATGGATTTCTACTACAATCAACATGAAATGAGGAAATTGAACCTTGCAAATCAAAACAGAACAAAGAGAGTAATACTATTTTGCAGAGGATATGAAGACAGACAGGAAAGAAACACTTAGATGACACTTGACAAAATCAAAAGGGCATACAAATTTTTATTTTATTTTTCACAAGCAGGGTTGAATATAGAGAATTATATTGCAATACAATGGGACTAGAAAGGGGAGCTTTTGTACTATAACAGAAATAGAAACCAAGAAAGGGAGTTTTTATAAAATGAAAACAGAACACACAATAGAATATTATTCTAATAATTCTTCAACAAGAGTTCTAATAGAGTTTAAGTGGAGGAGATAACAAAGCTCTCTAAAATCAAAAAGGAATACAGAGTTTTTTTCTTTTTTATTTTCTTGTAAGCAACATTCGCCGGCAGTGAAGAGTAAAGCTTTTCAGGAAGACAACAATGAAATCCAAAAGAAGGAGAGTATCAAAAGCCAAACAATAAACTCTTAATTGTTGATGCACACTCATCTCTTTTGGGGTTTTCTCTTTTGCTCATATTTTTGACATAATTTTATTAATACCAATGATAGTTGGATACTTAAATAAATAATGGTAAGTAAACATTTTAGTATGAAAGAGATTATAACATCATTTTTTTCATTTATATTGATGAAAAATGAGTTAAGTGTTATGTGAATTAAAACTTTTATGAAAGGTCAATGTAATTAGATTAACTGTAATTTTCTTTAAATTACGTGAGAGGCAAGTGTAATTTACTTTACAAACATGAAATAAAACAGAAGGCGTAAAATATATTTTGCCTTAAAAATGGAGAAAAATGTTCGTGACTTATATAATGATGATGTCACTTTTAAAAGTTTTTTCTAGAGTTAATTAAAAAGTTAATTTACTAGCTAAAAATTAAGCATATAAAAAACATTAATATTAAAATAATTAGTTTGTTTTTGACATATTATAGTTTGGGCTTAGTTTCTAGATTGGATCATATTGTTTTGGTTTGTGGAGCTTATTATCGTTTGAATGATACGAATCGTTCATATTTTAGATCACAAAGTATAAATTATCCATAAAAAAATCAGGTCAATCCAATAATCGTAGTCACATTAGTTCATTACATTTATTTTCTAAAAAATGAATGATCAAGTTTTTAAATACTATTTGCACTTATTTTGGTCATGAACTAATATAGTTATATTGATCTAATTTTTTTTCATGAATAATTTACATATTGTGGTCTAAAAAGTAAATAGCTCAAATCAATTTTTTTTTTTTTTTTTTTTTTTTGGGGGGGGGGGGGGGGGTTACATTTCTAATTGCCTTGATAATGGCTAAAGTGAGTTCTTAAAAAAAAAATTTACCTATAAATCTCATATTGAGAAATGGTGATCCATTTAATTCCATTAATTTTGGAAAAATAGATTTAATATATTATTTGGAAATTTTGTTTACGGTTATACCTTTTTTTTTTTGTGCTAAGATACACAACCTATGAGAATCAAATTTGAGATGAATTTTTATATGTGAATTTTTTTTATTTGGAATAACTTGAAATATTAGATTCTTCAAACATTCTAAAAGGAGTACAAAAGAATAATGTTTTGTGTCCCTAAAAAAAGTACCCCTAATACCCCTAATTTCCTTTTTTAGCAACTGTTTTTTTTTTCTGTTTTTCTGTTTTCTTTTTTTTTTTTTTTTTTACCTGAAATGGCAATTCGGGGGATTCGGTGCCCCCGAATTCGAGCTCCCAACCGGAGCTGGAGTACAAAAATGACTTAAAATATGAGATTATTCAAACATTCCAAAAAGATATGAAATTCTTCAAATATTTCAAAAAGAGTATAAAAACTAAAAACATATGAAATATGAAATTATTCAAACATTCCAAAAAAGATATAAAATTTGTGTTAAGTAATTGAAAACCTAAAAAACATAACGAATTGTGATTGATTTGGGATATGACCATGTAACACCCCAAGACCAATCGATAATTTTTTCTCCGTAACCGCGGTTCTTTCCACGCATGGGTCATTATTAAACTAAAATTTTATTATATATTACATTAATTTTCAACAAAATTTTATAAAATTTATTAATTTGTATAACCTTTTCTTCTTGATTTGGCCAACTAACCATGTGAATGGTCCGCTAACCACGTTACTTTCAACGCATGGTCATTATCAAATTAAAATTTTATTATTATATATTACATTTATTATCAACAAAATTTTATAAAATTTATTAATTTGTATAAACTTTTCTTCTTGATTTGGCCAACTAACCATGTGAATGGTCCACTAACCACGTTACTTTCAACGCATGGCCATTATTAAATTAAAATTTTATTATTATATATTACATTTATTATCAATAAAATTTTATAAAATTTATTAATTTGTATAAACTTTTCTTCTTGATTTGGCCAACTAACCATGTGAATGGTTCGCTAACCACGTTACTTTCAACGCATGGTCATTCTTAAATTAAAATTTTATTATTATATATTACATTTATTATCAACAAAATTTTATACAATTTATTAATTTGTATAAACTTTTCTTCTTGATTTCGCCAACGAACCATGTGAATGGTCCGCTAACCACGTTACTTTTAACGCATGGTTATTATTAAATTAAAATTTTATTATTATATATTACATTTATTATCAGCAAAATTTTATAAAATTTATTAATTTATATAAAACTTTTCTACTTGATTTGGCCAACTAACCATTTGAATGGTCGGCATGACTGCGTTGCTTTCAATGCTTGAGTTATTATTAAACTAAGTCAGTCATCATTAAGAATTCTAGAGGATCAAATGTTACTATTGTTTATGTAATGCTTGTAATTAAAAATGTAGTAAAAGAATTAAGAGGTGAAACAATAGTGTGAGTCACCGAAAAATCAAAGATAAACCAACTTAGGTTTTTTTTTTTTTTTTTTTTTTTTGGCAATTTTTTATATTTTAAAATCACTACATAAATAATGTCAATAATGTATCCACAACTATTTAATAATTTTTAAATAGCCCATATTTGTGCAAATTAAAGTTATTGAATAGTCCAATACTAACGACAGGTGATTTGTATAATTTCTTCATATATGATTTGTATGATTTCATATATGATTTCAACGTAGATTATTTTATTGGAGTGGGGTCCGACAAAGGGATTTTACCGGCTATGATAGTAGTGCTTGCTTTTGGACAAAAAAATGACAAAATTTTCATTGATTGCGTGTGGTTTGGAAATCATATTTAAAAAATGTGACCAATCAATTTCTTTTTCAAAATTATAATAAAAAAAATCAATTTCCTTAATCATATTTTAAAAATGTAACTAATCAATTTCTTTTTCAAAATTATAAATAAAAAAAATCAATTTCCTTTTTATCAATAAGATTGAAATGTTTCTACTTTATTTTTGTATAACCAACAAATTATCAATCAATTAAAATTACGTCCTTTATGCCTTTTTTGTTTTTTATTACAATATATCTCAAGTACAATGAAATAAAAGGATAAATTATACTATGTACCTTTGTATTTTGTATAAAATCATATTTTGGTTTCTACACATAATCATAACAATTAATCCCTTATATTTTTAGTTAAATCTTACTTTAGTTATTTCATATGAAATGGTGACGGTCAACTCTCTGTATTTTTGATCAAATCTCACTTTGGTCCTTGCACAAGTGGCAATGACTCTCTTGTGCTACTTCATTGTTTAAATTTTTAACAAAATCTTATTATGTGAAATCAGGGTAAGAGAAAAATTATCCACATTTTTCACAAATACACTCTTTTTTCTATGTGATAAATACGTGAGAGTTATATAATACAATTTTTCTATGCTGAAAATATGTGGCAATGACTCTCTTTTTTCTATGTTGAAAATTGAAACAAAGATGTAAAAAAATAAAACTTTCGAAATCAAAAAGGCAGCAGAGAAATCGAAGAAAAAAAAAAAAGGAATAGACAGGAGACTGTGTTATTATGGAAAATAGAATTTCGTGATTCCAATTTATAACGCCCTCAAAATAACCCCATAATATATATAACATTAACATGCATTGATAAAAGAAAACTAATCATTATCTCATTCATCAGAGTATCATTATTGAAAGACATCACATGTCACATCAAATAAAATGCCCTACGGGCTTACATCTTTCCAAGTTAACACTTGGACACAAAAATATGAGTACTAACTCAACTACAAATTCAGCCCTTGGCTTGAGTTTACATGTAATATCAAATAAACTGAAATAACAACTAATCTAAACAGAGTCTTCAACTCTAAATCCTTCCAAGCTAATTCCTTGGAGGTAGCACATCACCTAGACTTGAAAATGATGTTCCCGTATAGGGTGAGCCACAGCCCAGTAGAAAAATACTAAACCAAATAAAAGTATTGAATAAAGTAATAGCATTCGATAGATGGTTAACACAAGATATTCAATTTCATCATTATACAGTCTCATGACACTAATGTCTATGACACGTTTCACTTTCCATTATTTATTCAACTTTCCATTTATATCAATATGGCTCAGAACCTGAGCAAACCATAACAGTGAACAAAATATCACATTAACATTTCTCCCAATAGCAACAAAACAAATGAGACTAAAGCTCATACCAAAACACTTCCATACTTCCCGATTGATACACATTTTAGTGCTGTATCAACTACATGTAAAAACACTTCCAATATCAATAAGCACACATATAGTGGTGCTAATGGAGTCCATCCTCTATCTCCTCCCAAACAAAATCCGGTTTAGAGGTCCATCCTCTATCTTCCCCTAAACCGTGGAGTACATCCCCTATCTCCTCCCAAACAAAATGCATATACAATGTATTAAACACTTGCCATATACAACACACAATCAATATACATATTTTCTGTATTAATTCAACAGTCAAAATCAATGACTTAACTAATGTGATTAGTTTCAGTTTTCCCTAATCCACATGCAATCTCTACAACAATCACGATTATCCTCCACCGATAGCCCAAAACAGTTATTTCTAAACAGGAATAAATATAACAACTAATATAATTCCAACATTTTCATAGGTAAGTGATTAAACTAACCAACTACATCACTTAAATCAATAAATTCCTCAATTCCATGAATTCAACTAATCTCCCCAATTTTTCCTAAATTAATTATACAAATTAATTTCTTACAACAACTAGGGTTTTTCCCAAAATTACCAAGCAACCCCCAACATATCAAAATACCAAAACTTAGAACAAAACCTATAATATGGAGTAGGAAATCCCTACCTCGAAGTAAATAACCCGAATGGAGAAGATGGAGATGATGACCCAAGATCCAAAGTGCTCCAAACCGCTAAACGTTCAGATTAAAACGAAGCTCTCGACTCACTCTATCTTTTTAATAAAGAGCCTAGGGTAGAAACACCCTAAAAGTAGATGAAACCTAAGAAAGAAGGTGAGTGGAAGGAGAGAGAACTCGGAACTAGGGTTTTAGGATCAAAAGAATGTAAAAAAAACATTTTAAAAACTGCTGTTGCGCATTTATACCCGACAGGCTCGCTCGAGCGAAAGATTGGTCACTCGAGCGACCAGACACAAGAAATCCTCGCTCAAGCGAAGAAAAGCTCGCTCGAGCCAAAAACTCGATGCTTCAAGTCTACAACCCAGAAGCTCGCTCGAGCGACAGAAAGCTCGCTCGAGCGAAGAACTCGAAAACATACACCTCGCTCGCTCGAGCGAAGAAACACAGCTCGCAGGTCTTAAGCCCAGACGCAATCGCTCGCTCGAGCGAATAAATCCTGGCTTGATCGAAGGACCAAAAACAAAAGCTCGCTCGAGCGACAAACTCCTCGCTCGAGCGAAAGTCCAAAAATCTAGACAGCAACACTTGGTTTCCAAACCCAACCAACCTGTAACAAACCTGCCCAACACATCCTATAACTCAAAAATAAGAAATTAAAGGACGATAACAACAATTTGATAACAATGGGATCTACGAAACATAAGTCCGGATACAACAACCAAAAGGAAAAGACCGGGGTCGCTATAACCTCCCCCCCTTAAAGAATTTCGTCTCCGAAATTTAGCATAAGGTTTCGAAAACAGGTTTTTCTCAAATTCCCACAATATGACAAGCTACAATAATAAACAACTTGACCCAATACCGGTCGATTCATCTCTTATCAAGAGGCATCTCAAATACATTTCAACCTGCATTATCAATATGCAATTTTCCTTTCAATTTTAACAATGTCAATATACGTGATTCCCATTTCCATATCATATTAAATTTCATGATATATACAACACATTCAACATATAAATGCTATATTCCACTTCCATTATGAGGCAAGTTTTAAAATACTATCATTAAACCAAAACATTCTCAATGTTTTCCAATTTAAGACATATATAAAGCTCTTAAGTTCAACAATATTACAAAATCTAAATACAAGATTACAAATCAATAAACATGTCCGGATATTTCTCGCGGACTTCCAACTCACGTTCCCAAGTGGCTTCCTCCACTCCGTGATGTTTCCACAGAACTTTTACCAAAGGGATGGTTTTGTCTCGCAAAACTTGATCTCGCCTATCCAAGACCCGGACCAGTCTCTCCTCATATGAGACATCCTCGTCAACCACTAAATCGGTCCAATCCAACACATGTGATGGATCCGGCTCATACTTCCGAAACATACTCACATGAAACACGTCATGTACTCCGGACAACTGCGGTGGCAAAGCTAAACGATAGGTAGCCTCGCCAATCCTCTCAAGGATCTCAAAAGGACCAATAAACCGAGGGGATAACTTCCCGCTCTTCCCAAACCTCATCAACCCCCGCCTAGGTGATATCTTTAGAAAGACATGGTCACCCACCTCAAATACCAAAGGTCTCCTCCTACGGTCGGCATACGATTTCTGACGACTCTGGGCTGTAACAAGTCTCCTACGGATAAGCTCAACTTTCTCCATTGTTTCCCTCACCAACTCCGGACCTAACAAAGGTGCATCACCCACCTCGGCCCAACAAACTGGAGAGCTACACGGTCGGCCGTACAAGGCCTCAAACGGTGCCATACCGATACTAGACTGGAAACTGTTGTTGTAGGCAAATTCCACTAATGACAAGTGCCTCTCCCACGACCCACTAAAGTCAAGAACACAACCCCGAAGCATATCCTTAAGGATTTGAATAGTACGCTCGGACTGCCCGTCAGTTTGAGGATGATAAGCCGTGCTAAAGGTCAACTTAGTACCCAAGGCACTCTGCAAACTCTGCCACAACCTGGCAGTAAAACGAGGATCTCTATCCGAGACGATCGTTATTGGAACCCCGTGCAACCTCACTATGTCCTGAATGTACAAGTCGGCAAGATGATCTACCGAATCTCTCACGCGTATAGGAATGAAGTGCGCCAACTTAGTCAACCGATCTACAACCACCCAAATAGCATCACTACCCCGCTGAGTCCTCGGAAGACCTACAACGAAGTCCATAGTGACATGCTCCCACTTCCACTCGGCAATAGGCAAGGGTTGTAACAAACCCACTGGCCTTTGATGCTTGGCCTTCACTTGCTGACAAGTAAGACACTTAGACACGAAGGCTGCTACATCTCTCTTCGTACCCCGCCACCAAAACTGGCGACCCAAATCCCGATACATCTTAGTGCCTCCCGGATGCACCGCAAGGCGTGAATGATGAAACTCTCGGAGTACCTCCTCTTGGCAAGACTCCGGCACAAACAGACGGTCTCGGTATCTCACACTCAGGTCGGGATACACCGTCAAACCCTTCTCAACCTTCCCATTGAAGATCTTCTCTCGAAGAGATTCCACCTCAAGGTCACCTCTCTGAGCCTCTAATACTCGAGTCACAAGTGTAGGCTACGCAACAACAGAAAACAAGGCCGCAGCCTTAACTGATTCGCCCAGAAGCAAATCAAATTCCCCAAGTGCACCCAATATTTCCCATTCCCGGATGGCTATACTAGCTATGTCACCAACAGATTTCTTGCTAAGGGCATCGGCCACCACATTGGCCTTCCCGGGATGATAATGCAACTTGAAGTCATAATCCTCAATGAACTCCATCCACCCCCTCTGCCTCAAGTTCAGGTCTTTCTGTGTAAACAGATATTTCAGACTCTTGTGATCCGAGAATACCTCGAATCTCTCACCATAAAGGTAATGCCTCCAGATTTTCAAGGCAAAGATCACAGCTGCTAACTCTAGATCATGGGTAGAGTAATTCTTCTCGTGTATTTTCAACTGACGTGAGCCATAAGCTACCACTTTCCCCTCTTACATCAACACACAACCCAAAATATAAACAGGAAATAAATATAACAATTAATATAATTCTAACATTTTCATAGGTGAGTGATTAAACTAACCAACTACACTACTTAAATCAATAAATTCCTCAATTCCATGAATTCAACTAATCTCCCCAATTTTTCCTAAATTAATTATACAAATTAATTTCTTACAACAACTAGGGTTTTTCCCAAAATTACCAAACAACCCCCAACATATCAAAATACCAAAACTTAGAACAAAACCTATAATATGGAGTAGGAAATCCCTACCTCGAAGTAAATAATCCGAATGGAGAAGATGGAGATGATGACCCAAGATCCAAAGTGCTCTAAACCGCTAAACGTTCAGATTAAAACGAATCTCTCGACTCACTCTATCTTTTTAATAAAGAGCCTAGGGTAGAAACACCCTAAAAGTAGATGAAACCAAAGAGAGAAGGTGAGTTGAGGGAGAAAGAACTCGGAACTAGGGTTTTAGGATCAAAAGAATGTAAAAAAAACATTTTAAAAACTGTTGCTGCCTATTTATACCCGACAGGCTCGCTCGAGCGAAGGATTGGTCGCTCGAGCGACCAGACACAAGAAATCCTCGCTCGAGCGAAGACAAGCTCGCTCGAGCCAAAAACTCGATGCTTCAGGTCTACAACCCAGAAGCTCACTCGAGTGATGAAGCTCGCTGAGCGACGAAGCTCGCCGGCGAAGAACTCGAACATACACCTCGCCGCTCGGCGAAAAGCTTTTCGAGCAAAAACCTGACTCTCAAGTCTTAAGCCCAGACGCAATCGCTCGCTTGAGCGAATAAATCCTGGCTCGATCGAAGGACCAAAAACAAAAGCTCGCTTGAGCGACAAACTCTTCGCTCGAGCGAAAGTCCAAAAATCTAGACAGCAACACTTGGTTTCCAAACCCAACCAACCTATAACAAACCTACCCAACACATCCTATAACTCAAAAATAAGAAATTAAAGGACAATAACAACAATTTGATAACAACGGGATCTACGGAACATGAGTTCGGATACAACAACCAAAAGGAAAAGACCAGGGTCGCTATACAATTTATACAAAATTTTAATTCATCTTTTGAATTGTTTACAATTTTTTTAACTTAATATAGTTATAATTTAATGTAAATTTTGAAACAAAGTATATTTGTAGAAAATGAGGATGATTTTCCTCTCTTGCCATCATTTTGTAATTACATAACTAGATTCTATTAAAAATTTAAACAATAGAGTAGAAAAATGAAAACATTAACACTTGTGTAGGGACTAAAGTGAGAATTGATCAAAAGTACAAGGAGTTGACTGTCACGATTTTATGTGTAGAGATCAAAGTGGATTTGACAAGAAGCATAGGGGTTAACTGTCATAATTTCATGTATAGAAATCAAAGTGAGATTTGATGTAAAATATATGAGTGCAAAGTATAATTTACTCGAAATAAAATGAATAATCACTTACAACACCAATTACAATTATCTATGAAAGTACAACTTAATTTTATTTTAAAATAAAAATGCCAATAGTAAAAATATAATAAGAATATTTATTTATTTTTCTTCCGAATGAAGTACAATAGCAATAGGTTAATGTTTGGGATCTCTTTTGGGAATGACTCCCACATTCCAAAATGATCAGGACTCTCTATGTATGTGTGGGGTCCACTCATATATGTATGGGGTGCACATCACGAGTGGTCCAAATTTGTGAAGGTCTTATGAGAGTCTTGTGAGGATGGGGTCTCAATCATTGCTCTGCTACATTATGGAATTTTAAAAAATTATTCAAAATGTTAGCAAAGTGTAGCTCGTATCTATTTTGGTGTGATTCACGTTACACTAATTATGCCACACATTTTGTTTGTGAATAACTTCTAAGCCACTTTTTAAAACCGTTTATGTTTTTTTCACAAAATTTGTGTGAAATATTTTTTGGTAAACCAAGTTGAAGATAGGCCAAAATAAGGTTAGTGCAATGTTTTTGGTGACGAATTTATTTTTGTCACTAAAAATATTTAGAGATCAAAATAATGATTTTAAGGATCAAAATAATTGATCACTAAAAATCTTATATCTTGGAGTGAGTACATTAAAGGAATTGAAATGAAGATACAAAGAGGAAAATCTTTTAAGCAATGGATCCATTATGACTTATAGAATTGAGTACCATTTGCGAAGATTTACATTAGAAAATCTTTATTTTAAATTTTAAAATTTCTAATATTTTAGAGTAGGAAGTTTGAAATTTAAAAAATGCTTTCCTAATTTGACACTTTACAATAATATAACATAATAAGTGCACATTATTAAATTATAACACACTCAAGTATATAAGCTCAACTCTTTTGTAAGTCTAAACTTTAGAATTTCTAGTATTTGTCTTCTTTAATATTTTAAAGTTTTCCATGAAAAGAATATTTTAAAGTTCCATTATTATAAACCAATTTTATAAAGTTTATTAATTTGTATGCATTTTTTATACTTGAGTTGGTCAACAAGAACCCATGTGACCGCGTTGCTTTCAATGCATGGGTCATTATTAAACTAAGTCGGTCCTTATTGTTAACCCATGTGACCGCGTTGCTTTCAATGCATGGGTCATTATTAAACGGGAGAGTTGGTGATAGTCCCCTCATTATTTAATTTGTCTTTTAAAGGGATAAGAATTATATAAGTACTTTCAAAACTCCCTAATATTTTAAAATTTGTTTCTTTTACTATATTACCCTCATAAAATTTTACTCTGTATGAAAGTAAAATTTTACTTTCATAATTTTACTCTGTATGAAAGTAAAATTTTACTCTGTATAAAAGTAAAATTTTACACTCTGAACCTAAAAGTAAAATTTTACTCGATATGAAAGTAAAATTTTACTCTGTATGAAAGTAAAATTTTACACTCTAAAACTAAAGTAAAATTTTACTCTGTATGAAAGTAAAATTTTACTCTGAATAAGAGTAAAATGTTACACTCTGAAACTAAAGTAAAATTTTACTCAATAAGAGTAAATTTTTGAAAACTAAAAGTAAAATTTTACTCTGTATGAATGTAAAATTTTACTCTGGTTTTGTCAAATGAAAAAAACAGAGCAATAGAACCAGAGTAAAATTTTACTCTAGTTCTATCAAATGAAATTTGATGTTATTTTACTCTGGTTCCATCACATTAGCCGATTTCATAAATCCATTAGGTTATGTTTGATCTAACAGGTCTCTCTTCTACTAAAAAATCATTCAAATCTCCGATTTTAAAGACTCAAACACACACATATATATAGATATACATATATATATTGATTAGAGATCGAAATATGTAGATATATATATATTCGAATTCAAATATCAAAAACACACAAACACACACATATATAGATATATATATATATATATGTATCGGTCACGATTGCAAGTTATCCTGACTTGACCATGGAGGAAGCTAGGGTTAGAAGAGAGAGACGAGAGAGAAGATGAACGGTTGAAGGAGAGTTGAAGGAAGAGAGTTGAGAAGATGTAGAGAAGAGGCTGCGAAAAAGCCTTCGATGAGATAGACAATTAGAACCACCGCCATTGGAACAATCAGCGAAGCACTGTTCTGTGAAACCGCCATTTGCAATTCTAGAGAGAGAGAGAATTGAGAGGTAGTGCTTGATGGGATGGACATAATAGTCATATAAAATATTTAAATAATAAATTTGTCCTTTATGCAAGACTTTATAATTATGAGGGGGTTTAGAAAATATAATTTTTTTCATAGTCCTTTTAACAATGAAAGGAAGACAAAGGGGATTTATAGCCAAATTTAACAATACGCATGGGTCATTATTAAACTAAGTCGGTCCTGATTTAAAAATTTTAGAGTATTAAGTGGTATAATTATCTATATAATGTTCGTAATTAATAATGTAATAAGAAATTTATGAGGTAAAATAATGCTGATTCACAATTGTCAAATAAATGAAAAATTAAAGATAACCATTTTTTTTTTTTTTTCATATTTCGAAGTCACTACATAATAATATATCCACAGCTATTTAATAATTTTTCAAGTAGCCTATATTTATGTAAATTAAAGTTAATGAATAGTCCAACACTAAAGAGAGGTGATTTGTTTAAATTTTGATATATGATTTGTATAATATGATAGTACATGATTTCAATATTGGACTATGATAAGTAGTGATTACTATATTAGAGTAGTTGGGTCCTAGGGATATTTACTAGCATGCACTAATTAATATATGTACTACTGTATCAATTAGTGTTATGTTATTATTATTGACCCCACCTATTATACAAATTACAAATATCCACAATCTTTAAAATTATGCCACATAATCTGTTAGTATATTAATTAATACATTAATTGATATATATAGCATTATTCTTTACCAGACAACTATGACAAAGTTTTCATTAATTGAGTGTGGTTTGGTCTACCAACTCATATTTATAAAATCAAAAATGCTAGAAATTCTAAAAGTTCAATCAAAAATTTTATCAAATGTCTCACATGGGTGAGCCACACCCATGTAAGACATTTGGTAGAACTTCTAGTAGAATTTTTAGAGTCTCTAACATTACTCTTGTAAAATAAGACTGATCAAATTTCTTTGTCAAAATATTTTTTTTTAATAATACTATATGCATCAATTAGTGTACTAACTAGTGTATCAATTGATAATGTGTCATAATTTAAGAGATTTTTGATATTTGTAATTTGTATAGTGAGTGAGGTCAATAATAATATCATAAGTAGTATTGATACATTAGTTGGTACACTAATTAGTACATATAGTACCATGGTTTTTTTTTTTTTTTTTTTTATAAAAAAAAATCCACTTTCATTTTTATCAATAAGATTAAAATGTTTCCACTTTATTTATGTATAACCAACACATTATCAATCAATTAAAATTCCGCCTTTATGCTCTTTTTATTACAATGCATCACTTTTAATGAATAAAATGACTCGCGACTTACAACACAAATTACAATTACATATGAAAGCACAACTTAATTTTATTTTAAAATAAAAACTTCAATAGTAAAAATATAATAAAAATATTTGTCATTTTTTGGGACAGTGATAAAAATGAAGTATCAAAAGCAATATTACAAAATTAAAAAATTATTCAAAAAATAAAGTGTATAACTCGTATTCATTTTGGTGTGACTTACATTTATCTTATTATACCACACATTTTGTTTTTGATTAATTTTGACTACTTTTTTAAATTGTTTATTTTTTTCATAAAATTTGTGGGAAATATTTTTTGGTAAGCCAAGTTGAACAGAGAAATACATAAAAGAATTGAAATGAAAATGAAAAGAGTAAAAGATTTTTAAGCGATGGATCCATTATGACTTGTAGAATGGAGTACTATTTGCGCATGATAGTCATTATTTTAAATTCAGAATTAATTTTTTTAAAATAACAAAATTTATAATAATCTGAAAAGTACAAATCATTGAACAGTGCTCTGGTTTGGAATATAACAAGGTTCAACACATTTTATCTACCATCTTTTTTATTAAATTTTTTTAATTATGAATGAAGAAGTATAATTAAGATTTAATTAATATATTGTGAGATGTATATACAAAATGAATTTAATTTACACATTAATGCTCCTAATTAAAATCCGGAACAAAATTCCTTCTATGGGATGATTTTTGCCGACCCCAACCCATGTGAATAGGCTGCTTTGCAATGTGCACATGGATCAATTATTAACCTCAATGATGTGTGAGTGACCCATTGCATTAATCAATCTTATAAAATTGTTTTATTATGCAATCCTTGTCATAGTGTTAATCTATATTTTATGTATATCTTGTTCAATAATTCAAAGTTTTATTGTTGTATATTATATAGTAATTTTCTTTAAATATTAATTTATATAATATTTTCAATCACATTTTTTCGATACCAATCAATGTGTGTAGCCCATTTTGTTTGGGAGATTCTATTTGTATCCAAAAAATTATTAAGTATTATTCTCAATACACCTTATGTTTTTTCTCGAATTACCCTTCAAGATACACTCAGATAATAAACAAATCAAAAATCTTAAATTACATCACTTTAAAAAATCCTTTTGATGCTTGTTTCAATTGATCATTTTCAATTATCTGGCGGAGGTAATTCCATTTTCATTTGCGTTCTGACTTGTAGCCATTGGTGTTTCAACTTATTTTGGTATTAGGGATTTCTTGAGCTTAGAGGAAAAAAAAATGAAATATAGAAAAGGACTTCCGAGGAATATGCAAAAATAAAAAAGTGAAGCAGAGGCAAACAAAAAATAAAAAAAATGATCAAATAGTAAACAATACTCGGAGTCTCAAGTTCTTATCACCATGGAGTTGCATTCCTCAAACCGTCTTTGGCTTTTAAAAGTTATTTTGATTGGCCTCAAAGCTTTTCCACTGCGCAAGTTCAGGAAAACCACTCAATTGATCTTAGATGGTAAATTTTGGTGGAGTGAATTGGAATTCTGGAGTGGGGAAGGAGATGAAAAAAAAATAAAAAATTAAAACTTAAAGAAAAAGATTAAGAGAGTTGAATCTAAAAAATATGAGTGTACTATAAGAAAAAAATAATTTTTTATTTTAAAATTTGATATATATTGTCCTTATTAATAAATTTATATTAATATATAATAAGAATTAAAAATTTAAAATGTTAACTAAACTAATGTGTTTTATTATTTAGCTGCAAATAGAATTATTATTTTATTTTCATCCCATGGGCCATTCGTAAACTCCATTATGAGGTGTGAGTGACCCACTTTGTTTTGGGTGAAAAATTATTAATTAGTGTTTTTAGTATAATGTGACAATTTATATGGAGATTTTTAAATTAAGATTTGAATTTGAAAAATGTTAGAAATTTTTTCTTACGAATCCTAAATTTATCTTAAATGTATTTGTATGATAGAAATTAAATTAATGAAATGTGAGATTCGCATATGAAATAAACTTTTCCACTTGATTTGGCCAATTAACCATGTGAATGGTCCGCTAACCACGCTGCTTTGAACGCATGGTCATTATTAAATTAAAATTTTATTATTATATATTACATTAATTATTAACAATATTTTATAAAATTTATTAATTTATATAAAACTTTTCTACTTGATTTGGCCAACTTACCATGTGAATGGTCGGCGTAATTACGTTGCTTTCAATGCTTGAATCATTAACCTTTTTTTGAACAAAGTCATTATTAAACTAAATCGGCAAATATTTACGAATTCTAGAGTATCAAATGTTTTTGATTGTTTATGTAATCCTTGTAATTAATAATGTAATAAAAGAATTCAGTGGTGAAACAATACTGAATCACCAAAAAATCAAAGATAACCAACTTAGGTTTTTTTATTATTATTATATATATTTCTCAATCACTACATAAATAATGTCAATAATGTATCCACAACTATTTAATAATTTTCAAGTAGTATATATTTGTGCAAATTAAAGTTATTGAATAGTCCAATACTAATGACAGGTGATTTGTATAATTTCTTTATATATGATTTGTATGATTTGATATATGATTTCAGCTTCAAGTTGGGTCCGACAATGGGATTTTACCAACTATGATATATTAGTGCTTGCTTTCGGAAAAAAAAAATGACAAAATTTTCATTGATTGCGTGTGGTTTTATAGCGACTCTGGTTTTGACCTGTCTCTTGTGGTGATCTGAACTCGGATTTATATGGTTTGGATGGTGGTTTACGTCTTGTTTCCCTTGTCTTTCCCTTAATGTTGGTTATTGGGTTGTAGTTGTGTGTTTGGAACAGGTTGGTTGCTTATTTTTTCAAAACTTTGTTGCCCAGAAATTTGCTTCTTTGCTCGAGCGAGCCCTGTGAAAATGTTTCTTCGCTCAAGTGAGGTTTCTTGCACTCGAGCGTGCGTCTGCGTCTCTGTAAAACCTGAAGGTTGGTGTTCTTTGCTCGAGCGAGCTTTCCTTCGCTCGAGCGTACTTCTATGTTACAGACCTGAAGCTTTGCTTTGTTCGCTCGAGGAAGCGTCGCTCGAGTGAGTTAACCTTTTTGTGTCTGGTCTCTCGAGCAAGAACTCCTTCGCTCGAGCGAGCTTGCGTATATCAGATTGCAGCAGTGATGTTTTTGCATCACTTTTGATTTCCTTTCTTCCCCAAAACCCTAATCCGGCTGCTTCTCTCTCTAAAACTCACATTCTCTCTAAGATTTCATCTAGATTCATTGTGCTATTGACCCTAGTGTCTTTGAGAATAAGGTAGAAGGTTTCAAGAGTTTCATATTGATCTAAATAAAGTGGGTTTCATCATCTTTGGAGTTCTCCCTTGTTGCTTGGGTTTTCTACACTTGAGGTAGAGATTTTCTACACTCTAGTATGGTTTTTAGCTTAGTTATTTGCTATTGTGTATAGATGATGAGATTTGGTTCTGCTTTGGACAAATCTAAGATTTTGGTGTAAAATGAAAAGAGAGGTTTTTTATGTATATGAGATAAATAATGTTTGGGGTTGAATATAAACTCTTGGTGTATCAAAATAATTGATTTTGGGTATTTGGGTTAATATTGAAAAAAGGGGAATTTTTACCCTAATTTGGTAAAATGATTATTTTGTATAAATAATTGGAATTAACATTGAATATGTTAAATTGGATGATTATTGATATAAATGGTGATATTGGATATGTATTATCTCACTTATGGAAGTTTTGAATAAACTATTAAACCCGATATTGAATATATCTTGCAAATAATTGTATTAGGCTATCGGTAGAGGATAACTATGATTGTTGTAGAAATTGTATGAGGATTAGGCGATTTAATACTAATCTATGGTTGTTGTCATTGAATATGACCATGTTGTAAATACATTATATATGTATGTTTATTGGGAGGAGAAAAATGATGTACTCCATAATATGACCAAGTTATAAATACATTGTATATGTATATTTATTAGGAGGAGAAATGGGATGTACTCCATATATGATTATGTTTATTAATACATTGCATATGTATAATTTTTTTGGAGAGGAGAAAGGTGATGGACTCCATTTAAAGCAAGCTGGCTTGAGTGTCCTGGGTGAAAGACCCGAAAATCGATCATAAATGAGTGTCAGTTCCTTCGGACGAAATATCCGTAAAATAGCAAGTTTGAAGTGTTTATGTGTGTGTTTTGCATCATTGGAGAACCATTGAGTTGTAGTCTCATTTTGGTTGTTGAAAGATGATGAATTTAACTCATGAATTGAGTAGCATATAATAATTGGAAATGAACTGATGGAAAATAGCATAAGATTGGCCTTAGTGGCATATGGATATGTAGATCTTGTGGATGCTTCCATATCGGTATTGTTTATATACATGGTATTTATACATTTACTAAACTTCATAAATTATGTTAGATCATTTCTACTGGGCTGTTGGCTCACCCTATACGGGAATATCATTTTCAGGTGCAGGTGAGGTGTTACCTCCAAAGCAATAGCATGGATAGACTCTCGGGAAGTAAGGGTTTTCTATTTATGCTTTATGTGTGTATGTTTGTTATTTGTAAAGCCAAGGGCTTAAGATGTAATGAGTGAGATTCAATTTGTGTAACCAAGCAATGTCTTGAAAAGATAAAAGCCTATATGGCATTTAATTGTTTGTTAAACAGTGAACACTGATATATGAAAGTATGTTATTTCTCATATTTATTCCGCATATGAGTTATCTTTATTGTAGTATTTTTGGGGCGTTACAGGTTTGGAAATCATATTTTTTAAAAATGTGACCAATCAATTTCTTTTTCAAAATTATAATTAAAAAAATCACCTTCTTTTTTATCAATAAGATTGAAATGTTTCCACTTTATTTTTGTACAACGAACAAATTATCGATCAATTAAAATTACGTTATGCTCTTTTTGTTTTTTATTACAATATATCTCAAGTACGATGAAATAAAAGGGTAAATTATATTTTGCACTATTGTACTTTGCATAAAATCATATTTTGGTCTCTACACATGAAATCATAACAGTTAATCGCTTACATTTTTGGTCAAATCTTACTTTAGTCATTTCATATGAAATCGTAACGGTCAACCCTCTGTATTTTTTTTATTATCAAATCTCACTTTGGTCTTTACACAAGTGTCAATGATCCTCTTGTTCTATTTCATTATTTAAATCTTTAACAGAATCTTGTTATGTGACATGAGGGTAACAGAAAAATTATCCTTATTTTTCACAAATACACACTTTGTTCTATGTGATAAATACATGAGAGATATATTACAATATATAGATATGTTTGTATGCTGAAATTGAAACGAAGAGGTAAGAAAATGTTTCGAAATAAAAAAGGCAACAGAGAAATCGAAGAGAAAAAAAAAAAATAGACAAAAGACTGTTTTACTATGGAAAATAGAATTTCGTGATTACAATTTATACAAAATTTTAATTCATCTTTTGAATTGTTTACAATTTATTTTAACTTAATACAATTTTAATTTAATGTAAATTTTGGAATAAAGTATATTGGTAAAAAATGAGGGTGATTTTCCTCTCTTGCCATCATTTTGTAATCACATGACTGGATTATGTTAAAGATTTAAACAATGGAGTAGAAAAAGGAAAACATTAACATTTGTGTAGAGACTAAGATGAGATGTGTAAAGATTAAAATGATATTTGATCAAAAGTATAAGGAATTAACTGTCACGATTTCATGTGTAGAGATCAAAGTTGGATTTGACAAGAAGTATAAGAGGTTAACTATCATAATTTCATATAGGAATCAAATGTAAAGTACATAAGTGCAAAGTGTAATTTATCTAAAATAAAATGAATAGTCACTTACAACACAAATTACAATTACCTATGAAAGTACAACTTAATTTAATTTTAAAATAAAAATGCTAATAGTAAAAATATAATAAGAATATTTATTTATTTTTCATTCGACAATAATAAAAATGAAGTATCAATAGCAATATTATGGAATTTAAAAAAAAAAAAATTAAAAAGTTATCAAATTGTAGCTCGTATCTATTTTGGTGTGATTCACATTATACTAATTATATCACAAATTTTGTTTTTGAATAACTTTTAAACTACTTTTTAAAACCGTTTACGTTTTTTCATAAATTTTGTGTGAAATATTTTGTGGTAAACCAAGTTGAACAGAGACCAAAATAAAATTTGTGTGACGGTTTTGGTGACAAATTTATTTTTGTCACTGAAAATATTTAGAGATCAAAATAATGATTTTTGAGACCAAAATAATTGAAATGAAGATATAAAGAAGAAAAGCTTTTAAGAAATGGATCGATTATGACTTATAGAATTGAGTACCACTTGCGAATGATTTACATTAGAAAATTTTATTTTAAAATTTAAAATTTCTAATGTTTTAGAGTAGGAAGTTTGAAATTTTAAAAATACTTCCCTAATTTGACACTTACAATAATATAGCATAATAAGCGTATATTATTAATTTATAACGCACTCAAAGTATATAAACTCAACTCTTTTGTAGGTCTTTTGTAGAATTTCTAATATTTGCCTTCTTTAATATTTTAAAGTTTCCCAAAAAAAGAATATTTTAAAGTTTCATTATTATAAGCCAATTTTATAAAACTTATTAATTTGTATACATTTTTTCTACTTGAGTTGGTCAACAAGAACCCATATGAATGGTCCGCGTTGCTTTCAATGCATGGGTCATTATTTAACTGGAAAATGGTTGGTAGCTCAAAAAGTTTGGCTCAAATTTGGCTCAAATTTCCTGTTTTGGCAATTCTGTTTTTTTTTTCTTTTTTTTTTTGCCTTGGGTTTTTTTTTTTATTTCCAAAAGTGGAAATTTCGGGGCATTTGAGCCCCAAAATTTCGAGCTCTCTAGCGGAACCGTTATTTAACTAAGTCCGTCCTTATTTAGCAATAGAATAATATTATATGTATCAATTAATATATTAAGTAGTGTATTAACAGATGATATGGTATAATTTTAGAAGTTTTGAGTATTTGTAATTTGTATAACAGGTAAAATCAGTAATAATGACATAATATTAGTTGGTATACTAATTAGTATACTAATTGATACATGTAATACTACCGTTAACAATATGCATCTGTCATTATTAAACTAAGTTGGTCCTTATTTAAAAATTCTAGAGTATTAAGTGATATAATTATTTACGTAATGTTCGTAATTAATAATGTAATAAGAAATTTATGAGGTGAAATAATACTGATTCACAGTAGTCAAATAAATAAAAAAATTAAAGATAACCAATTTTTTGTTTTTTCATATTTCGAAATCATTACATAATAATATAGAAAATGTTATGTCTCAAATTTTTTATCAAATAAATGACTAAATGTTTTACATGAGTGTGGGGTCCAAAAAACTCTCAAACTCATGTGAGACATTTGGTTATTTATTTAGTAAAAAATTTGATATTCTTAACATTATCCAAATAATATAACTACAGCTATTTAATAATTCTTCAACTAACCTATATTTGTGCAAATTAAAGTTATTGAATAGTCCAACACTAAAGACAAGTGATTTGTAAAAATCTTGATATATGATTTTAATACTGGACTATGATAATTAGTGATTACTATATTGGAGTTGGGTCCGGCAATAGGGATATCTACCGGACAACTATGACAAAGTTTTCATTAATTGAGTGTGGATTGGTCTGCCAACTCATATGTATAAAATAAGACTGATCAAATTTCTTTGTCAAAATAATTTTTGAAATGATAAAACATTACTTAACTATGTGGTATCACTTTACATGCATGATCATTTCTATCTATATGATGGTTATTGCTTTAGAACTATGAGATTTTTACTGGACAATTGTGCTCACCCCTCGTTGTTTCTTTTTTTTTTTACAAGAAGAGAATTCAGATTGATTGGTTGAAGGATTAGGAAGTTCATATATATCTTGTGTGCAATCTCTTTGTACTTTGATGTTTGTAATTATTTATTGGTAACTCCGTAGCGGGAGCATGGCATGTATTATTATTATTGTTGTATTCATCATAAGAGAGAATATGTATTATCATGTTTCTATTACTCAAGAGTAATAGATCTTTTTTTATAAAAAAAATGGACCTAAATTTCAAGTTTTTGGTAATATTTTTGAGTAATTAAAATTCGGGACGTGACAATTTATATGGAGATTTTTAAATTAAGATTTGAATTTGAAAAATGTTAGAACTTATTCTTACGAATTTTAAATTTATCTCGAATGTATTTGTATGATGAAAATTAAATTGATGAAATATGAGGTCCGCATATGAAATGAATCTAAGTCATTGATTTTTTTTTTTCTGCATAAATTCTGATTTGATAAGGAAAGTCTGTAGTATTGTTTTTTTGATTTGGGAAAACATAAACATTTTCATCAATTAAAGGGCAGTTGAGATAATTTGAGACTTAAAACGATAATAATAAAGGACAAGTTTTACAAAAATAAATAAATAAATAAAAATAAAAATAATTTAACATTGTTACAATCTTTTTTATTTCAAATTTTTTTTTTTTGGGTCTCTTTTTTTCCAAATGCAAAATAATTAAAAATAATATTAAAAAAATATCACCACAATAACTCCTCCCTTTTAAACATTTTAAAGTTCTCCAGTTTTAGCTTACTTTTCCATGTTAATATCTGTTTGGTTTTGTTTTCAAAATCTGTTTCTAAATTTTTTTTGAAAAAAATTAAAAATTAGTTTGTTGAAAAAAATAAAAATAAAATCAAAAGTACTTATCATTTTTATATGGTTTTATTTCTTTGGATGACAAATTTACAAATTTAAAAATATATTTTGATTTTTTTTTTGTCAAACTAATTTTTATTTACAATAAAAAAAATCAAAAATTTCAAAAAAAATCAAACCTCTTTCGAAGCTTCAAGTTACAAGGAGCTGTCAAACAAAAACTGATCAACCACATATACATATTTCAACACTGCATTCCATGATGGAAAATCCCAGAATCCTTCACATAATGTTTGACCGAGAAGCCAATTCTAAATTTGTTAAGGTCAATCACTTCGCATAAAATATTCACCCCTTGGATCACTCTGTTTCGTTTGAAAATTTTAAAAATATTTTTTTGAATTTTGAATTTGTAAATTTTCAGTATTTTTTTAATATTTTAGTTTTAATTTTTTAATTTTAGATCCTCTTAATCTTGGTATACTTAAAAAGTACAAATTTTATGAAAAAAATATATTTTAAAAAATCACTAAACAAAAAATAATAAAAAAAACTCAATACAATTTCACATTTTTATCTTGATAGCCAAGCAAAATAAATAAATAAAGCATTCATCTTGAGAAAAATTAATCTAAGGTCCCTCTCCCGTTTTTAATAATGGAAGAGATTCATAATATTAAATTATGATGTATAAGGTCCCTTAATCCCTGACACCTATATATCACAAAGAAATTTGATCCCCTAAAATCAAACTGCATCTCCCTCTCTTCCTCTCTCTCTGATCTTCTCTTTCCGACGAACTGCACCTCCCTTGCTGGAGAGAGAGAGAGAGAGAGAGAGAGAGAGAAAGAGCAATGGAAACGCTAACGACACTTGTGCGGAGATTGGAGCCCTAGACGAAGACAATCAAAGTAGAGAGTGATGAGATGGGGATAAGAAATAGCAGTTTCTCATTCATGGTGGGAACAGTGTGCGGAATATACATAGCTCAGAACTACAATGTACCCAACATTCGAAATGTCACAACCCCAAACCGTCCCTAGTAGGATGGTGCCGTGATGGCCAGTAATCCGTGATTACCGAAGGCCAGCTTACAAAGATCAAACACAATCAGAGTGTAATATATGGGGCTCACAAATACGGAAGCAATAAATCAAAATACAAGTGGTCCATAAGAGCTGTGCATAGATCCAATGTAACGACGTACATGATATAGTTTCACATTCGGTTGATAATAAACCAAAATACATATTACATCTTGATCAAAAGGCTTCTAAAGCCGACATGTGCAAATACAGAAATCACAAGCCAAAGAAGCATAATCTTCAAGATTTGCCGACGTAAATACAAATTTGCCGACATAAAACAAGTCAAGCCGACATGACAAGAATCCAAAACAAGCTTTGCAAAACACGTCTAGGCGTTGCCGCCGTCCTGCTCATCACCTACATATATATAGAGAGGGTGAGCTTGGATACTCAGTGAATGGTACTTGTAATAAAGGTTTTGCATGAATATAGCCGAAGTCTTTTCAAAACAAAACATGCCAAAACCATACGAATATTAGCCGAGATCCTTTCAGAGCAAAACACATCAAAACTTTATCAAATCAAGAGATGAACCGTATTTATCTATCAAGTCTTACAAGTCTCAAGGGATGCTTACTAGCATCGGCAGAACGCGAATCAAGCTTTCCGAACAAACAAATCTACGCGGTAAACCGTCAGTGGCAAAACAAAGACTGCACGATCCGTAATCGATTAGTCAAAGGTATTGCGAAAGTTTATAGTCCTCCAGCACAAGAGACTTGTGTTACTTAAGCCCGTAGCTCTTTTTAACACGATGGTCTTGTGTTACTTAGGCCCATAGCCCGCTTTAACACGATAGTCTTTCCAAGAAAGGACCGTATCTTTTTATACTTAGTGCTGCGAAAGTTTAGAGTCCTCTAGCACAAGGGACTTTTCAAAGATGGCATCAAAACAAAGCTTATACTTGATACATCAAAATAGGGCTAATCATTCATGCTTAACAAATATTTTCATCAAAACAAAGCAAAGCAAGATTTATCAAAACAGTATAACATAGCTTTATTAGAAATACCACTCACATAGATCTTCTCGGGTGTAGGCTCAAAGCAAAGATCAAGGACCTACAATCACATGGCAAATACATTCTCAAAACAAGCTTTACCGGCATGCAAATGATCTTGGCATTCTCACCAAATCCAAGTCAATAACAAAGCAAAGCATGCTGGGAGTTAAAACACTGTTTTCCACTTCATGGAAACACACTGGGTACCATCCAGGTCTTGCCAAGGTCCCACACCTCCTCGCCGAGGTGTGGTCCTGATGGCCACGTCCAAAACGAAATTGAGGAAAACCAGGGTTTTCCCCTTGAAGAATGCAAGGAACAAGATCATCAAGAACATCAAGAACATGTATGCTGAAATCATAGCTTGTTTATACAAAATCTGAAGTTTCATGCAAAGAGTTCAAAAAAACATGGACCTGGGTACCCACACAAGGAAATCATGTGAAAACACACACCAAAACATGGTTCTTGCCACAAGCTTTCGGATCAAAACAAGACTTTTCTTTAAGAACACATGAACACTATTTTCTCTTTCAAAAACCAACTTCAAATCGATGCATGATATGCACAACAGATTCGATCATGCAATACAGCTAGATGGTCAATAAGAACAATCAAAGTGGATCAAGATTCTTACCTCAAAGCTCGAATCTAACGGTTCAAACTCCAAAGATCACACTTGGAAATTACTCTCTCACTCTAAAACTTCTTCTCCCTCTTCTAGAGTTTCTCTCTCTTCAAGAACAAAGTCTTACAACAAAATGATACAAAGTGATATGTTTTTAGGCCTGTCGGCTGACTTAGCCTTCAGCCCGGACACGTGGCACTACCGGGTTGGTTCAACTCAAAAAGGTGACTGATTGACAAGACAAGTCTATGACAAAGCGTATGCAACAAGCTAAGACAAGACACATCGGCAAGCAATGACATCGGCTAAAGACAAAGCTTCGGCAAGTAGGATAACAAAGACATCGGCTAGGGAGGACGACACTTGACTAAGCTGTGCCACACCTTGGCCTGGGTGTACCATACCTCGGCCTAGGTCATACCTGCCCAGGGGCAAAGATCACTGATTTCAAAATATCTCGGCTAACATGCCGGGGTGAAGATGGAGGTCAACCAAGTGGTTCCAAAATGGTTCTAAGTACAAAGGTTCAAAGGTGAACTAAGCTCAAGATGACCTCGGCTACACACCAAGCAAGGAACAAAATCATGCAAGCAGCACCTTGAACAAGGCAAGACAAAACAAGATAAACAAGATTTGCAATCATAACAAGACAAGATCATACAGGAATGTATGCAAGCATGGCTAAGTCAAAATGAGGGTTGTTACATCCTACCCCCCTTAAAGAAGTTTGGTCCCCAAACTTTGGTTATCTTGTTCCAAGAACAATTCTGGATATCGAATTCTCATCTCCTCTTCCATTTCCCATTTGGCATCCTTGCCGTAATGCTCTTTCCATTCCACCTTTACCATTGGTATCGACTTGTTTCTCAACTGTCTAACTTGTCTGTCGATAATACACATCGGCTTCTCTTCATAGCCTAAATTCTCATTAACTTCAACCCCAGAATAGTCAACCACATGCAGTGGATCCCGAATATACTTTCTCAACATTGAAACGTGGAACACATTGTGGACTTGGCTTAATCCTGGTGGTAAAGCAAGTCTGTAGGCAACGGAGTTAACCTTGTCAAGAATTTCAAATGGCCCAATGTAACGAGGTGCTACCTTTCTTCCCAAATCTGGAAACTCCTTTCATTGGTGAAACTTTCAGGAATACATGATCCCCAACTTCAAATTCCAAATCTCTTCTCCTCTGGTCGGCATAGCTCTTCTGTCGGCTCTGGGCAGTTTTAATTCTCTGTTGAATAAGTTTAATCTTCTCTATTGTTACTTGAATTAATTCGGGACCAAGCGGAGCTCTGTCTCCAACTTCGGTCCAACATATCGGCGACCTACACTTTCTTCCGTACAAAGCTTCATATGGTGCCATGCCAATGCTAGCTTGATAACTGTTGTTGTAAGCGAATTCCACTAAGGGCAAGTGCGCTCCCCAACTTCCTAGGAAGTCCAATACACAAAGCCTAAGCATGTCTTCAAGTGTCTGAATTGTTCTCTCTGTTTGCCCGTCCGTCTGGGGATGAAAAGCTGTACTAAATCTCAGTTCGGCTCCGAAAGCCCTCTGTAGACTCTGCCAGAATCTAGAAACAAATTTAGGATCTCGGTCTGACACAATTGACATCGGTACTCCGTGGAGTCTAACAATCTCGTTTACATATAACAAGGTAAGTTGATCGGCATTAAAGGTAGTCTTAACAGGCAAAAAGTGTGCTGACTTAGTTAATCTATCAACAATAACCCAAATCGAATCCATACCTTTCTGTGTCTTCGGCAACCCAATCACAAAATCCATGGAGATGTGTTCCCATTTCCACTCAGGAATCGGCAAAGGTTGAAGAAGTCCTGCTGGCCTCTGATATTCTGCTTTTACTTGTTGACAATGCAAACACTGGGACACGAATTAGGCTATTTCTCTCTTCATATTTGGCCACCAAAACGTCTGTTTCACATCTTGATACATCTTGGTATTTCCGGGGTGAACAGCAAACTTGGAAGCATGAGCTTCCTGCAAAATTTTTCTTTTCAAATCTGGAATTGTCACGACCCAAACCCGGCCCTATGGGTTTAGCAAAGAATCGCGATGTCAAGAGATTCGAAGGCCTCTGTAACGATATCTGAGAGAACGAGTTCGAGAACTGGCGGAATATCTGATATATAACTAGTGTCCATTGAGCTGTGAAAATCTGTATGCCAAAAACATTTTTCATACATATATGCATTCAAACCGATCTGATATACAATCGGTACAAACATTCAAGAGGACTTAATCCTCGATTACGGTCTTGATAAAAGCAGATCTATCTGATCTATCTGAGAACGTGCAACAATACAAAACAGTAGGAGACTAGTGGGGACACAAAAACACCCCAAGCCATGACATGGCGTCTCGGAACCTCACAGTGAGGCACATAGGCTGGCTGACAAAACTGGGGACCAATCCCACGCTCCTAGCTCTGGTTCGGCTGCTGAGAACCTACATATATATATAAACAGTGAGCTAAAGCCCAGTGAATAACAATAAGCGTAAAGAGGTTATGAATGAATGTCCTTACAGTAATGAAATCAGTTCATTTAAACCAGAGTTCGATCTTCTGATATTTGATCAAACAGTCATATATGGTACATCCAATAGCCTATAAACAGTTGGTCCTTAACTGACCCAACAGTAATGATGGCCATCAATCACTATGGTTCCACAAGGAAACCGTGAGCTCATAACGATCAATAACAATGGGTGCTAAGGATGCCTGTCTGATTCAGAAATAGGACATACATTCATTCATAAATAACATCGATTCGAAAGCAGTTGATGATATTCAAAAGATAACCATTTTGAACATATCTTTACACATCTCATACTCACGGATTGGGCTATCAATAGCTAGAGCGGCGTCCGTAAGCCAACCCTAAGCGATGTGAGAATAGAACACACACTAAGTTTACGATCGGAAAGGATGATAATTAAATCCCTAAATTTCCTCGGTGTGGTTCTATGCTTAAATCCTCATTAAGATGTCTTAAACTAGGCCTAAGAATGCCTAGGATGCGATGAGGATGCAAAAATACGATTGGAAGGCACTTTCAAAAGTTTCTTTGAAACAGGGTCTCGCTCGGCGAAATCTTCCTTCGCCGAGCGAGCTTCCAAAATCAAAGGCTTCGCTCGAGCGAACAATCCTTCGCCGAAGCGCCTGATGAAACAGTAAAAATACTGGATGCTCAATTTCTTCGCCCGATGCTCGCTCGATGCTCTCGGCGAGCTACCAAAATAAAGGGTTCGCTCGGCGAGCCTACCTTCGCCAGCGGTGCGATGAAACGATAAAAATCTTGGATGTTAAATTTACGCAGCGATACCACGCTCGATGCCGCCGAGCGAGCTTGCAAAATCGCGAGGGCTCGCTCGGCGAGAATCGCTCGGCGAGGAAGCAAAATCTGGAATTTCAGTTGTCTCCCAAGTTCGAACCAAGCATTCAAACACTCAAATCTCATCCTCTTGGCCCCAAATTCTGAAAAACACTTTAAACTCAATGCATTACAAGTTTCAAAAGCTATTTTGTACATGCAAGGGCCAAGGGTTGATCAATTAAGCCAATTTCAAACCATTTTCAAGAACAAGTTTAAAACATGCAATGCATGAGCTTCAAACCCAATTTAATCTTCAAATCTTGCTCTAGAGAGCTCAATAGTTGGAAAACATTCTAAAATCATGAACTATAATGAAAGCATGGACATGCATGTATCATTCAAGCATGAATTCAACTCCAAATTCACTAATCTCTACATGCATGCATGAATTCTATCTTGAATCAACCTATATGAGCTCAATCATGGTTTAATTCTACAAATGAGCAAGAATCATGTAAGATAAGACTCAAAACCACAAGAAGAACATAGATTTCTCTTACCTAGAGTCTAAATTCAAGTCTAGCAAGCTCAATTCATGCACATACACTTCAATCTTCAAGTCACCAAACAAATCATCAAGAACAAGATGAATCTAACCCTCTCTCACTCTCTCTCTAAGTAATTTCGGCTATGGTCAAGAACAAGGGCTGATGAAATGATGCTCAACATGTAATAAGGCTCATTATAATTGTTTAAACAAAAGGTCCACTAAGGTGGCAATTTAGTAATTAAGTTGAACTTGGCAATTAACTCATTTTAATCTAGTTTAATCATTCATAATCAATTTTCAGATAAAAATACCATAAAATCATAAATATTCTACTGATCATAACACATCAAACGGTTTCCAAATCGGCCGCCGATAAGGCCTTCAATTAACAGTTTAAACACATACATTTAAACAGGTAGTCAAACAATCAACAGATAAAACATGCAATTCAGTATGTAAACTTATTCAGTTTCAGTTTCGATTTCAATCGGTCTGTCCAGTACTTTAATCAGTTCAATTATCAGTCATTAACAGTCCGGTTTATCAGTAATCAGTATATAATTCAGTGGTTATACGGTAATCAATACGAGGGTTGTTACAGGAATGTCGGCCACGCACAATCTTCCTTCAAACTTGAGCACCTGGTTCTCAATAGTATACCCTGATTTCGGCTTTGTAACAATCTCATCGGCTACCTTTCTGAAGAATTTGTTCTCCATTTGTCTTGTGTAACAACCTCATCGACATCAATAACCAATGAATTATATAACGACATCGCTAAACCGAATCGATAATGACTGATAATTGGATTAACCTAAGTACTGAATGGACTGATTGAAATCGAAACTGAAATTGAATAAGTTTATCTATTGAATTGCATATTGCATCTGTTTGATTGATTGATTATCTGTTTGAAATTATATGTTTAAACTGCTAATTGAAGGCCTTATCGGCGGCCGAATTAGAAACCGTTTAGAGTTTTGGAATCCGTAGAATAATTGTGATTTAATGGTATAATTATCTAAGAATTGATTAGGAATGATTAAATGGATTAAAATGAGTTAATTGAAATGTTGACCTTATTTACACTATTGCCATAGTTAGTGGACATTTTGTTTAATATTATTATTGTGCCTTATACACTTAGATAAACATCTTCATCAGCCCTTATTCTTGGATCCCAACCGACCAAACTTAGAGAAATAGAGAGAGAGTGAGAGAATTAAGCTCATTTGTTGAAATTGCTCAAGAGTTTGAAGATTTGTAGCATAATTGCTAAATTAAGCTTGCTAGACTTGGAATTGTCACCCTAGGTAAGGAATTCATTGTCCTCTTGTTGTCTTGAAGCTTCACCTTGCATGTATCATGGTTATAGAGAAGTTAAGGCATGAATTTGCTCAAATATGTTGAATTGGACCTTAATTGTTGCATGCATGTTGAGTTTAGTGAGTTTGGAATTGAGTTCTTGGCTAATTGTCACATGCATGTCTATGTTTTTTATAAAGTCCATGTTTTCCACATTGTTTTCAAAGATTGGAGCTCAATAGAGCAAGCTTTGAAGCTTGAATTTGGTTTAAAACTCATGCATTGCATGTTTGAAATTTGTTCTTGAAATTGGGTTTGAAAAATGGTTGTAATTGACTCACCTTTGGGGCTTGAATTCATAAATTGGCTTTTGAAACTTGTTATTCATTGTTTTAGAATGTATTTTCTAGAATTTGGGGCCAAGAGGTTGAGTTTTGGATGGTTGAATGCTTGGTTCGAACTTGGGAGACAAATCTGGAAATTCCAGATTTGGCTTCCTCGCTCGAGCGAAGGATTCATCGCTCGAGCGAGCCCTTTGGTTTTGTAAGCTCGCTCGAGCGAGAATCGAGCGTGGTATCGCGCGTAAAAATCGAGCATCCAGTACTTTTACTGTTTCATCGCATCGCCGAGCGAAGGATTGTTCGCTCGACCGAAGCCTTTGATTTTGGAAGCTCGCCGGCGAAGGAAGGCTTTCGCCGAGCGAGACCCTGCTTTTCAAAGAACTTTTGAAAAATGCCTTCCAACTGTATTTTTGCATCCTCATCCCATCCTAGGCATTCTTAGGCCTAGTTTAAGGCATCTTAATGAGGTTTTAGCCATAGAACCACACCGAGGAAATTTAGGGATTTATTATCATCCTTCCCGACTGTGAACTTAGTGTGTGTGTTCTAATTGTTAACTGTTTAGGGTTGGCTCTCGGGGACGCGCTCTAGCTGCTATTAGCCCAATCTCTGTGAGTAACGTTTGTGTAAAGATATGTTCAAAATGTTTATCTTTTGAATCTCGAATCAAGCTTATCGAATGAATGTATGTCTGTGATTCTCGAACTGCATGTGGGCATCCTTAGCAATCATTTATCGTTATTCTGAGCTCTGTCGGTCCCCTTGTGGAACCATCTTGCATCGATCGATGGCCATCATTATTGTTGGGTTCATAAGACTCGGTCCTTTTGGACCCATCGTTTATAGGCTAATGGATGTACCACATATGGATTGATCGAAATCTTGAAAGATCGAAATATTGTTTAATGAACTGATTTCATTCTCGTAAGGACATTCATTCATAACCTCTTTACGTCAGTATGTTAGTCACCGGGCTTTAGCTCATGCTTATATATATATGTAGGTTCTCGGCAGAATCGGAGCTAGGAGCGTGGTCGGTCCCCGCTTTTGTCAAGCCACTTATGTGCCTCATCTGCGAGGTTCCGAGTTGCCATGCTATGGCTTGGGGTGTTTTTATTGTCCCCATTGCCTCCTCACCGCTTTGTGCTATTGTATAGATCTCATCGTTATATCAGTCTTGTTGTCTAGGATTTGATCCTGTCATCGACTGTGTAAATGATTGTATAGACTGCTCAATGAATGCATGAAAAATGTTTTTGGCATCTGATTTTCACATTTCAATGGACACTAGTTATTTATCAGATTGGCTTCCGCCAGCCTCAGATTGCTTTAATCAGATATCGCTCAAGAGGGCCTTGATAATCTCGGACATTCTTGGCGATTCTGAGTGCTAAACCCATAGGGCCGGGTTTGGGTCGAGACATCTTGCCTTCACTTCCTCAACGATAGTTGGTTCCACTGAAATCATGGTTAGACATGCCAAATTTCCAACTGACTTTCTGCTCAAAGCGTCGGCTACACTGTTAGCTTTACCTGGGTGATATTGAATTTGCATATCATAGTCTTTCAACAACTCAAGCCATCTTCTCTGTCTTAAATTCAATTCTTTCTGAGTGAACAGGTACTTTAAACTCTTATGATCTGTAAAGACCTGACAAGAAGCTCCATACAAGTAGTGACGCCAAATCTTTAAAGCAAATACAACGGCTGCTAACTCCAAATCATGGGTAGGATAGTTCTTTTCATGTGGCTTCAACTGATGAGATGCATATGCTATGACTTTACCCTTTTGCATCAATACACAACCCAAACCCTTATGCGATGCATCACTGTAGATATGAAACTCTTCATTACCTGATGGAAGTACAAGTACTGGTGTTGTAACCAACCTCGTCTTCAGTTCCTGGAACGCTGACTCCCGATCTTCAGTCCATTCATACAGTGCTCCCTTCTTAGTCAATTGCGTCAATGGAGTTGCAATCCTTGAGAAATCCTTCACAAACTTCCTGTAATAACCTGCAAAACCCAGAAAACTACGAATCTCGAACACATTAGTCGGCCTCGGCCAATTCACTACGGCTTCAATTTTGCTAGGATCAACCGAGATACCCTCTTCATTAATCACATGACCCAAGAACGAGATAGTAGAAAGCCAATACTCACACTTGTTAAACTTAGCATATAATTTCCGCTCTCTCAAAATCTGTAAGGCAAGTCTCAAATGGTTTTCATGTTCAGCTTTACTCTTGGAATAGATCAATATATCATCAATGAAGACAACTACAAACTCATCTAAATATGGCTTGAAGACTCTGTTCATTAAATCCATAAATGCGGCAGGGGCATTGGTCACCCCAAAAGGCATTACTAAAAACTCGTAGTGGCCATATCTTGTCCGAAAAGCAGTCTTCTCAACATCCTCGGCTTGAACTTTAAGCTGATGGTAACTCGACCTAAGGTCAATCTTAGAAAAGACTCGTGCTCCTTGTAGTTGATCAAGCAAATCATCAATCCTAGGCAATGGGTACTTGTTCTTAATGGTGACCTTATTAAGTTCTCTATAATCAACGCAAAGACGAAGTGTGCTGTCCTTTTTCTTAACAAATAAAACGGGTGCTCCCCATGGTGAAGTGCTCGGCCTAATGAATCCCTTATCCAACAATTCCTGCAATTGCAGGTTCAGTTCCCTGAGTTCAGCTGGGGCCATTCTATAGGGTGTTTTGGAGATCGACTGTGTTCCCGACATGATATCAATAGTAAACTCTATTTCTCTATCGATTAAGTGGCCAGGCAACTCGTTTGGGAATACGTCGGGGAATTCGTTAACAACTGGGATGTCGGCTAAATTAACATTTCCATTCTGATCACTCAGTATACTACACAAGTAGCCTCGACACCCTTTCTGAATTAACTTATAGGCCTTAATGGACGAAATCAAGTAAGGTGGGGACACTACCCCTTTACCTTGGAAAATAACCTCGGCTAGGTTTGGGGGTTTCAGTATGACACTTTTCGAAACACAATTAATAGATGCATGATTTGCGACTAACCATTCCATTCCCAGTATAACATCAAAATGAGTTATGTCCAAAGGCATTAAATCTACTAACAATTCAACATTCTCAATCATAACAACACATGCTCTATAAATGGATGCAACAATCATAGATCTCCCAGATGGAGTAGACACAGATAATACATAATCAAGGAGTTCTAGCGGTCTATTCAGCTTCTCAGCAAATTTATCAGATACAAACGAATGCGTAGAACCCGAATCAATCAATACATAAGCAGTTTGGGAGCAAATTAGGAGTATACCTGACACCACTGTCTCAGCGTTCTGAGTGTCTCCCGGTACTAGCGCAAATACTCTGCCCTGTCTTATCTGCCCTTTTCCAACATTACCCTTCTGAACGGAACCCGAGATATTATCACCTTTCTTGTTGTTATCAGCCTTTGTCTTAGGGCAATCTCTCACATAATGACCCATTTCGCCACATTCATAACAAGTTCCAGACGTCCGACGACAAACCCCAAAATGTTGCTTCCCACAATCCGAACACGTCGGTTTAGCATTACCCTCCTGTCTTAGATTACCGGCACTGCCCATGTTCGTCTTCTTCTTGGTGCCCACTTGTGCTCGGCGATTGTCATAGTTCTGCCTCTTTCGCTGGTTTTCTCCCGAGCTTTGATATCGATTCAAGTTAGCTTCGGCTAGAATGGCTTTGTCCAACACTTCGGCGTAAGTCGGCATATTGTGGAAGTTAACCCGGTCTTGAATTGGTCCGCGAAGCCCACTCTCGAACTTTCTAGCTTTCATATATTCATCGTTGGCCATGTGGGGTGCAAACCTCGCCAATTCAGTAAAAGCACGGTCGTATTCCGCCACTGTTCGGTTGCCTTGCGTCAAAGTCTGAAATTCGGTAGCCTTGCGGTTTCGAACACTTAGGGAAAAGTGTTTGTTGTAGAACAACTCCAAAAATCTGGTCCAGGTTAAGTCTGGATTGCTTTCTCGAACCATCATCCACCATCTGCGAGCGTCATCATCTAGTGTGAATGCTGCCAATGTCACATTCTGAGTGTCAGTGCTAGGGAAGATCTCGAACAACTTTTCCATTTCCAAAACCCACGCCTCAGCCTTTATCGGCTCTATACCCCCAAAGAATCTCGGTGGTTTCAATTTCTTAAACTCCCTGATCAAAGCTATCGTGCCATCCCCATATAAGGCTGGCTGCGGAGGAACTTGCGACACTGGAGGAGGTGGAGGCGGTACTACATTTCGGCTGTTGGTTTGCTCGGCCTGAGTCGAAGTAGCACTAGCGTACTGCTGTCTCGTTTGCCTCAACTCGCGGGCCAAACCTTCAACTAATCTTTCCAGTCTGTCCAATCTGTCTTCGGGCCGATCTCGGCCAATTGGTGGTCTACCTCTCCTCATGATGCTATGAGTATGCAAAGTGTGACTTTTAAAACATGATACGCAAATAACCACGTAGGCAAGTAACAAATAGGCATGTCGAGACAATGCACACCTTGTTCAAATAGCAAGTACTATGATGCAATCCTAACATCTTTCTAAGGGAAATCCTATGCTCTTTAGGACTCAAAGTGTGTGAATAACATATACTGAGGAACTTGTGCTCTGATACCATTCTGTCACGACCCCAAACCGCCCCTAGTAGGATGGTGCCGTGATGGCCAGTAATCCGTGATTACCGAAGGCCAGCTTACAAAGATCAAACACAATCAGAGTGTAATATATGGGGCTCACAAATACGGAAGCAATAAATCAAAATACAAGTGGTCCATAAGAGCCATGCATAGATCCAATGTAACGACGTACATGATATGGTTTCACATTCGGTTGATAATAAACCAAAATACATATTACATCGTGATCAAAAGGCTTCTAAAGCCGACATGTGCAAATACAGAAATCACAAGCCAAAGAAGCATAATCTTCAAGATTTGCTGACGTAAATACAAATTTGCCGACATAAAACAAGTCAAGCCGACATGACAAGAATCCAAAACAAGCTTTGCAAAACACGTCTAGGCGTCACCGCCGTCCTGCTCATCACCTACATATATATAGAGAGGGTGAGCTTGGATACTCAGTGAATGGTACTAGTAATAAAGGTTTTGCATGAATATAGCCGAAGTCTTTTCAAAACAAAACATGCCAAAACCATACGAATATTAGCCGAGATCCTTTCAGAGCAAAATACATCAAAACTTTATCAAATCAAGAGATAAACCGTATTCTTCTATCAAGTCTTACAAGTCTCAAGGGATGCTTACTAGCATCGGCAGAACGCGAATCAAGCTTTCCGAACAAACAAATCCACGTGGTAAACCGTCAGTGGCAAAACAAAGATTGCACGATCCGTAATCGATTAGTCAAAGGTACTGCGAAAGTTTATAGTCCTCCAATACAAGGGACTTGTGTTACTTAAGCCCGTAGCTCTTTTTAACACGATGGTCTTGTGTTACTTAGGCCCGTAGCCCGCTTTAACACGATAGTCTTTCCAAGAAAGGACCGTATCCTTTTATACTTAGTGCTGCGAAAGTTTAGAGTCCTCTAGCACAAGGGACTTTTCAAAGATGGCATCAAAACAAAGCTTATACTTGATACATCAAAATAGGACTAATCATTCATGTTTAACAAATACTTTCATCAAAACAAAGTAAAGCAAGATTTATCAAAACAGTATAACATAGCTTTATTAGAAATACCACTCACATAGATCTTCTCGGGTGTAGGCTCAAAGCAAAGATCAAGGACCTACAATCACATGGCAAATACATTCTCAAAACAAGCTTTACCGGCATGCAAATGATCTCAGCATTCTCACCAAATCCAAGTCAATAACAAAGCAAAGCATGCTGGGAGTTAAAACACTGTTTTCCACTTCATGGAAACACACTGGGTACCATCCAGGTTTTGCCGAGGTCCCACACCTCCTCGCCAAGGTGTGGTCCTGATGGCCACGTCCAAAACGAAATCGGGAAAAACCTGGGTTTTCCCCTTGAAGAATGCAAGGAACAAGATCATCAAGAACATCAAGAACATATATGCTGAAATCATAGCTTGTTTATACAAAATCTGAAGTTTCATGCAAAGAGTTCAAAAAAACATGGACCTGGGTACCCACACAAGGAAATCATGTGAAAACAAACACCAAAACATGGTTCTTGCCACAAGCTTTCGGATCAAAACAAGACTTTTCTTCAAGAACACTTGAACACTATTTTCTCTTTCAAAAATCAACTTCAAATCGATGCATGATATGCAAAACAAATTCGATCATGCAATGCAGCTAAATGGTCAATAAGAGCAATCAAAGTGGATCAAGATTCTTACCTCAAAGCTCGAATCTAACGGTTCAAACTCCAAAGATCACGCTTGGAAATTACTCTCTCACTCTAAAACTTCTTCTCCCTCTTCTAGAGTTTCTCTCTCTTCAAGAACAAAGTCTTACAACAAAATGATACAAAATGATACAAAGTGATATGTTTTTAGGCCTGTCGGCTGAATTAGCCTTCAGCTCGGATACGTGGCACTACCGGGTTGGTTCAACTCAAAAAGGTGACTGATTGACAAGACAAGTCTATGACAAAGCGTATGCAACAAACTAAGACAAGACACATCGGCAAGCAATGACATCGGCTAAAGACAAAGCTTCGGCAGGTAGGATAACAAAGACATCGGCTAGGGAGGACGACACTTGACTAAGCTGTGCCACACCTTGGCCTGGGTGTGCCACACCTCGGCCTAGGTCATACCTGCCCAGGGGCAAAGATCACTGATTTCAAAACATCTCGGCTAACATGCCGGGGTGAAGATGGAAGTCAACCAAGTGGTTCCAAAATGGTTCTAAGTACAAAGGTTCAAAGGTGAACTAAGCTCAAGATGACCTCGGCTACACACCAAGCAAGGAACAAAATCATGCAAGCAGCACCTTGAACAAGGCAAGACAAAACAAGATAAACAAGATTTGCAATCATAACAAGACAAGATCATACAGGAATGTATGCAAGCATGGCTAAGTCAAAATGAGGGTTGTTACACGAAATCTTGCTAACACTGCCATTTTCATGGCCAAACACATCGAAGAGAGGTATCAGAATCCCAAGAAAGGTGAAGATTAACACTTCGTGTTGGTTTATAGGTTTCTTACAACACGACTAATTTAGGGTAGCAACACGACTCGTCCCTCATAGTATGGTTCGTCTCATACCTTGAATATGAAAAAAAAGAAAACCAATGTATGGAAAGCATTCAACAATCACAAAAAGCCGAATACTTGAAGAAATAATGAAATATATATATATATATATATATGAAACTTCTAAAACACCATACAAACCTTTACATAATCAAAAACCAAAAAGAAAACCTAATTACATAGGTAGGGTTTCATCAAAATCCTATAAAAGAAGAGTCTAGCCACTCATGGAGGAGTGGGAAGAGGTAGAAGAGATGGAATCCTCCATGGGAATTTGCTTTAAAGATTGAGAATCACCTTTTTCCAAACCCTAGCCTCATCTTTCTCCTTCAATTTTTCAGAACCCTGTTCTAGCCTCTTTTCTGTCTTTTTATACTTTTGTTGTCTTTCAAACAGGTTCAAAACAGTGACACGAAATTCGAGGTACGGCCACATGTGCAGAAGTGGTCACTGCACGTGCGGGAAGGGGTGCCGCACATACAAGAAGATTAGGCCTTGTTTGGCTACGACGTAAAGGCCGCACGTATGGGAATGGACCTCCGCACGTGCGTAAAGAACTTTTCTTTCCAAAATTTTGCATTTTTACTCATTTTATGCTTCCACTATGTACAACCTGATTAACATTAAACAAGCATAAAATATATGGTTTGACAAGCAAGTAATGTTAAAAAATCCTCATTAACGGCCTCAGTGAGGCACAATTCGGCCTCAATCACTCATCCAATCATTTTTTTCTTCCACTTTTTCATATACAAAACAAAACTATGCAATTGAGAGTTTTGTATTGGAAACTTAAGAATTCAATGAAATTAAAGGTTAGTTGATTTCAATCACTCAGTACATATGCATATATGGATATTTATGGTTTATGTGTATAGATGTATGATAAGATTATTATCGTATGAGATTGAAAGATGAAGGGATTTGTTGCTGAAATTATCATTAAAATAGTATTCCTTTGATTATAGAGACCACTACTGAGATTATGATGGTGGTGGAAGTATATCATTTGCTAGAGAAATTTGCAAATCAAAGAAATTTGTGCAAACCAAAGAAATTCCAATTTGGAGACCATTACTGAGCTTATTATGGTGGTGAAAACATATCATTTTCCAGAGAAATTTGTGCAAGCCAGAGAAATTTGTGCATTCCAGAGAAATTTTTATTTGGAGACCACTACTTAGATTATTATGGTGGTGGAAGCATATTATTTGTCAGAGAAATTTATAAACTAGAGAAATTTACAAACCAGAGAAATTTGTGCAAACCAAAGAGTGGAAAGTACAGGGAAATTTGGATCTAGATTGAAATTTCTTTGGATTGATGTACGAGGAACCTTAGACATTATAAAAATATTGGATATCTTTTATGTGTTGGAAAATAATGATTTTCGGCAACTTTAATTCGAAACTAAAGTGGAATCCAACCGCTGGTTGAGGTGGGTCTGAGTGGTTTTCTATTTTCTCAAGTGAAAAGATTACAATATAAAAATGATGGGCCGAAATCATTGAGTTATGAATGAGAATTGTCTCATAAAGAGGGCATCAATAGAAGTTGGGCTTGTGCCTAGGCTTAGACTTGGACTTAGTTTTAGTCTTGGTCTAGAGTGGCCTAGGCTTGTGTATGTATATGTGTTGGACTTAGTCTTGGGCATGGGCTTTGTGCTATGCTGGACTGGGTTTGTCTTATGCATATGTTTTAGACTGGGTGTGGATCGGATTGTAATCCAATACCCGTATCTATTTTTGCGACCCATCTAGTTGGATGATTTAAATAGCATTATATTTATATATATATATATGTATATTCATTTATTCAACCTTTGTAAACTCTCATCTTTTGATGATAAAGTTGATGATCATTATGCACAAGGGAGTTTTGCACCTTTGTAACTTTAGCCCTAAAGGCTAGAGTTAATGGCCATTGATGCTAGATTTTATGGTAGCCTTCATGGTTAAAACCTCTTCCCTACAAGTATAAAAAGGGCCTTTCCCCTCCAACTTAAGAGAAGAATTTAGAGAGTTTTGATAGAAAAGTTAGAGATGGTTTTTTACACCAAAGAAAAATTTTCTTATCTTTTGCTAGTCCCTTCTTTAATTCTTGTTAGAGAGGGTGCAACCATTATCAAGTTCGCCAAAACTAACCGAAGGTGTTTCTACGTTAGCCCGGTCTAAACCGTCGTATCTTGGGAGACAAAAGTCGACGTTCCTCCAGCACCCATGGTGAGGCGGCTAATCTGTTTTAAGGACACTGTGGTATCACACAGGCTTCGGTTTTCTTCCTTTTACTAGCTTTATTTTATTATGAATTTCTGTAAATTTTAGCATGTGATTGTTCAATATGAATCTATTTATTTTATTTAAGTTACACAATTTGTACAACATTATGTTATAAAATCTTAATATAAGGACCCTAAAAAATAAATCCCCTTCATCTTGATACAATTTCCAATTACTATGAATTTGTAACCATATATCAACTGGCTGAAACTTGGATGGTGCTTTTAAAATTGATAATTGCATTAACCCAAAAGCAAATATCTTTTCAACATGTCTTACCCATTTTTTGTGTGAGAGTTTTTCACAACCAATTTTAAATCAATATATGCCAATATAACAAAAAAATAAATAAAAGGCCGGGTGCAATTTCCACTACATGGATAAAAAAATGACAAAATAAATAAACAAATAAGATAGAGCTGTTAAAAGAGCAAACAAGTAAAATAGTAATATCAACCTGGAACTTTACACATGCCATTGCCCATTTTTCAATCAATCAACCCACATTAAAATTAAAAGCAACTTCTTTAGAGTCTCCTTTATAATTTATCCAGGAAAGTTGACAATCGCTTGTGACATTGGTGCAATTGCACACAAAGCACAAATTTCAAATTCACCTAGTTGTACCCACCCGTAAGGTTTTCCTAGCATCATCAACTCAACAAACAAGAATACACACTCAGAGCTAATAGCTTATTCAATTTAGATCATAGTCCGATAAAACGTAATCATAACAACTAAATAGTTTCCATAGATATATGTGATCACCTTGTAGCCTTGGTTGGTTTCTCCAACTTCTTGATCTTCATAGAATTTGAAAAAATCATGCCTTGAAAATCACCTGTGAGGCAAAAAGCCAAATCTAAATAGCTTATACAGAAACCAGAGGACAAAAATGCTTAAAAAAGGATTAAACACATGTTCTCATATACTTTGTTTCTTTCTTCTTTACTTTCTTTTCTTTCGGATGGAAAACATAGATGTCTCAACAACATATGTCGTTTCTTAGTTGGTTTAGTTAACAAATCGAGAGATGCCCAAAAAAGGTTGACATCAAAAGAAGAAATTTATTAAGAAAATTAGAAAGGATAAAAGTGCTAAAACAAGAACAAAGTACAAACATATAATTTCATCTATTTGTTTGTTTGTTTGTATTAGGTTATACTTTTAATTTAGCATAAATTCATTTCAAAATTTATTTCATTTCATTAAAAAGAAGGCTATATACAATTACTATCTATTTTAATTTCATATACTTATGCTCTATTTGTTTTTTGCAAAAAATAAAAATAAAAAAATTCTATGAGATTTTTCAAAAAATGTGTATTGTATAAAACATTGTCCTGTATATTTGGTTAGGACTCTAAAAATGATGATATACTAATAGTTGTGGTAGCGATGATGTGGATTGTGATGGTGGCAATATAGGTGGTGATAGTGTTAGTGGTAGTGACGGTGGTGGTTATAGGGTTGTTGGTGGTAGAGAGGTGATAGTGGTAACAGTGGTGCCAGACTAGGTGGGTTGAATCATAATAGAGATTTTGATACCATGTTGAAAACAAGAAGAAAAAAATCCTCGAGTACATCCATATTGGTTAGAGAATATTTGTGGTAGTTGAATCACAATAGAGTTGAATAAGAAAAACTTGCACTAAATTTGAAAATGATAATAATAAACCATTGTATTCTATTAAAGATCAGTTTACTTTGGAAGTACCCCGTCAATGGAATGAACTCTTCATACAGTAACATGAAAATTGTACTATGTGAAAATAAAAATTGATGAATCACGAAACATTTTGTCTAATAGACTTTTCATTCATCAGTGAGTCATCTAATTAGAATTTTTATTTATCAAAAGAAAAGAGATAGATTTGTCAGAGGGCGCCCACATAAGGAGAGCGAATTGCAAGCTCAGTTTGCAGAACAGACCAATATTTCGTACTGCCCCTCCAATAAGGGCCAGAGCTCGCTAGCATCACTAACCAAGGGGGGGAGAGAACTAACGAAAAAATTACCCAAGTAATTCAATAAACAAAGAAAATCGTCCTATCCTATCGAATAAGGAATTAAGTTGGACTACCTACATACTAGTCGACGAAAACAACCTCTAGACTTTGTGACCATGCAACCACATTTGCTGCGTCGGAAACACAAGCTTCTAGTGGGGTACTGCCCATTCTATGCCTACCAATGCTAATCTACTAAAACGGGGAATTTTGGGTTTCAGAGTTATCATTGGCTCAAATAAATTTAAATCAATATAGCAGAATTTGGAAATTGACTGATTAGGTGTGTTATTTTGGACAAAATAGGAGAGACAAGTCTATATAATTTGGAGATGATCATTAACTAATACTATTATAATAGTAAATTTTTTAAATTATAAAGGGGCGATCGCCCCTCTTACTCCTTCTAGTCTCTAGATCCATGCTTGGTGGTGATTATTGATTAGTTTATTGCTGTGGCACTAAAATATTAGAGATGAGGCCTACAACAGGGAATAAAATATTAGAGATGCTGCAGCGTAGGGGTGAGCGTGGTCCGGATTGGGGGTAAAACCAAGCCCAATCCGTTATTTACGATTCTTAAAAAATTAGAACTAATCCAATCCGTTTAAATCGTGGAAGCAATCCAAACCAATCCGTTTAAACACGGATTGGATCGGGTTAGGACCACGGATTCACATAATTAAAAAATATATATATATATAGAGCATTTAAATTTCATAAAAACATAAATATTTTTTGGAAAGTTAGTAAAAAGCTAGCTTTTTAGTTTTTTTTTGCTTATTTTGTCTTTTTGTAGGTAGGTTATGTGAGAGTTGATGTGACTCAAAATGGGTAAAAAGATGGAAACTGGCTTTTTATCAGCTTCCCAAAAGACTCAGTATCAAACAAAAGCAATAAACAAAAGCAATAAAACTGGATACACATTATACAAAGCAGAGTTTTCCTCTGTATTAACTAAACATAGCATCAAACAAAGGCAATAAGAAAACTGATTTTAGACAAACAAAAGCAACAAAACTCCATGAACAAAAGCAACAAACAAACAAACAAACAAAAGCATAGTAGTAGGAATGGCAACGGGGCGGGGCGGAGCCGGGGATCACCCTCCCCGTCCCTGATCCCCAATGGCCAAAACTTCCCCGTCCCGGCCCCGATCCCCGATGGGGAACCAATCACAGTCCCCATCCCCATCGGGTTTCCCCGACCCCGAAATTCCCCGATCCTCATCAACAGATCAAAAAACAACAGATCAACAGATCAAAAAAAAAAAAAACAGATGAAGCTCATCATCAACAACAAAGATCAAAAACAAAAAAATTACAAATCATCATCAACAGATCAAAATAAAATAAAATTACAGATCATCATCAACGGATCAAAAAATCAATAACAGATAAAAAAAGAATAACAGATTTGTTTTGTTCAACAACACCATCACCACCATACATGTATTACACACAAACAGATTTGTTTCAACAACAGATTTGTATTTGTTCAAAAAAAAAAAAAAAATATGCATATACACAAACAGATCTGTATTCGTTCAAAAAAAATTAAAAAAAAAATCTGTATGCACACAAACAGATCTGTATTAGTTCAAAAAAAAATTTAAAAAAAAAAAATTTGTATATATACATACACATATAAAAAATTGTTTTAACAACACCAAAAAAAAATCTATATACATACACAAAATCTATTTCAAAACAACTGAGATCTGTGTCGGAGGAGGACGATCGGGGGAGGAGGACGACGGAGGAGGACGATCGGCGGAGGAGGAGGACGAACGGCGGAGGAGGACTACGGAGTAGGCGATCGGCATCGCGGAGAGGTGCAAGAGTAAGAGTAGAAGAGAGAGAGAGAGAGAGAGAGAGAGGAAGATAGAAGGGACTGAGATGAGACTGAGGTTTGGTTTGACCAAACCCTACACACATATGTTATATATATATACAAGGGCAAAATAGTAATTTTACATCGGGAAAAACGGAGTGGGGATCGGGGCCGAGGTCGGGGCGGGTCCGGGGCTAAAACATGTATTCCCGTCCCCAGCCCGTATATCATCGAGGATTTAATTTTTAATACCACCCCCGGCCCGTCGGGGGTATTTTTCGAGGAATCACCACTCAATTCGGGGTCGTGGGATCAAGTCCCCGTCGGGCCGGGTTCCGATTGCCATCTCTACATAGTAGCATCAGCATGGAATAAGGGTTTAACTTTTATATGGAATAAGAAATGATATTATGTAAGAGAGTCTATAGTATAAATATAGACTATTTGTATACGATCCGGATCGGTTCCAATCCGGAACCATGGGGTTCAATCCGGAACCGATCCATGGCCTACGGATTTTTAAATTTTCAATCTGGAACCGAATCATAGATTCAAAAAATGAATCCAAACCTACCGGATTAGACTAGACCAGATCGAATTACGGATTATACGAATTTCTTACTCAACCCTAGCAACGTTTGATCTGTGTGTTGTAACTTGTAATTATTATTCTTCACAATGCTCATCTCTTGTAATTCTTCACAAAAGAATCATATAAATTTTTTTTTTAAATATATATTATGGTTTGAAATTTTCAATTAAGTGATAAAAAATCGTAAAATATTCCTTAGGGCAAATTATACTGTTGTACCCCTACACTTTGTATCAAATCTCACTTTGACCCCCTACATATAAAATCATGACAGTCAACCCCCTTACACTTCTGATCAAATCTCACTTTGGTCCTTGCACATGAAATTGTGACAGTCAATCCCCTGTATCTTTGGTCAAATCTCATTTTGATCTTTATACAAGTGTCAATGTCTCATTTTTGTTACTCAATTGTTTAAATTTTTAAACATAATCTATTCATGTAATAAGAATGTGACTACGACATGAGGATAAGAAAGGAAAATCATCTACATTTTCTACCAATACACACTTTATCCCAAAATTTACATCAAAATATAACTTATTAGGCTAAAACAAAATGCAGATTGTAAACAATTAAGAAAATGAATTAGGATTTTGCATAAATTGAAATCACAAAACTCTATTTTTCACAGTAACACAGTCAGTCATATGTCTTTCATCATTCTTTCTCTTTGATTTCTGTCGCATTTTTTTTTCTTTTTCAAAAGCTCTGCTTTCTTATCATTTCGTCTCAATTTTTACCATACAAACATATATATTATATTATATAACTCTCATGTGCTTATCACATAGAACAAAGTATACTAGTGAGAAATATGGTTAATTTTTTCCTCTTATCCTCATTTCGTAGTCAATTTTTGTCACATAACTAGATTTTGTTAAAGATTTAAAAATGAAGTAATAGAAAAAAGACATTGACATTTGTGTAGGGATCAAAGTGGGATTCGAGTAAAACTGCAGAGGGGTTGACTATCACGATTTCATATGTATGGATCAAAGTAGAATTTAACCAGAAAGTGTAGGGGGTTGACTGTTATGATTTCATGTGTAGGAACCAAAGTAAGATTTGGTACAAAGTGTAATTTATCCTATCCCTAAATGGAAAATTAAGGTCAACTACAAAAATTAGGTACTTACTTTAAAATTGAGGATTATAAATATCAAATTGAGTACTCCAAAATAATATAATAGAAATTTCTTTATTCTAAAATTGAGGTTGAACTTTTAAAAATAGGGTATCTAATTTGAAATTTATGTCTTTAATTTTTTAATCAAGTGAGCAAAAATGAAAAAAAAAATTTTAAATTTATTTATTCCAAGATTTACAAAAAAATAAAAAAATAAAATAAAAAGGCACTATTACAAAATAATGAAATTTATATATTTTAAAACCAAACAATGATTGCTTACTAAAACCACCACCACCACCACCACCACCACCACCACCACCACCAATCTCTACCATCAGAACACAAGATTCTAAGCACCACCAACCACCACCAATTACCCTAATAAGCATCGCCATCGTTACAATAAAAAGAAAACATCCCTTGAAATAACTACAATTTATGCACAGTAATTAGAATTACCTTGTTTAAAGGCCATTTTATTAATATTACATTTGTCATATTCAATAAAAGCAGAAAAAAAAAAATAATAAAATTCTGGTGTTGAATGGAAAGGCACTTGCAATGCCAAGATACCACTACCAACATCATCACACAAGATTTTTTTCTCTCTTCTTTAAAAAAAAATATACTAGCATATGTATAGATGATGTTGTGACTGACCAAATCATGATGGTTTGACTTCTTGTACCCTAGTCATGTGCCTAGAAAGCACCTAGAGAACCCATTCAACCATTGAGGGAAAATAAAATAAATTATGTTAACTTTTGGTAGAGTTTTAAATTATAATTTAATAATATAGTTATATTTTGTATTTTTAAAAATTATAATTTGAGTGTAAAAAATTTGTTTAGTTATAAATTTTGAAAAGAGTTTTGAATTGAGTTTAAATTTTTTGATGTGACATATAATATTTAATTCAAAAACTTACAACTTATAATCAAACATACAATCCAAAATTCTATGTAAAACTCATAAAAAAATTAAAAAATTTTTGAAAATATTTTTTATTTAAAATATAAAAATAACATGTGCTAATTTTTCCAAAAAAAAAAAAAAAAGGGAACATTGTTCCGGTCGACCGGATAGGCCAAATTTCAAAATTCAAAACTCCGCCTGAAACGAGTTTGCAAAAGTAAGTGTGGAATTAATTTTTCAAAGTTATATCTAAACACCATACTCAAATATAAATGTAAAATCATGATTAGAACTGCCAAACACACGTTTTTCCATTTTCCAAGTTCATCAACCACTCTCCAATCCACCGGTGTTTGGAAACTTGACTTTTGAGTTGTTTTTTTTTTTTTTTCACTATAAGATAAATGTTTGGGGGATGCACCAATAAATCCCAAATTAATAACTTATGCACTGTTTAGTCCTAAAAGTTTTCTTATAGACTGAAAGGTCCCATTATAATGTTAATAACATCAGATACAATGTTAATAACATCAGAGTCATGTTACAAACATTAGATTTCAAACATCTAATGTTCATCAAATTTCAATAATGTTTGAAAATATAGGATGAAAAACATCTAATGTTCATCAGATTTCAATAAATTTTGAAATTATAGAATGAAACATCAGATCATTTACATCATTTACATCATGCTGATGTAAAAATGGGACTAAATGGAGCATAAGAAAACTTTTAGGACCAAATGGTTCAACGTTTCAAAAACTAGGACTTATGGGTAAATTTTCCTAAATGTTTTACAAAATTAAAAAAATAAATTCAAACAAAATATCACATCAAATCCCATAATTATTTTATTTTTTCTCTCACAAACATCACATTAAACCACAAAAAAACCCAACTATTTTTCCAAACATAAAAAAAAAAAAGTGAAACTTTTGTAAAGTGAAATAATTATGGAATTAGATGTGATATTTTGTTTGGATGTGTTTTTTTTAGTTTTGCAAAACTTTTGTCTTTCAGTGAAAAAAATGAAAAAACAAATTGGGAACCAAGTTCCCAAACACCACACTTGTGATTGGTCCAGGAAGAAAAGGGGAAAAAAAAAAATGTTATAATTGATCCACATCATTTTGAGGGTTATGAAAGTCCCCAACTTCGGAAGTCCCAAGCATTTGTGTTCATATTATATTCTACTTTAATTAAACATAGTAAATGTAATCTCACTGTATATATAATCTATATCTTACTATAAATATATTCTACCACATTTTATATCTCTAAATACTATACGACAAATGTTTCAGACATTGGAAAAGCTCTCAAAATTTGACTTAGATTAGGTGTCATTTTTTTTATTTGTTATACATTCAATTATGTAAGATTCAATTTTATTGCCATACCATTATGAGTAAATTTATGAATTTAAATTTTGAATTTTTAACATTACCCATGTTACATGTCATCATCAACGTCTTATATCTAACCCGATCAAAGGGAAACTAAGAGTATAAATTGATGTTATAAAATAAGTTTTCACTGCTTGCCGATGGGAATAAACTTGTGGTTAGTTTCCACCGACTCTATCCTTTGAGTTATTTAAAAAAATGAGCAATCAAATTCTTGATTGCTTAGGAGTAGATCTATCAATTCTATCCATTGAGTTATTTTAAAAGGTGACCAATCAAATTTTTAATTGATTGTGGTTAGGTCTGTTTACTCTATCTATCAAGTTATTTAAAAAAAAGACCAATCGAATTTTTGATTGTTTGTGATTAAATCTGCCGACTATTTATTTAAAAAAAGTGATCGATCAAATTTTTGATTGCTTGTGATAGGTCTGTCAATTCTATCCATCCAGCTATTTAAACAGGTGACTAATCAAATTTTTAATTGCTTGTGGTTAGGTCTGACTTATTTGAAAAAGGGACCAATCCAATAGTCTGGAAAAATAATCAATTTGAAAGCCAATCTTCTTGGCAGTTTTGTGGTGTGTATGGAAAGCTCGGAATGATTTTATTTCCAATAACAGGACTTTAGGGGGAAAAAAACGCTCATTGATCTAATTAAAGGTAGGCTGGGATTCTGGATCGTTGAAGCCTGATTAATCAAAGTTAATTATGCTCTGCTTTTTGAAGGTTCTGATTCCTTGGCCTTTTCCCCGAAGCTCTTTAACCCTCTTTTGATGGCATGTTGCTACTGTTCTTTTACATCTAATATTGATGTAGTCGTAGAATTTTCATCAATATATTTATCTTTTCTGAAGAAAAAATAAAAAAAGACACAATAATGAAAAGTATACCGGCTATGAGTGCTAATAAAACAACGCACGTCAAGATTTGAAAGAGCACTCATTTATCTAAATCCAGATTATAGACAAACACATGTAGAGAAAAAAATCTACAAATTTACTCGAGAATATTGACAATCACTCATGATGACATTGGAGCAATTGCACAAGTACAGTTTCTATATTCACACAATTTATTACATGGCTCATAGTAAAAGCAGACTAGTATATTACAAGATAGAAGGCTATGCTAGGACCACCGACCCAGCCAACGAGAAAACACACATGTATAAAATAAATCAGGCCAACAAGAAGACACAGTACTTACATAAATTGAGCAATACCACTACAGCCTGCAGGACAAACTGAAGGAGCTATCAGCTTATTTGAGTTTGGACGTAACCTTGCTTTCTGCATAAATAGGACCGCCATCTATTTCTTCAACTTCTTTATCAAGAAAAGCATATCTAGCAAATCACCTGAAATCAAATTTTAGAATTGATGACATTAATGACTAGTTAAAAGTAACTACATTAAATGTCCTAATGTCAAATTGGTGCAAACCGTTTCTAAGCTAAGCAAGATACAAATATTTATTACGAAGTTAACAATGGAAATCAAACATATACGTGACATGATGTCTCAATAGCCATTACGTAGACTTAAATGAACATACCAAAACCAATCCTTTGACAAATTATAAATAAATAAATAAAGAGTTACAAAAAACAACTATGACAACAATTCACTACAACAAAATTGAATTTTTACGGCTTACAATCCATGTCGTAAAAACTCTTTCACGACATGCACACAAATACTGTTATATAACATGCCATGAAAAGTTGAGCTTTATTTACGACATGTAGGTAAAGTTATAAAAAATAATAAATTAAACATTAATGACATACTTTGTATGTCATATATAATTGTTTACGACATTTTTGTCATGCCATAAATCATCATACTTTCCATGACATAATTTTGCATGCCATAGAAGGTTATTTTGAATATATTTATGACATACTTTATATGCCGTATATAATATTTTACGGCATTTTTTTGTGTCATAAATCATTACTTTTCACGACATAATTTTATATGCCGTAGAAGATCATTTTTAATATATTTATGACATATTTTGTATGCCGTATCTAATCTTTTATGGTATTTTCTTACATGCCATAAATCATTACACTTTTTATGACATAATTTTATATGTCGTAGATATATATATATAGAGAAATATAACCTTACCTAACAGTATGCAGACAGTAGCTTATAAAATGCAACTTGTGAACAAACCACGCAGAAACAACAACTATGAAGTAAGTAAAAAAATCTAATATCCATACACCAAACTTACATACTAACTTCCATCCTCAACTTCTATCATATCAAGCTAATAACAACCTCAAACATATAAACCAAGAAAAGTATCCAAATTATAAGATTCACTAATCTCTAAAATACGACTTTAAACAAGCTGATAACAACCTCAAACATACAAACCAAGAAAGTGATACATCATCAAGCTATTCAAATCCCTATCGTTCATGAAGGGTACAATTTCAGAGACAAAATTGCATTCCCTAGGATAATATTGAGATGTCTAATTTTTTTTAAATTATTTACATATTTTCAAACAAAATCTCAAACTTTCATCCTACCTAGACAACTTGTCGCCTGGTAATGTAATTGGTAGACTCCAGCAGCTTTGAGTTATACCCTGCAAAAATTGGGGACAACAACACTAACTTAATGAAAAATAAGCATAATACATGATTATGAAACAAGAATAAGAAAAGTGGCGGGTTTGAGTATAAATGTGTCAATAAGAAAAGTGGTCCAATTTATAGTTTCCTTCTGAAATTTGATCAGTTTTGAACTGGGAAATTGCTTGAAACGGACTATTTATTCACAGAAACAATAAAGGAAATTACCTCAAAATCCCAGCAAATGCACGCAGACCCACATAAATGGTTAAAGCAAACCATATTCCAACAAAGCCGTGGCTTTTCCAGAGAAGGAATAAAGATGCAATGCTCACTACAGACACCAGAACCTGATGATACAATAAAATTATTAGTTAAAAAGGAGTTTATATAGACAATATAAAAATAAAAAATGTTTTTGTTCTTTGTCAGGAGGAAACACTAGTATACTTACCATGGAGTATGCAGAACAAATAAAATCTGATGCTCCAAAGTTCACACCATCAAAAACAAAGGCCAATGAATTGATTGGTTGGATAGCTTCTACAAACTGATGGGAGTATATCATAAATTTCAGTTTAGACTCACGAAATAAGTAAAAAATACTGACACATGAAAACAAATATTTCTTTGCTTGTAAGTTTTTTTTAGCAAAAGAAAAAAAAAAAAAAAAAAGAAGTCATTTTGCCAATAGATGGAATTACCAGAATGCCTATACTGATGAGGTGAACAACATTTTTGTCCTTTGTAAATATTCCAGAACCAAATTGCAACCCAAGTCCAACAACTACAGCAAGCCCCAGACCCAGTACAAATCCCATCTGCAAAATAAAACCTCTCAAACATATTTAGGCTTTGTATAATCAAAATTGAAGAGGGTATCAAAACAATTGGGTTTGTTGAGAGAACGATTTGTACACTAAGATTTGGAAAATGGTTTACCTGCAACACTTGGGCTGCAACAACTTTTGCATTCTCATAATCCTTCTCAGCAAACGCACAAGCAATGATAGGCTGGAAGAATGAGATAGAGAAAAGAAATAATTGATTGATCAATTTATGTTACAATTGGAAAAACAAACAAAAATACGAAGTTTCGTTGTTATTTGGTTAGGCTCTCTTTGGTTCTCAGAAATTGGAGAGAGAGACACACAAAAAAGAGTTTCTCACATTGTCTTCCCTGATTAAATAGAAGAATTTCTCCCAAATGTTCGAAAGTGGAAAAATTAAAAAGAATGACACGTGGCCATACCTGTCCAGCAATAGCCAAACCATTAGAAAGAAGTGACGAGGTCATCCAGACCTGTAAGCAAATCTGAAATGCGGCCATAGGTGTTGTACCGAGTCTTGCAGCCAATGATGTTGTTAAGGTTACACAGAATGTCACAGCTATTACCCTTGCCAATAATAGAAAACCTGTGTACAAGCACAAAAAAATGAAGACGAAGTTAAAAGACAACTAAACTTGAAGCTTATAGGAATCATTATTCATCAAGTAAAGAATAAGAAGCAGAGTCAATAGGGAGGTTGGATCCTTATTATAAAGTGACATGCTCATTTCAGAAAAATAATTTGGATAAGAAGCCATTCGTAAATTTTATGACATTTTCTCCCTTATAGTATTCAATAGTTGAGATGATATTTTTGTTCATAAGAAGTATATCACTGCTTAATCCTTTTAATTAGCAATTACATGCAAAAGGTGCCGTTTTTGGAGACAATTGGAAAAGTAAGAAAATTGAATTTGTAAACTGAATGCCATAGACAACATAGAAGGCTATGGAGTTCTGAATATTTCATCAATGAAACTTTTGAGACTTGTTCCTTAATATGACGGTGTATTTAGTCCATCTAGACTGCAATTAACAACAAAGAACTTCTGACAGTGGATGCATTAAACTCCTTACCGTTTTTAAAAAACTGATTGAACTGCAAATCTTTGACACTTGGAGGTAAGAGATCAACTTTTGTCATCAATTTACACGAGGATCAATGAAATTAAATATCTGTAAAAAAAATTACAATTGTAAATAGTCAGAGAGATCCTTTGGAAGATCAAGACATTAAAATTGGAAAACTACATTTAAATATGCACTATCTGGTGGAAAGTCTTTGACTATAACCTACTGAGAAAGAACGTGTGCAATGGCTGCACCCCTGACTCCCAAATGGCACACAAATATAAGAATTGGGTGCAATATTATATTCAGTGTCTCCTGCAACTACATGAGACAGAAACCAGATGAACAAGAGTTAGCAGAAATGTCTTTGAGGAGGTTGGGTGTATTTTGATGTCTAAAATACTTACTATATGCATTGACAAAGAGGCTTCATAACAATTTTGATCTATTCCATGAGAATCATGATTTACAAAATTATTTACTATGTTTTGTTCCAGAGAAAAGAAATGGATTACTTGGGGCTGAGATTGTTATTGCAAAGGAAAAGAGTGAATCGAGAAAAAAGAATATATAAATCTAAAATTTATCCTTACCTATGGCATATAAGGGAGTTCTGGTGTCCTTAATTCCCTAAAAGACCCTTGCATGGCCAAAGAGCAGTACAGCAGAAGCACCAAGTGCTTTTAAAGTCAAATATCTTTGTGTGGGATTTAGCATAGGGGAGCCCTACTCAATCCTTAATTCCCTAAAGACCCTTGCATGGCCAAAGAGAGTACAGCAGAAGCACCAAGTGCTTTTAAAGTCAAATATCTTTGTCTTGGATTTAGCATAGGGGAGCCCTACTCAATGCAAGAAAGGCTTAATTATTCATAGTTGTTTACAATGCCATGAGATTAATAATGCATGTAACGTTTTGGTATGCTTGGAACAAAAGCGAGAATGTGGTACACTTTAAAACACCATATGACAAGACCAGAACCATATAAATTACAGGGTTTGAATTCATTATTCCTAGATGCAATTTTATTTTAAGAAATAGGGCAAGAAAATGAAAGAGCAGGAGTATCATATTTACATCTTTAAATTTGTTATACTGGGATTAATCATGTAGAAACATACCATTGGGCTTATACCAAGTATAGTGTCTAATGTGCTATGCCTATTATGCCAATCTATTCCCCAAAAAACTCTCTCATTCATTGTTAGATTTTCATTAATCTTAAATCCATTATTTTATTTTATTTTTGGTCATTAGGAGGAACAAATTTAATAGAAGAAACTGTACAACAGCTTTTGAATTGTGGAAAGGAACAAGAGTATAACATGTTAACATTCAGAAAAGTAAATTGCTAGTGGATCAATTTTTCTAGAAACTCTGTTTTACTTCTACTCTTTCACCAAAAATTTGGCAAATTGAAGTTTTCATTCATTTAGTACATTAACCATCACAATAAAAATAAAAATTTAAAACAAAATGTTAAGGTAACCGTGGTAACAAGTGTACACAAAAGAAAACAGCGGAAACAATTATAATGTTGAGGGACAACATCCATAATAAATACATGAGTCAGCTGTATTAAAAAAGGAGATACAGATTTCACACCCATGAAGCTCAAGATTGGTTTTGCAAGGAATACAAGGAATATGGTCTGAAGGATGCCAAGGATACATCCCAGAAGAATTGCAGTAGATGCTGAAGGAATGTGATGATAGTTTTGAAATCTGAGTAAGAAATCATAGAAACAATTACTTTATGTTAAAATGATAGTTTTAATTATGCTTTGCTAATTTCCTAGAATCTATAAAGCTATTAAACACATAATTTATTTTATTTTTGATGAGGGTTAAAAAAAGTCAAATTACATGACCTAGTATGCACCAACATAATAGCAATGTGTAGATCAACATTATCTTGTCAATACCTTCTTCTGGCATCAACTCTTTCATTTCACCATTTGTATCTAAATCCTTTTCCAGGTTCTCAAGCACAACAACTTTCAACTGTTTCATTTCATTATTTTTGGCAGAAATCTTTTCTAGGTTCTCATCTTTTGCAGCCTCTCTGTTTATTCTACCAACAGGATCTTCCTCAGCAACAAAAGAAGTGGTAAGACTAAGTGGAAAAATGGTAACTTTTGAAACTTGATTGAAAATTGAAATGGAGACTCCTGCTGCAGCAAGTGGCACTGGACCTACAAGATAACACCCTGTCCGAGATTTTACTATGATTTTCATGCCAAATTATGAACAACAACAACAATTTGCCGGGTTTACAAATTTGAGAATTAATGTATGTATACAAATTTACCAACACATACATAGAAGATAAAATTCAGAAATTCATCAAAGTCAGGCCTCTGCACAATTTCAATTCTACTCCATTCTACGTGTTCATATCTTTAAGATTTTCTTTAGTTACTAAAAGCTGGATTGTATGGAAACAATTCACTTGGCAGTAATATCTAGAAACATTATATTGTTTTGAAGAAACACTCACTGGCTTCAAAATCACCTGAGAAGCAAGACTTTTTTTGTGGGTTTGATGATTATGACAATTGATCCAATTATATGAAAATGCCCTGCATCACTATACCACCAACTTGGAATTTTCTATTTCTTCCAAGTTTGAATGGAAAATCCATAATAGCAAAATGGGAAACACCAATTTATAAAATACTTATACAAATCTCAATCACATCCAATCTTTATGGTTTTTAAAATTTTACTAAATTTGAACAAAATATAATTCTTAAAATTTAATGATTTGATTCATTCTTAATTTCATAAAAAAATTTATTTTTTAATTTACCATAAGTTTCAAGAAAAGAATTTTTTTTTTAATTTATTTTTTTAACTACAAATTTGAATTCAAAGAAAAAAGTTGTGAAGGATTGCTCTTACAAGTCAACATCAGAGTACGGTCATATGCAAAATTCATTAGTGGTTGAATCAAAGATGATGTAAACTAGCTTCTTTTGCCTTACATGCAGAATCCTTTGAAACATTTGAAGAGACCAAGCTAAGAACTCATAAAAAATAAATCAAATAAAATAACATAATAAAAAAATGTCGGATGTTCAACTCCCACCAACACCTTCTTTATAGTTGGATCCACTCCATTTATAACAATGTTAGAGATCAAGAAACTAATTACCAACAAAAAAAAAAAAAAAAAAATACAAAGAAAAATTTATTTCAAGTGTGGACTTACAATACAAGTGTTAAATCTAAGCCATACAATTTGTATAGGTAAAACTAAAGGTGCACGTGGTGAGAAGTGCATCAATTGAAATAACTTACTAATAACCATACCATATCCAGAGTGTCGTCCCTTGCTCTTAGCCTCATTCATTCTCACAGACGAGATCGTGAATGAATCTTTGTTGGCTTCCTTATGACAAAACCATCCTTCACCAGTTTCCTTATGTTTTTCCCTGTACATAGGCAAAAATAAACAAGATAATTAAATACAAGTCCTTAACATAACCCACAGAAAAGCAGAAAACTGACCAACTGGTTCAATCACTTAAAAGAGCAATGCTACTAGTTTTAAGAGTCACCCACGGCCATATGCCAAACAGTCCAAAGAACACTAAATCTTTACATAGTAAAATGCACCAAAACCTAAATTCTAGCCTCTCTGAACATGGCTTACGTTGCACTTCAGAGAATGTATTAGCAAAGAAGTACCAATCTACTAAATTGTCCTTAATCCCTTTCTTGTTGATAAATTATTTGGCCAATATGATATAATCTATTTCTTGTTAATAATCAATTCTACAGTTTAATCTGCAAACTAACACAGCAAAATCAAACGTTTCCAACAATGGAAATTCAACAAAAATTTCACGATTGCATGTCTTCAATCCAACAAGATGTAGAAGAATCACATCAGATCTCAATAGTAATAATGAAATAGCAATTCGCACAAGCATGCGTATCCGAATATGAATATATATATATATATATATACAGATAGATAGATAGATAGAGAGATGAGAGATGAGAGAGGAGAATCAACCAAAAAAAAAAGGACGAAGAAGAAACTAGGGGACCAAAGAAATGCATCCTTGATCAATCCGCCAAAAAATTTGTCACCAGTAAGAAAATGCAACAACTGTACAGTTGAATCAACACTTATAAAACGTCTCTGCAACACAACACCGAAATTAAGCATAAAAAATCAGAACAATGAAGCCAAAAGAACATTCAAAGCAATGATAAAAACTCATGAGCGCACACTCAGATTATCTCAAATCGTGACAAATCAAACATGATATAGAAAGAAATAAAGACGCCATTGATTGAAGATCCGAGAGAGACTCCGAATGATTATTTCTCAGCAACCAAACATGTGAAAAATCAAGAAAGAAATAAAGAGCACGATATTGATTACCAGATCAAGACGCCATTGACTGAAGATCCGAGAAAGACTCCGAATGATTGATTCAATGTGCCTAGGGTTCGAATCGAACGCAAAGACGAGAGAGAGAGAGAGCGAGAGTGGTTCGGTGCTGTTTGTTTGCTTGTTTCGCACCTATTTCAAAGAGAAAAAATTAGTAGCTCGAAATTACGGTGGCCTGAATGACTCGACAGTCCAAAACCATGTCGTTTTGGGCTGTCTTTTTTTTCTTTTTTTTTTCATTCTTTCTTTATGTGTCTGTGTGTTTAAATGCAGAGGAAGAGAAGAGACGAAGGGAGAGAGAGAGAAGAGAGAAGAGGAAGAGAGAAGGGGACACTTCTACAACCAACTACCCATCTCGTCGTCTTTGCACTGCCATAGTCAGGTCTTCTCTTTCCTCGTTGATCTTTCTCTCTCCTAGATCTCACCAATCTCTGTAAATCTCCAATTCATTCCCAAAAATATCAAAATTTATATAGATTTAGACCATTTCGGGCATCCTCCAATTTTCGTTGATCTTTCGATTTTTTTTTTTCTCCTTTTCCTTCATCTTCAATCCAGATCTTGTTGTTGATCTGCAGGATCAAATTTTTTTTTTGTTGATGTTGATGAACCCAGCAGCCAGATTTTTTTTTTTTTTTTGGTTGATGTTGATCTGGATTGAAGATGAAGGGGAAAAAAAAAAATTTGTAGATGAAGATGTTAATGATGGTGATCTGGATCTGTGGATCAAAATTTGTGGATCAAATTTTTTTTTTTTTTTTTGTTGTTGTTGATGTTGATGAACCCAGCAGCCAGACCCAGCTCCCCCTTCTTCTTCTTTTTTCTTCTTCTTCTTCTTCTTGTTCATCTTCAGAAAAAACACGGAAAAAAAAAAGACACCAAAATAACGTCTTTTTGGTGTCGAGCCAAATTCGAACCTCTGAATTTCGAATTACGAATCAGAATTGTTCAAAGAAAGATGAGAGATGAGAGAGGAAAACTGAAATGTGTGAGCTAACCGATTAATAAGGCCACGTTTCGCAGGTTGAAAAAAAGTCAAAAAATTAAAAAGTTATCAAAAAAGTTAAAAGTTATTATTATTTATCAAAAGTCAAAAAGTACGGCTGCACAACTCACAATTCTAATTTTTTTCTACACACTAATTTATACAATTTTTTAGTATACATTTTTTCATAAAAAGTCAAAAAGTTAACCCAAATATCTATATTTTTTCCCTCAATTTTTTAGTCCAAAAAGACAAAAAGTGCACTTATTTAGGACACCCCAAACAACTGTTCCAAAAAAAAAATTTGTTATTTTAAAACAGATTGCTAATAAATCTATTTAAAAAAATGACTATCAAAAAAAAAAAAAAAAAACTGCATGCAAAGATTGTGTAATTTTAACAATATTAATAAATAAAAAAATTTTGGAGTAGAAAATTTTAGAAAAAAAGATTTAAGTATAAGTTTATAAATTATTTTTGTATTAAAAAAAATCTAGATTGTAACTAGAATATCTAGTTTATTGGGAAAAAAATAAAAATTTGTTATATCTACTAGAAATTTATAAATATTAAAGAACGTCTAGAATTTTTTTTATTTTTTATAATTAAAATATAATTTCTCTAAAGAATGAGATAGTTTGGAACAAAAACATGTATGGATCTAAAATGAGAGGGAGTGTGGCGTAAGTTTTTAAATAATTTTGTCTTTTACTTTTTAAATTCAAATAATTTACATATACTTAGAAGGAAAATATATTTTAATTTTCTAAAAAAATCACTAAATTGAAAAAAATATAAAATTTAATATTTTACGACATGAAATGTATGTTGTCTTAAATGCAAATATTTTATAACATATTTTTGTATGGCGCGAAAATATACATTTTTTATGGCATACTTTTGCATGTCATCAAAAAATCAGATTGCATTTTTTTTTGTACAAGTTTTCACGACATTCATTAGTATGTCGTGTAAAGTATAATATTTTACAACATGAAATGTATGTCATCTTCAGTGCAAATATTTTACGACATATTTTTGTAAGTCGTAAAAACATACATTTTTTACGGCATACTTTTGCATGCCATAAATATATGAATTAACGACTTACATGGTATGTATGTTGTTATTAACAAAACATTAACGGCTTGCCAAAAAAAAATGTCATAGAATATACTAACTACGACATGCATTTAATGCATGCCGTAAACATGATGCCGTAAGTAATTAGTTTTGTTGTAGTGTATTACAACTAAATATTAGGGTAAAGACATGTATAATTACAACAATGGACGTCAATGCCAAGTCAATGAAAGCCCAAAGCCAAGGCAATATACACATACAACCTGAAAGATAATATTGATTTAGTAAGTTGTTGGTAAGACAGAGAGGGTGCACAGTAGGGGAGGGAATGACAAAGAAGGTGGTGGCTATGCATCCGAAAAAACAAACTTGAAAAAATAAATATTGATTTTTAGAAATAAATATTTATTTTTAGAGAAAAATTCATAGAAACATTAAAAAATAGAAAAAAGAAGACGGTAAATTTGTTAATTCTTAGCCCTAGATGACAGATAGACCATGCATTGTGGATACCTTGCATGAAAGTTGTTTCACAAAAATAGACAAATGTGTTGTTTGATGGAAAGGGTGTTCCAGTTAGAGTTGCTAAGTCTTGTAAGTTTAATATACTAGTAAAAAGAGAGTTGGTGTTGACAAATTTTTGCGTAGACCAAGATATAAAAGGATATTAAGGTGTAGACTGAAATCCATTATCTATGAACTCAAATGGAAAGACAAAATGACTCCTAATTGAATGCATGCTTATGTTTAGTTGGGTTTAGTGGCAATTTGTATTAGCAATCTTTGCTACTATATTGATTTGGTATAGATTTATTGTAATAAAGATGGTAAAAAATTTAAACGTACGTAACTGTTTGGGTTGGTGCAAACCAGGCTCGGCCCTGAGATTTTCGGGGCCCAAAGCCGATAATCAACTAATAAATTTTTGAGGCCCTTCACATTTTTTTTATTGAATGAAAAAAAAATTTAAAAGTAAAGAACAAAAGATTTATATCAAAATCACAAAAAATACTTAGCATTACATTACAATAACTAATAAGTATCGCTTAATCCTCACTCTTCTTGTATTTTTAGAAGTAAATAAATCAATCATACTTACATAATCTAATTTTTTTGCAAAATCATTTTCAATGAATAACAATGCTAATTATTTTAAATGGGCCTTTCAATTTTTTAATGGATTAATTTTTGGGGAACTGACCCAAAGGTCCAAGCCCAACATAGCATACCCCGTTTAGACCCAAAACAAAATTCATACTCCATTAAGTCCTCAAATTAACAATAAGACGAAAATACCCACAATATATCATCTAATTTACACGCGCGCAACCATCACCCATGTCCCGATCATCTCGGTCGATCGATTACCTCATCACGTCTCCCCGCCGAAATCAACTCCTCGATCCTCCATCTCTCTCCGTTCAACTCCATCCCCTCTGAAACCCTGACCTTAACCAGAAAACGTAACCGTTCATCTTCATCACCCACAATCATCTCAGTCTGATCAGTACACTGTTACATCTCCGCCGCTCGAAATCCCATTCTCAATCCTCCATCTCTCCTCCGTTCGACTCCATTCCCTCTGAAACCCTACCGTAACCACAAAACCAAACCGTTCATCTTCAACACAACACCAAGCCGTTCATATTCTCCAATCGGCGACTCTCAACAACACGAAGAACCATCACCACTCTGAAGAGATTTCATAGTTCCTGACTTCCGATTCACAAAAATGGGGAAAAAAAGTAACATCTCTCTTCACATATTCATTATTTTTCATTCACATTTGTACATCATTCTTTCATATTTTGTATATACACATTTTACATACTTCCAAATGTATAAACCCTCTTTTATATATAATCCCCTGTTTTCAAACATTCTAGTCCCCTGTTTTTCAACATTCTAAACACTGTTTTTACACATAAATCCCTGTTTTTACACATTCAACACCTTATTCTTATTCTTGTTGTTCAATATTGGCTTCTATTATTCTTATTTTTGAATTTTTAATCTTCTCGTTGTTATTGTTGCTTTTTACAAAATACAATGGGCTGTTCCTATTGTTCATATTGTTTCCTTATAAAAACTGCAACATCATAGTGTTTCATTTCATCACTATACAAATAACATATCTAAATTTATTCAAACTGCAAATGAAACTGCAAAATTACACAGTTTAACCACTACTCAAAACAAATAGCTAACTTATTATAAAGTGCAAATCAAACTGTCAAATTATACAGTTTCGTAACTGTTACCAACAAAATACATATAACTTCATATTAAACTGTATATAAAACTTCAAAATTGTACAGTTTTGTCACTATATTACTCATACCCTGATGTCGCTTTCATTTTTTCAGGAATAGCTGTTGGAAGATATTGGAAGAAACAAATCCATATGCCCACAAATCCAATCAGGGATTTAACCATCTCCCCTTTTAAAAGTCCATCTCCTGTATCTACTGAAATGCCACCACCATCTCCCCATCCACAAAAAACCAAACCACCACACCCAAAAACAACCAAACCCAACAGACCACACCAAAAAACCCACAAAACAACCACACCACCTACAAGAAAAAGCCTAAGAACTACACCACAGACCCCACCCACACAACAAACACCAACCACACCTCCAACCACAACAAAAACAGACAAAAGAAAGCCAACAAAAAAACAAGAAGCTCCTCCAACCAAAAAAAGAAAGCTCCAAGAAAGCCAATTAACTCCCAAAACAAAAACCAAGGCATCAAAAGAAAAAAAAGCAGCAGTTCCTCCAAAGAGAGTCCAACAATTTAATTATCGTTCCAACATCGGAACAGTAATCAAACTGTTGAAGGGGGTCAAATTCACAAAAGCCCAACAGACAGAGCTGCAAAAAACCCCTTTTTAGCCCCTTATAAATGCTCTCTCCTTAACACAACTGAAGGCCTCTTGGTGCAGATGCTACAATTCCATTGTAGCAGAAATGACAACACTCTACAACAAAAGAAAAAGATCATTTGTACTTGGCAAAAAGGAAATGAAACTCAGAAGTAGTGATGTCAAGCTCATTTTTGGTATCGACTGTGGAGAAGACAACATCACCACCAAATCCTTTGCAAGACCAAAAGATTTTGAGCTTCCATTTTACAACCGAAGATGCCGTCGGTCAAGAGATTGGATGGCAAGTCTTTGACCAAAATGTTTCAACAAACAAAAAAAGGAAAATCAACCAATGATCGTCAAGATCTTGCAAGGGTAATCACCCTTTACTTGTGCTTGAAACTTCTCATGCCCACAACAGGCCATACACTCAGTTGGAGTTTCCTCAACTATGTTGACAATCTTAACAACATCAAGAAGTACAATTGGGTTGAGGCAATAAAAGACACACTGATGAATTCAATGGCAAATGCAAACAACAACCCAAGGCATGTCACTGGATGCGTCATGTTACTCTTGGTAAACACATTACTCAACTACTTCCCACAAAAATATCAGACATCCACCTATTTCTAACTATCTAACATATTTCAATTTTTTTTTTCTTTTACAGTACTGGTACTGTGAGCACAGCAAACTCCTCCGACCATCCAACAAAGAAGGCTTCCTAAGGTTTATGAAATGAAACCTTGGCAAAATGTACTCCAAGTGGAAACACATCAGCCTTGCTCACTTTGAAAAGGTATTCAAACTCTTCTATACTATCATAGCACAAATCTATTCAACACTCCTTTCACATTCATTGTAGTACAAATCATATTATGAAACTGTGAAAATTTTCAGTTTCAAAGCACACACTTATTTAACATCACTCATGTTATGAAACTGTAACATTTTTCAGTTTCAAAAAACATATTTCGACACTTAATCCACATTACTCACAGTACAACTCATCTTATGAAACTGACCAAATTTACAGTATTACTGATATATGCCACATTGTTCCAATGCAAGTTAACCAAAGTGCTTTAACCCCAACTGAACAAGAAATACAGTTATTGCATATCAATCAAAGCACATCAACACACTCTTCAGCAAAGAAACATGACCACAAAAAGGACAATAAGCAAAAAAAGAAAACAAAAGCAACAAAAAAAAGAAGACTTCTAGACAGTGATGAAGATGACTTTCTTGAAGAAGAACATCATTCACAATCAGAATCAGAGTCAGAACAAGAAGAACAACAAAAAAAAAAAAGAAAAGAAAGCAAAAACCACAAGAAGAACCAGAAAGTGATGAACAAGAAAAAAAAAGTGATGATGAAAAAAATCAAGTGACTGATGAAGAAGAAACTGAAGAAGAAGAAGAAGAAGAAGAAGAAGAAGAAGAACAACAACAACAACAATAACAACAACAACAAGAAAAAGAAGAAGAAGAACCTGATGAACAACAAGACAATGATAAAGCAGAAGAAAGACAACAAACAAAAGGTGATCAACAAGAAGAGCTTGATGAAGAAGAAGACCAACAAGAAGAAGTCAATGAACAAGAACTGACAAACCAACAAGAACAACTGCAAGAGAAATCTGACATATTTCATGCACAAGGTAAACTATTGTCTAATACTAAAGCATACTGCAAAATTTCATTAAACTAACCAAAACACAATCCAACATTTTTATAGGTCATTACCAACCACAAACACCAAACGAAGAGGACGACAAGGACAAGCTCATATCAACCATGAGAGCACAAATGCAAGAAATGGAACAAAAATTCATGGCTGAATTGCGTAAAAAAGAAGATCAATTGAAGGAAATGTCCACCAAAAAACTGGCAGTCCTCAACAAAGATCCATGGTCAAGAGAATCAAACAAAAATCAAGAAAACAAGCACATGACCCAAATTTTGAATTCCAACCAATGACCAAACCCAAAGAAGATGCAAGAAACAAGACACAAACTGCTGCTGATGTACCCAAACCAACACAGGGTACCGAAGAAGAAAAAGAGAAGAAGAATGACAACAAAAAAAGAGGGTGCTCATGAAGCAAAACAACGAAGAAAGAAAAGATGCAAGAATATATTGGCCAAGAGAAAGCGATTCTTCTTTGAAACAAACCCAAAAGAGCAGGCCAATCAAGAGAGGAAAAAATTTCAAGTATTGGAAGGCGATGGTGGTTACCAGGGGGATTCAATCCCAAACAAGCCACTCGCTATGTCATGCCGAAAACAAACAAGGTTTGGCATAGCCTATCCAAAAAGACCAAGACCAAATTCAACTCATCAACAACACACAATCAAGTGCTTGTATGCAGTGCAGCGGCGAAGATGAAAACTGCATATACTTTTCAGATATATGCAGATTGACCAACCGGGAACCCTTATATGGGAATGTAGGTCTCCAACTGCACAATTTTACAGTTTCTGTACATATTCAATAACCTATTCCACAAACCTAACACATTCTCATATATAACATGTTTCAGGTCATTGATGCCTTCTCAGAAAAGCAATTGGCACTCCAACCAACCATTGAAGAATTTGAGAAAAACGATCTAGTCTTTGCAAGCAATCCATATGCAGGAAGATCTTACGTTTTTTCAACACTCATCAATGTAAGCAAAACTTAGCATACCTTACAACTGCAAAATTTTCTACTTTCTCAACATGTATTACTACATAGTTTTATAACATATTTCAAACATATATATAACTTACAGACTCCACTACAAAACCAAGATCAAGCACTAAGAGAAAAACTGATGGACAGCCATTTTCCAGAAGCAATGAAAAACAGATATATCCATTTCCCAATCAACCACGACAACCATTGGACAATTGTGGTCTTTGACAATGCTGATGGAATATGGAGACACTATGACTCTTTGAGACCTGCAAAAGATTGCCATAACAAGCACTTTGAAATTGCAAAGCAAATTGTAAGTTAAAATAAAATTTCATACTTAGTTCCATTCTTTTACAAACATATCAACTCATCACTATAACTAACAAAAACACCCACTAACTATTTTGTAGTAACAACATCAACTGAGATGGAATAAAGCATTACTCAGCAAACAGGGAAACATGTTATCATCTCAAGAGTGCGAGACAGAAATTGCATCAATTGAGGAATGCCCACAACAAACCCCACACTCGTAAGATACAAAATCCGTAAACTAATCTTCCAATATGCTAAATTTTGCAGTTTGACCTAACTAATTAACTTCATCTCAAACACTGTAGGAATGATTGTGCAATCGTCGTCTGCAATGTTATCAACCAATATCTCAGCGGCAACACAATGCGAGAAAAAAACTTCGTCCAACTAAGTGGGTCAAATTTCGAGCACAAATCATCAATCAATTCCTCAATGATGAGAACCGATCCTGGAAACTCGAGCACTACCAAATGTTGACAAAGCATACCAAACCATAGAAACAATGAACAAACTTCTTGACAATACAAATTTTCAAGGGAACATATCTTTGTACCTTTTTTTTTTTATTTTTCTTTTTTAACATGTGACAAGTACTTTATATACTTTTGGGAATGATCTTTTTCTAGTTTTTATGGGTATGGTGAAAATGATAGATGTTGTTGTTGCTCTTCTTCTCGTTATTATTATTATTGTGGATGTTCTTCTGATTGTTTGTCTACTTGTTTCTGGTTGTATATATTTTCATACAGTAAAGGTTGTTTCTAATAATTCTTCAAACTGCAAAATTTTGCAATTTCATCAGCTTGTTTCTAATAATTTTTAAAACTGCAAAATTATGCGGTTCCATCAGGTTGTTTCTAATAATTCTTAAAGCGCAAAATTATCTGATTTTGTAAGCTATGAAATATATTTGCATTTCCATATTATACTGTTTCAATAAGAAATTTTCAACAACCTTCTCTGTATTCCATAAAAATAAAAAACAAAACCAGATTGTTACTAAACAACTTCAATAAGTAAAGAACACATCAACAAACAAAAAACAATTCAACCAACTTTATTTATTACTTCCATAATACCAAGTATTACATTTTTTATTATCATAATTCCTCAAATTCAAATACATATGCAAAAGAATAGATTGTGGCCACAAATAGCAGCCTAGCACGTCATCTTCTTGTGATTCCCATATTTCAAGCACCTTCCACACATGATTTGCTTCACATTCTCAGCCCTAGAAGGTATCCTCTTCTTGTTTTGCCCGTTGCTTCTTCGTTATAGGAGGTTTGATAACCGAACTATTGGCACCATCAAAGTCAAATCTTTCACTTGAAGGCCTTTGGATAAGCAGATTCCTTGTATGACTCTCTAAAACAATCTACATGAAAAAAGGATCAATGAAACCATACACATCTCTACCACTACTACATAAAGCATGCCTGACATGACAACAAGGAAAACCATTCAATTGCCATTCATGGCAAGAACAAATCTGTCTACCAATATCAACATAAAAAGAAATAGAAGAATGAACCTCAAGCACATTATCACTAGCAACAATCACATCCCAAGACTTAGCTAGCTCCAAAGAGTCCACCAACTTCTTTTCTATAGCTGGACACAATTTAGTAGTCCATCTTCTAGATTGACTCTTCTATCAAACAATTGAGTCATGACTTGAACCTAATCATATCAACCATACAAGTAATAGGCAACTCACGGGCCCCACCAATCCAATTATTGTAAGACTCAGCAACATTAGATGACATCTCACCATATCGTTTCCCTCTAAAAGATGCATTGGCCCACTTATCATTTTGCAAACCATCCAACATACTATCAACTCTACCATTCGACAATACGCCTCAATTTCTCCATATAATGTTGGAAAGAAGCAACCGTTGGCGCATAAGCACATTTAACTAATATTTTCATCAAACACAGCTTATAGGTAGTACGAAGTCCCACCAATTTGTCAATCAAATTTCTCTTCAAATGATTCAAGCAATAAGCATGATGTGCATTGGGGAAAACCACCGAAAGAGCATCTAGCAATCCATGTTGACGGTTCGACACAAAAATCAATCTCCGGCCTGAACCAACAGCCTTTAACAACTGACTTAAGAACCACATCCAATTATCTTGATTTTCAGCGTCAACAATCGCAAAAGCCAAAGGAAATAGACCTGCAAACAAAATCACATGAAACTGCAAAAATTAGCAGACTCACAACACAATAACACACTGACAAACCAAACCTATGCTAACTGCAAATAAATACATACCTTGATTACCATCCTTTGATGTTGCTGCAAGCAAATGCCCCTTGTAACGCCCCTTGAAAAATGTACCATCAACAAACAACAACGGACGACAAAATTGAAAGCCATACAAACATCCATGAAATGCCACAAATAACCTCCGAAAACACCCATTACTTTCATCCACATCTAATTCAAACACATTTCCCGGATTCGTTCTCATAGCCGTCTCAAGGTACCATCGAAGCTGGTCAAAAGAAGTTGCAAAATCACCAAGCAACCCACCTCTTGCCTTATCAACTCCTAACCATGCAACTCGATAAGAAACATCTATACCATATTGCTTCTTCAACTTTTTTTTAACTTCAATAGGACAAGTCAACGGATTATCACTAATATCATTTTGCCCAATATCAGACACAAGTCTAGAACCAACCATTTTGCTACAAGATCTACGAGCAACGACCCCACAAGTATGCACATTATCCAACTTCATTATAAAAAAAACACCAGAATCCATCAACACCCTTCCATGCACAAACCATTTACAACCCGTAGACGACTTCATCATACATTAATGATTACTCTTGTTGCATCGTTCTTCAAATAATTCCTTTGCAAAATCACACTCAAGCATACTTAGCCAATGCAATGCGGAACCTTGACACTCCACCTTCAAATTCTTGACCAACACGATGTATAATCCCCTTAACTAGCGAGACAACAAAACTCTCTCAGTTACGGATAAAAACTACATAAAAACCACCAACATCATCACAATCATTCACAAAAGAACTCTCACAAGTTACATAATCAATCCTACAAAATTACCATCATCAACCTCCACAACTCTCTTATCCCCCACAATAACATCAACAACATGACAACCACTACCACCTACCATTATGACATATTCCCCAAATCATCATCACATTCAACAATACAATCAGAATATCCAGGAATAGAGAAAAACAAACAAAAGTTACCAACACTTAACTCCTTGAACTTCGCACATATTTTCTCAACAACTTCATCATAACTACATCCCTCACTAATCTTAATAGCGACAACAATTCTTGTATTTGCACATTAACATGAAACACCCTCCATACTACAAAATCACAAACCAACAAACAATTGTTCCTGATTCCAAAGCGCAAAATTATACAATTACAACATATCAATACCAACGATTGCACAATTCACAATTCCAAAGCGCAAAATTATATACTTACAACATATCGGTATCAAAACACGAATTCACAATTCCAAAATACAACTTCAAAACACATTACACTATCGACAAACAAAATCAACAAAATCAAAATCAAACAAACAAAATTTGCCAAACACAAACCACATATCACATAAATTTGCTTATCTGTATATACATACATATATATATCGACAAATACAAACCACATACACACACAGACATATATATATATATACATATATATGTATATCTATGTATCGACAGATCCATACATACACATACATATATCTATCACCAGATACATAGAGAGAGAGAGAGAGGGACAGAGAGAGAGAGAGACAACGTACGAAGATATCGCCTGTACACAGAGAATCAGATCGCACAGCCAGATCCACCTCACAGCACAATGAGATCGACCACACAGCACAATGAGATCGCCACAACGACGAAATCTAGCACAATGAGATTGCCACAACGACGAAATCGAGATCGCAAAGGCGAAGATTTGATTTCCTTTTTAAGCAGACAAAAATTTGATTTTTCACGTATATATAAATCTCAAAACAAAGGGTAATACAATCATTTAAAAATACGAAAATAAAAAGCGAGACCTCTAGATATAAAACTTAAAAAGCGTGGACCTATTAATCTATTAAAAATAAATTGGGATTAGAAGGGAAATAGTTCCCCTACATAGGACTACATGGTAATTTTTCCTTAATTTATTTTAAGTTAATTTGGGCCTTCCTTAATTTTTTTTTGGACTTAAAATATACTTAATATATTAGACTAAACTATAATAAGAGAGACCTCTTTTTTGGGTCTATTTTCAATGGATAACAATGCTGATTTTTTTGAATGACCATTCAATTTTTTAATGGGTCAATTTATTTTAAGTTAGTTTGGGCCTTTTTTTTTATTTTTTTAAACTTAAAACATACCTAATATATTACACTAAATTATAATAGGAGGGGGCCCTTTTTTTGAGCCAATTTTGAGGGGCCCTAGGCCATGGCCTTGTGGCCTATTGCCCCAGGGCCGGCCCTGGTGCAGACTCAAAATCAAATGCATGTTAAATTTTTTATTTTTTATTTTAAATTGTGACGGTGGATTTTGTGCAATTGGTATTTGTAATCTTTGCTACCATGTGGATTAGGTGTAGATTAAATAGATTCAAGAAGCCCATTCCTTATACAATGTTTTTATGTAAGTCGCTTTGGACACAATATTGCATTAACAAACAAAATATCCATACAAAGTTTCTATTGAGAATAATACTTGTGGCACATTCAAAATTTGATATGCAACAATTAACTATCATTTCTCCAGAAATAATAGTGAGTTTTTACCTAGATGAAATTTCGGTGTGAAAAACTCAACTAGCATTTGATCTAATTGAACTGACCTCAGCCTAGTGAGTTTTTACCCATTTTTTTGGGACTCCATTGACATTGCTTTTAAAGACAAAATTCTTGACTACATTAGTGATAAAGGCTCCACCTATTTTTAAGTAAAATGTTTTCCTCAAAAATATTTTATGAATTTCCTTTTGTAATAAAAAGTAAGTAAAAACTTTTTTAAGAAAAATATTTTTTGTCATATAGCTCCAAAATCACTTACCGTTGAAAATTTTGTAAATCAATTTTTTATTTAGAAAGTTCACTTCACTGATTTCTACCCAAAGCATACAATAGATTTTTTAAAAAAAAATTTTTTTTTTTGTGCAAAATCAAATTACATGAAAGAAATTTTGAGTGTAAAATATTTTACGTCAAAACAAACGGAGTTAGAGTTCATCCTCAGGCTGTGTTCGGATAATGAATTTGAAAATGGAAATTAAAAATGTGTGAAATGTAACTATATTTCATTCATATTTCACCCACTTTTTTCTTTCCAAACACAACCCTCAATGATTTTGTTTACAATTCTTTTTTTGTTTTTCAAACATGCATGACTTTATCCTTAGTTTAACGGATCTTGGAAACATTTTCTTCGAAACAAATTGGTAGTTAATGGTGAATACTATATAATTTTAAGTTAAATTAACATACCTTTCCATCCAAGAGATGGTTGAAAAGTCCACCTGTTAAACTTCTTCATGCAATCCAATCTTGTTCCTTTGTTACTTTAACTTGCGCTAAAATGTTGGAGGGAGTGTCTTTAGTTTGGGACAGTTGTCTCCACGGTCTTCAATAATGATTCCTCAAACTTATAACTCCGAGAGCAAAAGCTCTCAAGGTTTGGCAGATTTCTAAATTTGAGTTTTTTTAGTTGAGGGAACATGATTATCTTCCTCATCACTTCATCATCTGCATTTGGTTCATTTGCAATGATAGCTTCCATCCCACCACATTTAGTTACCTCTATGTCTTGTAGTTTCACAAGAAGTTTGGCTAGAGAGTATGAGAATAGATTTATCAAACTACCACAACCATTTACTATTAAGGATCTTAGGTTCTAAAAGCCTTGAATTCCTGGTGAATTGTCATTCCAAACATGTGCCACCTTTGGTAAAGACTTAGTTTCACCTTTTTTTAATGAAGGTAATGCCATATCGATATGCCTTCCCAATCAAGTCCTTCAAGGTCAAATGCTATCGACACCACCGTACATCAAGTAGTTCAAGACTTTGCAAACCCTTAACACCAGTGAACTTCCATCTCTCTTAGTTTAGTTTGAAGTTCCCCATGCCAAATCTCCATCAGATTCTCCATTTGAGAGATGTACAAATTTTCAATGGTAGTCAATTTAACTACGAGTCCATTCACGAGGTTGCAAACATAATTAAGCACAACAAACTTTATTCCATTAAACATCATCCATTAATTTAATTTGATTTTCAAATTAATATACTTCATATCTAAATAACTAAGCGTAAAAGCAGGTTCTTACAAATCTATTGCAATATATTTTTAGATCCTTGAGCTAAAAGACCAACCCATTTTATTAGATTCTTGAATTTACCAAATATAAATACACATTAAGTTTCTTTTTGGTATACTGGATGGTGATCAAGATGATAGGGAGTCGAATCAATCACTAGATAATGAGGTACAAGAATTCTCATCATGATTATCAAACTCTTGATCTAGATAGTAGAATTTTATGATTCTCTAATTTCAATTGGACCAAATAATTTGGATCACACTAGAATGTTAAAGTAACTACAATCGTAGTTATAAAATCGAGTGTAATCGTACTATAATCCCAATTCTACAAAAATCCCAATCCGACTAATTTTTTTCTTATTATTTATTTCTTATATATATATATATATATATACACACACTAGCATTACATTCATGCTATGTTAAAATTAATGCTATATTTACATTGCATATATTAAATACATTGGATACATTGGGTTCATGCATTCTTTGTATTCATATATTTTTATATTCATGTGTTTTATATTTATTAGGTTCATTGTCTAAATTATATTCATATGCGTAACTAGTTGTAAGGTTATTGAACTTATGTATAACTTTCTTTATATAAAAGGATGTAAGTCTATGGGAAAAGAAATATATAAGAGGAAAATTCAAGATCAATACAAGTTAAATTCAATACAAAATAATAGTTCATTCTAGAGAGAGTTTTATCAATAGGTGAAGTGGTATCGAGCTTTGGTTGGGTCAAGAACAAGTTGGGCATAGTGATGGGATCTGAGGAAAACAAGCCCCAAAGAAGAACAAGTGATGTCCATGGCGAATTCCAATAACCAAAATGTATCTACTCCTATCTTTAATGGGGAAAATTTTTATTTTGGTATTTGAAAGCGAGAACTATTTTTGTCTATCACGGATCTTTGGGATCTTGTTGAAAATGAGTTCGAGGAACGAAAATGAAGGAGCTTTGACAAATCCCCAAAAGAACTAATTGAAGAAACAGCGGAAGAAGGATTCAAAAGCTTTCTCTTGTTGGGTCGTGGACCTGATAAGTACTCTTCACTTAACCCTCTTCACTCAAACATTGGGTCCAATGAGGGTTTTGGGTGGCCTCCTTAGGAGGAGGGGTCGAGGGTACTTCGTAATTCTCATATGCTTTCGTGTAACCCTAATTCTATACTTATAAATGGATGATGGGACATCTCTTTTAGGTTAAAAGAAAGAGTTGTATTTGTTTTTATTATGGTGAAAACCGCAGTAGCCGTGGACGTAGCCCTATTTTAGGGTAAACCACGTAAATATTTGTGTTCTTGTGTGTGTGTGATTTGTTTGATTCATTTTTCTTCTTTGTTTTTTATTTCGTGTCTCACTGATCTTGATTAGGAAGGGTCAATTCCTAACAACTGGTATCAGAGCATTTGTTCGAGTGGGAGCGATGGCTACAGACGAAAAGGTTAGAATCGATAAATTCAATGGCACAGATTTTGTCTTTTGGAAGATCTGATTGGAGACTATCTATATCAGAAAAAACTATATGAGCCCCTTTTAGGGACAAAACCAGAAAAGATGAGGGATGATGAGTGGACTCTTCTTGATTGCCGAGTGCTAGGTGTTATTAGTGAAGGAGAAGACCATAGTGGGTCTCATGGCGACACTCTCAAACATGTACAAAAAAACCCTCTGCCTCAAATAAAGTTTATTTGATGCATAGATTGTTTAATCTGAGGAAGACAGAAGGTGCTTCAGTTGTTGAGCATTTGAACGAATTTAATATTGTGGTAACACAATTGAGTTATGTATTTCTCGAATTGATGATGAGGTTAGGGCTTTGATTCTTCTATCTAGTTTGCTAGTTGGAATGGTACTATAACGGTAGTAAGTAATTTTTCAAGAAAAGAAAAGTTAAATTACAATGATATTTGAGATTTAATTTTGAGTGAAGAAATTGAGAGGAAATTAGAAACATCGGGCTCTAGCTTTGAATCTGAAGCTAGAGGAAGATTAGTAGAAAAACCCAAACCACAAGATCAAAATTCAAACCACGAAGCAAGTTAAGAGCTGGAGAGGGGCAGAGTCGTTGGGCGTGGAAAGAAGGACATCTAAAGGGATTGCTGACATTAAATAAGAACGAAGGTGATCAAAATCAGAAGTCTGCTAATAGTGCAACGGAGGAGATTTATGTTGCTTTGATCTAAGGCATCATTCTATTCTACTTCATAAAGGGAAATCATGGACAATTACATTGGTGATGATTTTGGGAAGGTTTATCTCGCTGATGATGAACCTTTGAAGATTGTAAGTAAAGGGGATGTAACAATCAGGTTCTTGAAAGCAGTTTGTTTGGAAGATCTGAGAATGTCGGACATGTGCACGGGTTTGAAAAGAAACTTGATTTCTCTTGGACAACTTGATGATGAAGGTCATCTTGTAACCTTCATGGGTGGTTTGTGGAAAATCACCAAAGGAGCCAAGGTTGTTGCTCATGGTAAAAAAGGAGGCACCATTTACATGACTACGAATAATAGGGATCGATGGCGATTCTTTGGTGAAAGAAGACTCAAATTTGTGGCACGAAGGCTTGGGCATATGAGTCAAAAGGGATGAAAATACGATGCATCTAAGGAAACTATCAAATTTAAAATCGGTGGACATTGACTTTTGTGAGAATTGAATCTTGGTAAACAAAAGAGGTCGAGTTTTCAAAGGATGGCGAAGTTAGAAAAATTGGAATTGGTTCATACGGATGTGTGGGGACTGCACGATTTCATCTCTTGGAGGATCATCATACTATGTTACCTTTATCGATGACTCAATGAGAAAGGTATGGGTTTATTTTCTAAAACATAAATATGAAGTTTATACTACTTTTAAGAAGTGGAAAGCTTTGGTAGAGACTGAAACAGGTCTAAAAATTAAGTGCTTGAGATCAAATAATGAAGAGGAATGTGAGGACAATGAGTTCAAGAAATATTATGCCGAAAGTGGAATTAGAATAGAGAAGACTGTTCGAAAGACACCTCAACAGAATGGCGTTGCAGAACGCATGAATAGAACTCTGAATGAATGTGCTAGAAGTATGAAGATACAGGTTAGATTACCAAAGATGTTTTGGGTGGATGCAGTTAACACTGTAGCATATTTGATTAACTGTGGCCTATCTGTTCTATTGGATGCAGAGTTACCAGAAGAAGCTTGGAGCGGTAAAGCGGTAAATCTTTCTTTTTTGAAGGTATTTGGCTATGTTTCATATGTGCATATAGATTCTGCTGATAGAAGTAAACTTGATCCGAAATATGTTAAATGTACTTTTATTGGGTATGGCATTGATCAATTTGGTTATCGGTTTTGGGATGACAAAAATTGGAAAATAATCAGAAGTAGAGATGTCATATTTAATGAAAAAGTAATGTATAAAGATAGGGATAAGTTTGCATGTGAATCTGAATCTGAATCTATTACTTGTCATAAGCATGTTGAGTTAGAGGAGATTAGTATGAGTGATTTGAATAGTAGGATTCAGAATAATCGTGGAAAACTTATTGCACAAACTGAGCCACATTCTTCTACTCCTAAGTTGAGACAGTCAGAAAGAGAGTCTAAATCTACATAGCGTTGGTCTCCATCTTTTCATTATTTGTTGTTGTCTAATGGGGGTGAACCCAAAAGTTATGATGAGGCTTTGCAGGTTGATGATTCAATTAAGTGGGAGTCAACTATGCAGGATGAAATGGATTCACTCATGGCAAACCAGACATGGGAGTTGGTGAATTACAGTGAATAAGAAAGCTTTGCACAATAAGTGGGTTTATAGGGTCAAATAGGAACATGTTGGGAGTAAACACTACAAGGCAGATTAGTTTGCAAAAGGATTTTAGCAAAAGAAGGGGTTGACTTCTTGAAATTTTCTCTCCGGTTATGAAGTTGACCACTATCCAGTTGGTTCTAGAAATTAAAGCCGAAGATTTACATCTTGGCGATGGATGTGAAGATGGCTTTTCTCCATGGTGATTTGGAGGAGAAATTTACATGAAGCAACCACAAGGTTTCTTGGCACGTAGCAAAGAGGAGTTTGTATGCAAACTTCAAAAAGCTTGTATGGTTTGAAAGCAGCCCCAAAGCGATGGTGCAAGAAGTTTGATGGGTTTATGTGTATAGCGCGGTTTTACAAGATGTGAAGCGGATCATTCTTTGTTATTTCAAGAGGTTTAACAAAACTTATATTATTTTGGTCTTATATGTTGATGATATGCTTATCATAGGATCTAGCATTGAAGAGATAAAAAGATTGAAGAAACTTTTGTCCAACCAATTTGAGATAAAGGATCTTGGAGTTGCAAACAAAATCCTTGGTATGAGGATTCACAGGGACGAGGCAAATGGTACTTTGAAGTTGTCACAGGCTAAGTATGTCAAGAAAGTTCTCAAGAGGTTTAGCATGGATGGTGCAAAACCAATCAGCACTCCATTGGCTAGCCACTTCAAACTTACCAAAGAGCAGTCTCCGACTACCGAAGAAGAGCAGGCTTACATGGAACATGTTCCATATGCTTCAGCTATCAGTAGCATAATGTATGCTATGGTTTGTACTAGACCAGACATTGCATATGCAGTGGGAGTGGTTAGTAGGTACATGAGTAATCCAGACAAACAACATTGGGAGGCAGTGAAGTGGATCCTTAGATACTTGAGTGGTACTACAGACAGGGCACTTTATTTCAGACAAACCGGCATTGGGTTACATGGTTATGTTGATGCAGACTTGGCTAGTGATATGGATAACAGAAAGAGTACTATTGGTTATGTTTACACATTGGGTGATACAGCAGTGAGTTAGATTTCACAGTTACAGAAGATTGTGGTCTTTTCTATAATAGAAGCTAGGAAGGAGATGACTTGGTTACAGAATTTCCTAGTAGAGTTAGGTAAGACGCAAAAGATGAGTATTTTGCATAGTGACAATCAGAGTGCTATTTATCTTGCAAAGAATCCGGCTTTTTATTCTAGGATGAAACACATTTAGCTGCGATACCATTTCATTTATAGATGATGGAGTCTTGTCTCTTGAGAATATCCAAGGCAGTAAAATCCAGCAGATTTGTTAACCAAGATACTCACCATTGACAAATTCAAGATTGATGATGGAAGATCGAGTTGTTGTGTCGTTCATCTATGTGATGAAGATGATGGAGAGCTTGTGTTATCAGGTTCCAAGTGGGAGATTGTTGGGTCAGTGAACCTTGATAAGTACTGTTCACTTAACCCTACTGTTTACTCAAACACTGGGTCCAATGGAGGGGGTTTAGGGGGGCCTTCCCCCAAGGGAGAGGGGGTCCAGGGGATACTTTCGTAATTCTCATGTGCTTCCGTGTAACCCTAATTCTATACTTATAAATAGATGAGGGGGCGCATCTTTTAGGTTAAAAGAAAGTCGTATTTTTTCTAATCATAATGAAAACCGCGGCATTGTGGACATAGCCTTGATGCAGGGTGTGAACCATGTAAATCCTTGTGTTCTTGTGTGTGTGTGATTTGTTTGATTCGTTCTTTTTCTTTGTTTGTTATTTTGTGTCTCACCAATCTTAGTTAGGAAGGGTCAATTCCTAACATCTCTTTGATTCAATAAGGAGTTTCAGAAGCAATCTTTCCAAGGATTATCAATGCTACAAAAGCAAAGGAGGCATGCGATATTATTGAGAGAAGAGTATAGAGGCAACTTGAAGGTAAGAACCATCAAATTTCAATCATTGAAAAGAAATTTTGAAAATATAAAGATGAAGGATATGGAATTGTTGAATGATTATTTTTCTAGAGTTATGGAACTTGTCAACCAAATGAAAAATTGTGGGGGATAATATTACTAATTAAAGAGTTGTTGAGAAAATTTTGATAAGTTTGGTGGAGAAATACAATCCTATTGTTGATGTCATTGAAGAAACTAGAGATCTTACTGATTTGAGTATTGAAGAATTGATGGTTCAATTAAAACAATTTAGCAAAGGTTGAGTAGGCAATTTGAAAAGTCAATTGAAAGTGCCTTTCAATCCAAGCTCAATGTTAGTACTTCTAATTCCCAAGGAAGAGGAAAAGGAAGAGGAATAAATGCAAACAGAAGAGCAATAAATGCGAAAGGAAAAGGAAGGTGTAATTTTCAAAGAAAGGAAAATGAAGAGTCCACTCAACAAAAATATGGAATTTGCAACTGAAGCAATCATGTTGATAAAGATTGTTGGTTTCGAGGAAAGCCAAAATATTATAATTGCAACAAATTTGGGCATATAAAGAAGGATTGCCAAGTCAAGAGCACTCAATAAGCTAATTTTTTCGAGGAGCAAAAAAGTGAAGGGCACATGTTCTATGCTTGTCACAAGGCATTGGATCAAAACAAGGATGTATGGTTTCTTGATAGCGGATGTAGCAATCACATGACAGGAGATGAGAGCATTTTTGTGAAAATGGATACTTCCTCTAGTTCTCAAATAAAAATGGGGAATGGTGCCTTAGTCCAAACAAAAGGAAAATGTACTATTGCTATAGAGACCAAGACGGGTACAAGATTCATTTCCGATGTTCTCTTAGTTCCAAACTTGGAGCAAAATTTGCTAAGTGTTGGACAACTTATGGAGCATGGAGAAGATTTTTGAAAAATTTTTGACAAAGGGGGAGAAGCCAAGTTGTAGCAAAAATCAAGATGGAGAAGAATAGAAGCTTTCCTCTCATTTTCTGGTATAGCAAAAATGTTGTCAGGACCCAAACCCGCCCCTATGGATTAGAGTCATAACCGGCCAATAATCATGAGATTACCTACAGCCTTAGTCAGAAATCAAATCACATATAAAAATAGGGGCCAAAATTGCAGAAGCAAAATTTACAAAGATTGTCCAATGAGCTGTGTATACATGGCTAGACCAAATACTTTCCATATATATAATAACTCACACTATATAAACATCCATATTATGTATTACATAAGTCCAAGATCATTCAAAAGGCAGTGTTCACAGAAACCATGGTTATACATTGATTTGGTCATACATGATCACAAAAGAATAAAAAGAAAAGCAAACAAAAGTTTGTCCTCTTGCATGAGGCGACCTTGGTGGCTCCTCAAAACTCGGTTCACATTGCTCCTTCTTTGGGCGGGGTTGGACATCATTTGCTCACCTATATGCATATAAATGAGGAGTGAGCTACGCCTGAATAATACCAAAATAAAGGAATTCGTGAATGAGATTCATTTAATCACAATCCATAACTACGCTTGTTAATCGATGATAAAGAAAAAATGACCTTAGGTCTAACAAATCATATCCAAGCACAAAACAACCTCGGCTCTGCTCATGACACAAAACGGCCTTGGGCCCAATCACATCTGAATGACCTTGAGTCCAATTCATACATTCATTTGTGTGCACTTTTAGATCCATAATCATGTTCACATTCACCTTTGCATTCAAAAGGACCTTGGGTCCAATCAATTCCTCATTCAAAAGCGACCTTGACTGACTTAACAATTTCACAAAATAGCCTTAGGCCCATTTAGTAATCATACAAAACGACCTTAGGCTCAATCCACATTCTCATTGAATGAACCAAACGACCTTAGGCCAATTTCATAGTCTCATGTCATTCATTGCACATATTTTGTTCCGAATCAAGCAAATAGAATACTCATTCATAGTACCAATTTAGAGGTTTAGAAACTTACCAAATAGGTAACATTCAGAAAATATTGTATATACGAATATATCTCTACTAAGATATTACTCACATTGTTCTGGTGCTTGATTCGCCGTTGCACTTGACCCTAAGGCTTGAATTCAAATGTATACTAGACCAATTCTTCAAATTGCCTTCATTTCCTTCACAATCCTCTTCTCTCTCTCTTTCTCTCTAAGTGTTGAGCTACCCTCTTTAGAGTGTATACTCCAGAATTTTGAGTTCAAAGATATGAGCTAAGTCCCCAATTAGCTCATATATAGATCTCACTAATCAAATAGGCTAATCAAGCTTAGGCCTAATCAAATAAACTCTTTTAAATTAAATTAATCTAATTATTTTGATCCGAATCAATTTTTAATTAAATTTCTTCATAGGCTCTAAAAATTATGCTAATCGCAATAACACAGTCAATTTCGGTTTCTGTAGCCTCTATGGTCTTAAATTTTAAATTATAGCAAAAAAGCAAACAAATTTTCCTACGGTGAACAGATGGAAGTTTAAAAACACATATAATCATATAAATAGCACTCAAAATCATATCAAGCATATAATTATAAGCATAGCTAAGATTAATTAACATAACACAGAGTAAGGTTATCACAAATGCGGCCTTGAAAATGGATGTGATTGATAATTTATGGCTTTGGCATAGAAGATTTGGGCACTTGAATTTTCAAAGCTTGAAGCATCTACAACAAATGAATATGGTTTTTGGATTGCCAACCATTCATGAAGTGTAACATATTTGTGAATGTTGTGCACTTGGAAAGCATCACCAGGAGTCATTTCCAAAGGAGAGAGTATGGAGAGCTAAAGTACCATTGGAGCTTGTCCATACCGATGTGTGCGGACCTATGGATATATCAACTCATGGAGGTAACAAACACTTCATTATTTTTATTGATGATTTTACTAGAATGACTTGGGTGTATTTCATGAGACAAAATAGTGAAGTTTTCTCTATCTTCAAGAAATTTCAAATCTTGTTAAAAGACAAAGTGGTTGTTTGATGAAAGTATTGAGAAGTGATAGAGACGAAGAATACAACTCAAATGAGTTTACGAAATTTTGTGAAGATATTGGTATGAAAAGGCAATTGACCGTTGGGTACACTCCACAACAAAATGGTGTGGCGGAAAGGAAGAATCGAAACATAGAGGAGATGTCCAAGTCTATGCTACATGAGAAGAGGCTACCCAAAACTTTTTGGGGTGAGTGTATATAGCAATTTACTTGATGAATAGATGTCCTACAAAAGCTCTTAAGGGCAAAACTCCATTTGAAGCTTGGAGTGGAAGGAAACCATCGGTGAATCACTTGAAGGTGTTTGTTTGCCTTTGTTATGCTCATGTTCCAAAAGAAGTGAGGCATAAGCTTGATGAAAATAGTAAGAAATGCATCTTTGTGGGTTATAGGTGAAATCCAAAAGCTATAGACTCTTAGGTTTGGATCATAAGAAGGTGATTATTTGTAGAGATGTTCTCTTTGATGAGAAGGCACCTTTTGATTGGAAGGTGAAAATCCTAAGTGATTAAGTGATTAGATCAAGATTAAAATATTCCAAATCCCAATTATCCAAAACACTCAATCTAAATCAACAAGCACTTACGAGAGTGATTTAGATTGTTTTTTTTTTGGAATAAACAATAAATCGACACAAACGATTTTTACGTGGAAAAATCACAATTGAAGAACCTTCAATTGTAATAAAAAACCACAAGCGAACCGCCACTAATCAATCCACTACTGAAGAAAGAAAGATTACAAAGATAATACACAAATTACCCAACTCAGTCAATTTGTCTTCGAATCTTCTGTAACTCTTTCACCACGCCTTCGTCTCGGAATTGATTATCCTGAAGTTAAATCCACAACTTCGTTTGTCGAATGAATGACTACATACAGAATCAATCTCCTTTGTCAATTCTACGTTTAAATCTTCGGAATCCACCAAAGAGAACTCTCTTGAATATAAAGTAACAAACTCCTTGATGTATGAATCTCAACTGATAAGTTTAGAACTGTCTCAAGAACATCAAGGAAAACTCACAAAACCTCAGAAGAAAACTTCAAACAAAACCCTAGGACTCTTGAATAAGATCTAGGAAAAGTAAATCCTAAAATCAGCCTAAATAGGTATAAATAGGCAACTTTGAGTCCGCGATCTCGCCGATCGCCCAATAGCCCGCTCGGCGGATTGAAAAATATCGTGTGATAAAGCGAGTTCGCTCGAGTGCTTAGAACCGCTCGGCGTGAAATCACACCTTCGGTATTTTCTGAGACTTGACAAAATCTTGAGAGACCCTAATCTGCTTGGCGCCAATGGTCCTTCGAGGCGAAAGACAAAAACATAGAAAAAATTACAACTTTTCAACACAAAGTTTTGTACCCGGATTTGACAATAAAGGGACCTAACAATCTCCCCCTTTGTCAATTCCCAGACAAAACCTTTCTAAACAATTGTCCTTAAACACACGCACTAGACAAGATTAATAACAAAGAAAAAAAAACTCTAAACAACTCTATTATCAAACAATCTTGCCATGTGATCAATCCATCCATCCAACTTCATCCAACATTCACCTGTGTAATAACAACCAACACACCAAAAAAACAAAACTGTGGAATAGCATAAGAAGAGATACAAATATAAAGTGATATCCATAATAACGAAAACCAATCGGAATGTATCATGCCATCCAAATATCCACACCCAAACATGAACAAAATATACAAAATATCCAAATATCAAAATGACAAAAGATGTACCACCAATGTCCAAAAATGTCCAATGTCCAATGTCAACAATGTCCAATGTATCACCATGCACAAAAACTCCAATGTATCATGTACAAAACTCTCCCCCCTTTTTGGCTGGGAAGCAAGAAGAAAACACAAAGATCATGCATCAGGGGGAGGCTGTGGCTGCTGAAGCTGAAGTAAGGAAATGATATGCGCTAGCTGAGTGGTAGTCTGGAATACAGTCTGCTCCAGCTGACCAAAGCAGCCATCAAAAGCATCAAAGCGTGCATCCAGAAAGTCTAACCGCCGGGTCATAGCCTCCTCAAAATGCTGAAGCTGATCATGAAGTGCTCGAGGTGGAACAACATCCTTCTCACCACCTGCTGCTGCAGCGTCAAACTCAGCCTCCTCAGCTAGTCCAGCAGTGGTACCTGCAGAAGCACCGGCCCGAGAAGACTCCCCCTTAACATGAGCACGACTTTGGGACACGGTCTTTTTAGTGAACGGTCGGGAGGGGAAAGCAAACTCATCATCCTCTAACACTTGGACCTCAAGCTCGGACAAAAGACGGTTGATCATACAACCATAAGGAAGTCCTAACTGTTTATTCCCAGAAACACCTATCATCTTCTTAATAATCAGTGTGGCTAGATTAATAGACATGTGACGGGCGATACATAACAAAACAAATCCTTGGTCTTGATTAATTTCGGATGAGTGAGTGGTCACAAGGATGTTGGCACAAACAATAAGATTAAGCAGTCTAAACTCCAAAAAGAGTTCAAACTGTTTAATCAATGCACCCGTAGGCCAAGTACGGGAAGCACCACATAACACCTCAGCCACATTATTGAAATCACAGAATTGGGGAATTTGGAAAAAGATATAACTCAGGAAAGACTCTCTCAATCTTAAGAAGCTTGCGAATGAGATCAGGTGTGACAGAAATAGATTTAGACCTAACCCAAGTAGTGAAAGAAGGCTCAATGTCACTAATTTGCTGAATATTGCAGTAAAATTCTCGAATTCTCGAACCCAGTTGAGATTTTGACGACCAGAAAAAGACAACACCAAATCACCACCTAGAAGGTCAAACAATGGACGGATTTGAATGGACTCGAAAGTATTAGGTTGAACATTCCGTTCTAGGTGAACTGTTTGAGTCTCAAAAGATTTATGGAACAATTTGGCCTATTTGGCTGTCTGAAACCTATCAGTATTAAAGGTAGGACGAGACACAGTAGCCTTTCGGCGCTTAGGGGCAGACATGATGAGGTGAGACACAACTATAACCCAAAAACCCAACAAATCCAAAAACCAAACCGAACAAAGACCAAAGCAAACCATTAGTAACAAGTGTAACAATGAGATGGAGATTGACAATACTTAAAACGAATATAAAAATAACAGAAGAAGTAAATCAACAACCACAATTCATAATAGTGATGACAGAGTGCAGGGCAAGAATTGGCAAAGACAAGCTCAAAGCATGAGATAGCAAAACCAAGTCTAAGCATAGCAATATAATGAAATTCACATACACAATGAATTATATAGAGGTCAGATTGAGGGCATAATAGCAATTGCAAACATCAAGCATGAGACCAAAGATATGATAAACAAAAGCTACTGAGGATCGAAATCCTTGTAAATCAGAACTAATACCCCCCAAAGCAACACTATGGGATACCCAAGTTAGCACATTCGAACTCAAACCCAACAAAAACATGAGACCATATAAAAATGAACAATGATAAACCCTAGGTCTAGGACACAACAAGACACATAAAAAAAAAAAAAAAAAAAAAAACATGAAAACCACTATGAAAAAGACAAGACGACTCAGTGAAAATGTGTGAGAGAAGGGAACAAAAAAATCTAGACACAAAACACCAAAAAAAAACGAAATACAACCCCCATTGTGGCGAAATTACAAAAAGCAGAGAAGAAAAGAGGGAAAAGCTTACCAAAGGTGAAATTGGCAAGGAAGAGGAAGAAGAAAGGTGGAATCAGGCCCAACACTTAGCACAAGCCAAACCCTAGATGCGAGAATTTGAAAAGAGGGTAAAAATGACTTTGAAGAGTCGAGGAGGGACTTTTATACAAAATCAGTCCGCTCGAGCATAAGGATCGGCAGCGTGAGGCAAATAGGTGATACCGCTCGGTAGCGAAGAAGGGCACACGAGCGCCACAACACCTCTCTCAGAACTGTAAAACAAAGAACAAAATGCAGCAAGGCACAAAAATACGCTCGAGCGTAGAACAGTCCGCTCGAGCGGAAAACCCTTTTTTTTTTTTTTTTAATATCAAACAAAAACACCTAGGATAACCTATAACAAAGGGTGTCCAAGTGAATGACTATACCACGAGGATAAAGAATCCATCAATCATGAGTGCGGAAAATTTGTGAGAAAAAAATTGAAGCACGGATCATGAACAAAAGAATAAATTAACTCAAAGCCATAAGCATCATAAGAATGCATAACTCAAAAACACACATGAGAGCTCACAGATAAAATATGTGTGTGTGCAATCCTTGAAACCACAAAGCTAGAGTTAATCCTCATAGTGATCGGATGGTTGGACCTCCGACAAGAGTAACTGACCATCAAAGAGAAAAGTCAAACCACTAGGAATCACGGGGTATTTGTTGAGTAAACGCGGAGACTCCCCCTCAATCAATGATCCTTTTTTTGAAAAATATTTTTTGTACTTTTCTTTCTTGTGGGCACTCACTGGTGGCATACACGCTCAAGAGTATGGAGACCAAACCAGAGAAGAATGAAATCAAAAAGATGGCCTGGTTGGTGCTTCTAAGGTAGCCTTTTCCTAATGCCCGGATGTCAATGAACTGAGGGAGAAACCATGGAAGTGAAAAAAGGATGGTAGATGGTTATGAGACTCAACATCACCCATGATATACTTAGTATAGGTTAATTCCTCTGAAAAAGGACAAGAAACACTGTCAGTGGTCCATAGAGAACTTTGATCATTTGTGCGGAAACCCCTGCAACAGTTTATCTCAAGGATGTGTACAGAATGAGATCATGAAGTAAATGAGTACGGGCATTCAGAATGAGCTATGAACAAAGAAGAATGAGATCTTGTAAGTAACATGAGCAGTGTTCATATAAAATTTTGATGCAAAGATATCAGGACTCAATAACAATGAGATTATCACATCCAAGAACAGTAAGCCAACCACTCATACTCACCTTAAAAAACAAGAAACAACCTAGTGACTGGGCATTACACCCAAGGTATTCCTAAGAAAATCAAATCCAAGAACCTCAAGGGTTTTGTAAAAATATTAACTTTTGATGCTTTCGAGGTACATTTTCCAAAACAACAAGGCCTTCATCCACTAACTCTCGAATAAAATGATGACGGATGTCAATATGTTTGGTGCGAGAGTGTTGGATAGGATTTTTTGAAATGTTTATGGCACTTGTGTTATCACAAAAAAGAGTGAGAGTGTTTTGTTTTATTCCATAATCATGAAGCATTTGCTTCAACCACAGCATTTGTGCACAACAACTCCCTGCAGCATTGTACTCAGCCTTAGCAGTTGAAAGAGAGATGGCATTTTGCTTTTTACTGTGCCAAGAAACCAGATTATTCCCAAGGTAAAAACACCCCCCGGATGTACTTTTCATCAGAAAAACCAGTAATTTCAGCTGTAATATCAGTGGAAAACCAAACCCCATACCCCAAGGTCCCATTAACATATTTGATGATGCGTTTTACCGCAAGAAGGTGAGACTCTTTAGATTGGCTTGCAGTAGCGGGCACAAACACCGACCTTGAAAGAAATATGAGGAGACGGTTTGTAAGACACAAAGACTCCCTATCATACTCCTATAAAGGGTAGGATCAACATCAATACCAGGAATCTTTGGAAAGGTGAAGGCGGTGCTCATGGGAATACGTGCATGTTTAGCGGACTCAAGACCAAACTTTGACACAAGATTTTTAGCATGCTTAGGCCGAGAAACAAACATACCGAAGGAATTTTTAATTTAAAGACCCAAAAAATAAGACAACTCTCCCATCATGCTCATCTCAAACTCATGTGTCATGCAATCCAAAAAATATTTCACAAGATGATCTGCAGTGGAACCAAACACAATATCATCAACATACATCTGAGCAACAAGAATATGAGACTTAGTATGTTTCACAAATAAAGTCTTATCCACACTACCCTTTGAAAATCATTATCAAGAAGAAATGTAGTAAGTCTATCATACCAAGCCCAAGGGGCTTGTTTCAACCCATACAAAGCCTTGTCTAACTTGTAGACATGATTAGGACATTTAGGGTCCTCAAACCCTTTTGGTTGCTCAACATATGCCTCTTCTTTCAAGTACCCATTCAGAAAGGCAATTTTCACATCCATTTGAAACAATTTAAAGCCAAGAAAACATGCAACACCAAGCAAAATACGAATAGATTCGAGACATGCAACTGAGGCAAACGTCTCATCATAGTCAACACCCTCTACTTGTGTGTAGCCTTGAGCAACTAACCTAGCTTTATTCCTAACAACAATACCATTCTCATCAGATTTATTTTGAAAGATCCACTTGGTACCTATCACATTCATGTCTCTAGGTCTGGGAACTAGAGTCCAAATTTTGTTATGTTCAAATTGACCTAATTCTTCATGCATGGCATTGACCCAACTATCATCTAGCAAGGCCTCTTTAAAATTCTTAGGTTCAATTAATGAAACATAGCACATATGTGATACCTTATCCCAAATCTGTCTTCGGGTTTTCATTTGATCCGAAACACTTCCAATCACCTATTGAGCTAGATGATTCAGTTTCACCCTTGCTGATGGTTTAAGCTTAGGACTTGCGGTGACAGAAGCAACAGGAGTGATGTCCCTTTGAGCACTCTTTGGACTTGAACTTACCTGTGAGGATGGTGCTGTAACAATTTCTTGTGATTGGTCCACTGCTTCTCCTTGATTTTGTGGTTCAGTATCCAAGATTGGAGACTTACCATTGTCATCCTCATTTGTTGCTGGAGTATGTGAACCTGTGTCATCTATAACCACATTGATAGATTCCATTAATGATGAAGTTCGCAGGTTATAAACTCGAAAAGCCTTACTGTTGGTTGAATACCCTAGAAAGATACATTCATCACTTCGGGAGTCAAATTTGCCCAAGGGCTCTCTATCTTTGAAGATGTAACACTTACTCCCAAAAGTTTTGAAGTATTTAACATTAGGTTTCAAACCCTTCCACAATTCATATGGAGTTTGTAAAGTGTCGGTCCTTAAATACCTAGCGATTTATGACATAAGCATGATGATTTAGGGCTTTATTTAAACTTTGGAGGAAGACTCTTACTAAGGAGCAAGACCCTAGCCATTTCTTGAACAACTCTGTTCTTCCTCTCAACCACTCCATTTTGTTGTGGAGTAATAGGTGTAGAAAATTCATGCTTAATTCCATGCATATCACAAAAATCCGAAAATGAACTATTTTCAAATTCACGACCATGATCAGTTCGGATTCTTATGATACGCCCAATGGAAACACCCTGTTCATTTTGGATTTTAAGGACTAAAGCCTAGAAAGCATCAAACGTATCAGATTTTTCCCTTAAAAAGTTTTCAGTTAGAAAAATGTATCTTTTACCTCCAATGTTTTCAGTGCGAGTAGGACCCATTAAATCTATGTGAACCAATTCAAGAGGACGTTTGGTTATAAAGCTGTTCACCTTTATATGAGGGCGCAGTTTGCTTTCAAGTTGACATGGTCCACACACTTGGCTCAAATTCTTACCCGGTTAGGTACTCCTCTCACAAGCTCTTTGTTGGCTATCTTAGTTAGGTCTTTGAAATTCATATGACCTAATCTTTGATGCCACAGGTCAATGTTACTTATGATGGCAGAGTGACAAGTGAGATCATTAGTAGTAACAATCCGATAGCAGTTATCAGATGTGCGAACCCCATATAAGACATTATTTCCCTTTTTATCCAAAATTTCACATTCGGTCTAAATCAACTGTACCCCAACTGGCGACTCTACTCTGAGAAGCTAAGAAGCATGCCACCTCTAACCCCATGGGCCTTAAATGATAAATCGGTAGATATGAATGAATGAGATGTACCTATCTATCAACACATTAACCAAAGAATTATAGACAACAAAAATACCTCTCTGGCCGGGGATCCTAGTAATAGCTCTAGCGCGGCAACAACATACACGCGTCCCTATGACCTCTGATCAACCTGCTCATCTCTCGGAGCATAGGCTGCTTTGCTTGGTGAAGCGGCTCCTTGATTAGATTCATGCAATTTGAGTGAGCTGTTGAGGTGGCTCTGAGTGCCTCGACCCTAATCGCTTCAGACTACGGGCAAGCTCTCTTCATGTGCCCCGACTGACCACACTGATAGCAAGTAAGTTCTGGCCCTCTACTTTGAGACTGATTCTGGGATTGGTTAGGTGGTTGTAATGGCAACATCTGCTGTCCTCCTCCCTTCTGTGGACACACAAAGGCCTTGTAACCCGGTTGGCCACACTTAAAACAGGAAAAACTCTTCGATGCACTATTTCCTGAGCTCGTACTATGCAAAGGGTAGGTGGATCTAGACTACTGCGGTTGAGACTGTGATGAAAAAGTGCTCCTGCTCTTCTTATTGGTGTAGACATCCCCGAACGTCCCGGGAGGAAAGTCCCCATTTTGTTCGTTTGGGCTCACTACAGTTCAGACTCAAATTGTCACGGTTCTTAATCTAATCTCACAATGTGCAATGCAAGACTGATAAATCACCAAAGAGTCCAAATCCGGCAAATCGTTTTGGAAAACAAATTTTTAGAAAGAAGTGCCAAACATGAATTTGCTTTGCGGAATCTGAAGTCACCACCTAAATATTTTATTTTTGGAGAAATTTAGGAAACCACGACTCGTTTGCCTAAGGCCATGTGTAAAGTCATCACCAAAGTTGTCTCGGCTCGGAACTTGGAGTGCGATTGGGAAGGTCACTATGGCACCCCACGCTTTGATCAAAGATCAGCCTCTACTAACCATGATATCTAGTTTTGAAAACATTATGCATTCTTATTCCGGTTAATTAGCTAGAATTACTCGGTGATGCGCACAACACACAAGTATAAACTAGATCGCCTAACTTGGAACAAAGCATCGCATATCTGTTTGTTTGGAAATGTTTTGAAGTTTGCTACTTTCATAAGTAGGCTAAAACAGTTTCAATGAATTGTTCCAATTCAAGCAATCCAACCTTCACCCACAAGCATGCAGGCAGTTATATCACATAAGCAATTAGCCTCATGGCAAGCATGCTGTCATGTTAACATTCACATACATGCAAGATGCTAAAGCATAAACACTCACAGTGTACTCCGAGCCCAAACAAGAAACTAGTTAGTAATCATGCATGATCCTAGTTCATGTTAGCAATGGCTAATTCAACGCATGCAAAATGTAACTAAGATAGGCTCGGCTATTCTAAGATGGCATGTGAGATGCTACAACTAACACGTATTCAACTTGGAATTGAAATACAATGCAATTAGTATGATGCGCCAAGCCCAATGCATGCAAGACATGTGAATGATGTAAACATGCATAGCATAAGGATGCTAATTGAAATATGCCCTAATACTAACCATCATAAGCGGTTAAATAAAAGGAAGAAAGACGTGGGGTTGGAAGACATGCATCACACACACGCATGCTTATTACAAATTCGCCCTCGCTCGGAGAGACCAAAAGAATAATACAATTTAATTAACCTACAAGCTAATTAAGTAATTTACAGACCACCTAATTAATTAACAAATCAATTAAGCTAAGGAAAGCAGTAAAAGGCCTCGGGAAGAGGGAGGTATGCATGTTCGGATTGGCTTCGCCCGTAAATCCCTTGCCATGACACATGTTGCCTCTGTTTGCACTGTCCTGCTCATCTGAAAATTATGCAAGTTTCCAGAACCCTTCTAATCCACCTCATGGATGCTGTGAGGGGTCATCGGCCAAAACTAAATGCCACCGGCTATCCATCGACCATGGATATTGATATCGGCCACAAATGTTTGGTTGATCGGCACTGTAGATGGCCGACCGGCCATATCTTCCTGCAGAAACCTGTTTTGACAACAGTAGAGGACAGACAAGGCATGGCAATGCATTTTCAAGCAAATGTCTGCACCACCACACTCCTTATCATGTTTATGACTCAAAGGAGTTTGGGACTCGACCCTCGGGCCACTAATCACGTATTTCAATGCATGATGGTCCAAGAAGCCAAGTTGTGCATTTTGATCTCAAATGTAATGCAAACCAAACAAACACATAAAGTCTAACCTCTATCACTTGATCAAGAGGTAAGGCATGCATGCCAATGCAATGCAACCTAGGCATGCGAGCCAAATATGCAACATGAGATGCAAGCAACCAATGTAGACTAGGCACACAACCTAGACAAACAAACATGTGAAGTATGCAAACTATGCTAACGACAAGCATACAAGGTGCAATTAAAACATGCAAGTATGCAAGGCATGCAACATGTTAAGCAACTTAATCAAGGAAGAATGCATGCCAAATGCAAAGTGTTTCAAGCATGCAACACATGCAATAGGCCAAATATGTAACAACACAAAAGGCAAGCATGCAACAACATGCGAATGATGGACTTAAACCAATTTAGGCAGCTCTCAAATAAGCCTAAAACAGTGGCCAAATGCTAAGGAAATGAGGGCCAACACACATACAAGCATGCATGCACACGAGGTCCAACACTTAGGCATAAAGAGGGAACTTTTAAGCACACTTAGAAGGAGATAAACATGGGCACATGGAATGCATTGTAAACTCTGAAAATACATGAGGAATGATGCCAAATCAAACTACCAATGCAAGCAAGGCATGCAACCAAGCCCAAGGACTTAAACTATGGTCGTGTGACACATGAAGCCAATGACCAACGTGGACCAAAACAGTCCCAAATCATGCAAAAGTAAGCCCCAAAAATCACTTAGATGGCATCTAAATGATCTAATCCTAGAGGCATACACAATAGCATAAACATGGAGCATGAAACACCAACCTTTTAACACATTAAAGGGGCATCAAATGCAAGCAAAAAAGCATACCACAAGGACTAAAATGACATGACAAGTGGTTCTAAACGGTGAAATGATGCAAGGATAGCATGCTAGAGGGTTCGATACTTAAGGCCTACAACGGGGATTCCATGGTAGCTATACAAAGCAAAGTATGCATGACCCAAATGACCAAAAATACTCCTCAAGCACATCAAAAAAATCATAAAATCTTCACAAAGCTAAGCCAAAAACATGCTAGAAACAAGGCTCAAAGCATAAAGCATGTTAAGGCAAATCATGGCATTACAAGACAAGTATGCAAACCAAGCATGGTGTGTCTAAACCAATTAAAAAAAGTGCTATATCATGGCAAAATAAGCATAAATAACACTTAAGACATGGCCAACATGAACTCAAGAATGGTGCTCACACATGAGGCTAAAATGGCACATTTTGAAGGCAACAAGGAGAGGGGATGGCCCTCTCCTTCTTAGGACCTTAAACCACCATCCTCACCACTGAAATCCCTCAAGATTTTAGTGGTGAGGAAACAAACTAAGGTGGTCTCGGAGCTCACCAAATATAGCACAAAATGGGGCCAAACAAGGCCTAAGAGGAATAAACGACCCCAAACACAAAAGTGATCTTAAACAAACTTCAAAAGGAGCTCAAAATAAGACTTTTTTCAGTTTATGTTAAAGCCCAAATATGCTTTCAAGATAGGCTAAAAGTGTGTGCAAAAATAGGGAATAAAGAGAGAAAAAAGTGTTACCCTTGTAGTCAAGCTCCAACTTATGGACCAAAAATGTAGGCCTTCAACCTCTAAAAACCAGCTCCAGAACCTTAGAGTGATGGAGGTGTGTGGTTGTGAGCTGGTGTGTAAAGAGGTCAAGAACCAACATTTATCGAGCTTGGATGTAGAGATATAGAGAGATACAACTCTTGTGTGCCTTAGACCAATTGTTGGAACCCTTACAATGGAAGAGGAGCTCTTCTTTTATAGAGGAAGAAGGGTCCAAGCTTCTTGGAGAAGCTTGGAACAAAAGGGCCAAAAGGGCCAAGCTTCTTGGAAAAGCTAGACAAAGGGTTCAAGCTTCTTGGAGAAGCTAGACAAAGATTCAAAAGGTTCAAACTTTCTCAAGAAGCTAAAACCAAGGGTTCAAAGGGTTCAAGCTTCCTCAAGAAGCTAAAACAAGGGTTCAAAAGGTTCAAACCCTCTCAAAAAAAGGGCTCGGCCAGAAAAAGTGGCCGATTGACCAAAATCAGTGGCTGGCCAACCAAACACAATGCCAACCGGCCAAAACTTTTGGGTGGCAAAAGGCAGTGGCATCATACCATGGCCGGTGAGGTGTGGGGATGGCCAACAAGCTGTTTTCCACCCTCAGAAGCAAAACACAAGTGTTTGGTGCAAAACCAAACACAAAACAGGCAAGTCGAGAGGTCTTGAGGCAAGACGCGTGGCCGAGACCTCCGAGAACTCAGGACGAACACAAACATGGATGATCACCGAGTGTTCAAATGGTGACGTCCAAGTTTTGAGGACGGTCAAAAATGGGGTGTCTACAGTTGGGTTTATAATACCCCTGTGTAAACATAATATTAGATGCTCTTCTTGGAGCGAACTAAGTAATTTTGGATACTTGGAGTGGACTAAGTAATAGCAACACATTTCCAATTCTATTTTACTATTTTTTAATTGTTTACTAAGTAATAGCAATGTTAAGTATATCTTTAATATTTTAATTATCTTTAGCTAGATTAAATAAAAATTTATTTTATTTTATTTTTTACACAATTAAATAAATTTATTTATTTTTAAATAAAATAAATAAAATATCAATAAAAATATATGTTATTTTTTAATTACAATTTTAAATAAATTTATTTAAAAAATAATAATAATTAAATAATGAAATTAAATAAAACATCTATTAAAATTTAAATAATGAAATTAAACAAAATTTTAAAATAAAACATCAATAAAATATTTATAAAAAATATTTAAAAAATTAAATAAATAAAACATCAATAAAAAGTTAAATAAAATTAGTTTATTTTTAAATTGAGACATTTAAATTTTATTGAATTTTACTAAATATAATATATAATTAAATAGTAGAGGGTCAAAAATGGTCATTTTATCATCTAATTACATGGGATTGTTATCTCATGAAAATTGTCCCACAACCCCCTAGGACAGTGTAATCCCACATATGGGGGATAAAGTGCAGCAGACTCCATATCAAGCGGACTAAAAAAAAAACAAGCCGAATAAAAGACTTCCAATGGATTACAATCTAAATAGTGTTTAGTCCCTCCCTAATCCTCCCAATCAAGCGCACCCTATCGGTTAGCTCACTTCATTAGCTTCTCTATTATACTCATTTTTAAACTCAAAACATTATTGTCTTTTAAGATATAGGGTTTAAGAACATTGAAATCAATTAGTTTTGAAGATTTGTACACCATGAATGACCTTTGAAATGGTTGCTTCGATATAAATATTGAAGCGTTGTTTGAACATTGAAAATGTTAGTTTATGACTTCATTTTTAATCTTTTATTTATCTCGTTCGTATGTTGGGAAAATTAGTTTGTTTATTGTGTTCAAATAACCAGAGTTGAACTTTTACACAATATTTAATTATTTATATTTAAACGAAACAATTTTGTTCGAATTATTAAGATTGACCAAATATTAAATGTTTATATATAAAAAATTAGGACATGTTGTGGCAGGGGTGATCAACGATTGAAATTTTGATATAGGAGAGAACATACCAATACAAGCTACAATAATAATTTCTATTGATATAAAAAAATAAAAATTAACATATATATATACCTATAGGTATGTTTTCTAGTATTTATATTGAGCTATAAGAGATAGTTGTAAAATAATTTATTTATTAAAGTTCGGTATCTTGAGTTATGCTCAATGATTATTCATGTTTTTTAAAAAATTTTTTTTTTTTTACGGCATTTATGATAAGATTGAATTAAAAAACCAAACTACGTTTTTCTCAATAAATTTTATCAAGTCACTTAACTCGGACCTTTTGCGACGGTCTCAAACGTCGCAAAAGGTCCTCTGTCATAAAAAGCAGCGGCGTAGTAGCCGGAAAGCGAGGCGGTGGAAGGGGGCGTAACAATGGTTTCTTGTAGTTTGGCTAATCAATGGTTTTTGCGACGGTTTAACCTGACACAAAAAAAGGGGAAAAAACTTCACTTGTAGTGACGATATTGGTTGCCGTCACCAAAACTTTTTTAGTGACGATATTTGATGTTGCAAAAAGTATTATTAGTGACCGTCTAAAACGTCGCAAAAAAAGTATAATTAAATTAATATCGTATTTATGACAGTTTAAACCGTTGCTAAAAATTTGAACTAATATGCATATACGACAAGTTAACCCGTCGCTAATAAAATGTAAGAAAATGATGATTACATTGGCGAAGGTTTATTATTGTTGCAATAAAATTATTTTCATAAAATCAATATATATTTTATTAATTCATTCCCTATACAAATTATTAATATTTTCTAAAATAAAATACTTCCACATTCACATTCACATTCACATTCACAAAATCATGCCAACAATAATATATATGTAACCTTGTAACAATTGTCAACCAAATATTCTTTACAAAAATATATAAAGCATCCTCAAACAATACTAATAATTTTTGATATTCAAGAACTCAAATTTTTGTATCTAAAACAAAACAAAAGTATCGACAATACAAATAAAAAAAACATATATATTATAACTTATTTTAATATCAATAGTAAGCTCCAATATCAATATGTGAAAATATTATCACGTACTCAAAAGGGTTGCATCTGCAAAAAAAAAAAAAAACCAAAAAAGATATTAAAAAAAATCATCATTTACAACATGATTAAAGGAATTGGGGAAGAGAAATCGAAATGGAATGGGTACCTCGAAATGCTCAGATTTTCATAAAGGCAATCAGAGCAATTGACTGGTTGTCTAGAGTGTGGCGATGATCAAAGAAAACTCCGACTCACCATTTGCTCTCATTAAAAATATATAGGAAAACAAATACGCATAAAAAATCAAAAAGAAAAAGGAGATTGTCTTAGACCATTTGGTAATAGAAATAAGAGACCTAAGAACACATGTTCTTTAGTGGTTTTATCAAGAAGGAGCTTTATTAGAGTTCCACAATATAATTTTATAATCATGGCATCACTTCATGACTCACAGATTAGGATTCATTTAACAACTTTCATGCTATAAAATAATTCATATAGAAATCAACTAGAAACTGGACAACCTTCAAGTAAAATTATTCACTACCTGATGACACTTAATTAAGAGAGTAAAATTCGATTCGGACAAGAAATAATAGGAATTACAATAAAGAATTTCTTGCTTCAACTTGAGTGCTGAAAAGGAACATTGCCATCTTTTAAGTGCTTTACATCTTTCATCCTTGATGGGCTTCATGATATCCTACAAGTTAATGGAATCACTAGTAAGAAAATTGCTTGTAATGTGATTTATTAACTATTAAAATCTAGATGATAGGCTCATAATTCTATCATTAAAATTACAGATAAAAAATGGCACAGCTCACCTGAGATAAGGTAGCGTTAATCTCAAATCTGAAACAAGACATCAAAAGTATGATTACCTGATAGAAACCAGACACCAATTTCAGAGAGATGCTTTCATAACACCTATGCCAAATTTTTGCAAAAGGTGGCAACGTGAGTTTGTGCTTTGTCTAATTGAATAACTATATGCTTAACTACTAACCAATTTTCTAACACCTGGGTTGGGATCTCCACGAAGTTAGGGTCAAGCCGAAGCCCCAAAAATCTAGCAAATGACGCATGATTGCAAATATGATGGAACTAAAAGCTCACCATAGATGAAAAATCACGTCACTCACTACATACATCAAACCATAACAGAATTCATAGCTTCATAAACAATCTTGATACTTGTCAAAAGATAAAATTAAATAACATGACACAAATCTATTTCCTATGTTGCATGGACTCATGTATGGCTGCTGAATGTGGATATGAATCTAGTGTCAAATTTTTCCAGTTCCAATGTCCTAGAACACAAACACGGCTAATTTACAGAAGTTTAGATGAAAAGGAATTTTAGTTTTTCATATGCAAATTGGTATAGAGAAACATTTACAGTTAAATTACTCAACCAAAATGACATTTGCAGACCATTGACCAACTAGGTGGTTTAGTCCCGTTTCCAACAAACATGGCTAACTTGCACGATTGGAAAAACAAAGCGGAATAGAATAAGAATGTATTAGAATCAAAGAAGCAGTGCGATACAAACATAAGATTGGACAAATACAAAATGGTTCACACAAGCAAGAAACTATAAAGCATATCTAATAGTGTAAGAATTTAATAATAGCACTAAATAGAGGAAATAGAATTTTGAGTTTAATTCCACATAAACCATTCAAAAGGCAGATATCGACATACTAAACAAAATAGAAGGGAATTAAACATGCTTTATGCATTTGATCTTGTCCCTACTAAACAAAATAGAATGTATCCCAAAATAAAATGCTTTGCAGGTACCCAAAATCTGAGTTCAACATCACAACAATAAGTTTAGAAAACTCAAACTTAATAGCATATTACCATCACCTTTTGTGCACCATTGACAAAAGAACCATTGTAAAGTGCTACAACACAGGTGTGACCATATTTTCCCTTCATGTTTGAAGATACAACGTAAGTTCATTTCATTCTAAATCATATATGTAAACCACCCATAAATTGATGTCCACTAGAATTAATAAAACCATGAGTAATAAATGAACCTGGAGAACATATCAAGGTAGAAATAGCCCAAAAGTTCACTAGAAGATAAGTCATAGACTGAATAAAGGTGAATATCAAAGAGTGCCAAACCTCGGCATCTGCAATTTCTTCAAATCTTAAATCTGCATGGAGTAAGGGAAGATGAGAGCTTAGTAGATGAATTAGCCAAGCAAAATACTTAAGTCAAGCAATGAAAACATCATGTAATTACCAAAAAGGTCTTGGCATATTTTCAAGATCCCTGACATGACCAAATTGAACGGAAAGTATTGTTTAAGAGCTCCAAGGTCCAGACTAAATTGTTGTTCCTCAATTCTCTTCACATAGTACAATAGATCCTCAATTCCAAAAGTAGCTAGACAAGAAGAAAGAAAAAGAAAATGATTGAGAAGAAAGAGAAGAATAAACCAAACCTAATCCATGAAAAATAACTACTACCTCCAAACCCATGCAACCCAAAAACAAAAACCAGAAAAATATATATATATATATATATTGGAAAAAGAGAAGTGACAGTAGTTTAATGGGGTTTTTATTTTTATTTTTATTTAAGTAGTCAATTAAATAAGAAAAGGCTTAAAACTTTTTGGGGGTGTAGGAGAGAGACATACCTCTCGAGGCATGAGCGTCTTGGGAATAACTCTGCAGAGAGACAATAACATGACAAAAAAATTAGTTGTAATAGAGAACAAAACCAATAGCAAACTACATACCCAACTCATTGATCTTAGCTACTTAACAATGCTTTCTTTATTGATCTTTAAAAGTCTTTTTTTGAGATTTTTTAGGCCAAAAATATTGAAGGAAGTCTCACCCAATGACATGCCGACCACCGTCATGAACAGCTTGTGAAATCAAACCCATGAGGCCTATGCTACCTCCTCCATAAACCAGATCAATGTTCCTTGAGACCTTCAAGAGACCAAAGTCAAATCAGCCCACAAAGTGTTTGTAACAATGTCTATGCAAGAAAATAGATTAACCCATTTGAAACAGTAAATCTACAAAGAAGGAATATTCAAAACAATTAGCATCTCATAAATGAGAGAATGCCTCAACAATTTGCTTAACTTTATAAGAACAAGTGAACAACAGAGTCAAACAGGCAAGAATCTCATTAGAAGAAGAAGAAGAAGAGGCAAGAATCTAAAGAATTACACCTGTTGGAATAGTTTTCGAAAATCATTTCTCTGCAACATATCTTTATAAAAACTGAAAACAATTTAAAAAATGGAGTAAAGGAAACAACTTTTTCGTATTCCTTGAAAAAATGGTTCTAGTCAACTCAATTTTCTGAAAAAATTTCACTGTTTTCTATTTTCTGCATTTCAAAAAACAGAAAATTGCTGTTGAAAAATGGCACAAATTTCTAAAAATCACAACTACTTGGGTACATAAACACATTTGTTCGTATCAAATGTGGACCATCATAGTAGTTTACAAAATAACACCAGTATAACTGCTTATAGAGCTTAGCAAGACAATTCCACTGTTCTAAAAAATCACATATTTAGCAACAATAATATGCAATCAGCAAATAACCTGAAAAACACAATATATAACACATTCATTACCTAAGAAGTTGTTGGATTCGATTAGAATGGTATTTTCACCAAGAGGAACTCAAATTTCATTAGAACCCTAGACCAGCACCATATATAATGAATTGAAATTGAAATGAAGGTTAATTGCAGGTACTTACAAGAAAAAGAAAGAAAAAAGAAAAAAAAGGAACTCATAATTGAACTCATAATCGAAGAAACTACTCCTCGCCACAGATCCACCACCACCTCCACCTCCACCTCCACCTCCCCCAACACAGCCCCGCCATCACTTGACCACCAAAAACATCCTACCCCATCACAGCCCCGCTAATCTCTCTATTACCGAAATCCTCTTCACCGGCACCTCTCTACCACGAAAACCACCCTTACCCTCCTCCTCCCTACCAACAACCCATATCCATCAACCCCACCCTCCAATACGAAACCGCTCCTCCTTCCTACCACAGATCCGCTATCCTCCTCCCTTCAACACCCACATCCCGCCCTTTGAAATCCCCCGCCCTTCACAAACATACAACAGAAAAAAGGAAGATAGGCGGTAGAGAAAGTAGCCATAGAGACATACACAGTGAGCGGAGAAAACCATTTGGCGACAGATCTTGGAATGAGAACAATATGTGGCATTAGGGTTTATTTGTGTATGCAAAACCATGCGATTTTGGACTTCATTAAAAATGTCTCTAGCTTATACAAGCTTGGGGAAAAATATCGTGTTTTAAAAGCGGCGATATTTTACATTGATATTCTGAAGTTTTTGAAAAATGCCAAGAATTATATCATAAATTACGGTGTTTGTTGAAAAATGTCAAATATAATTTTGTTTTTGGAGCTTTTTCATAAATCCATCTTTAATTACTTATGTTCTAATTAATCCAAAATTTATTTTAATATTTCACTTAGTCTGTCCTAGGTAAAAAGCGATATTACCCTTTTCTTCATATGAGATCATGCGCCTTTTTCCTACAATTTTATTTTTCCCCAAATTAGAACCCTAACGTTGAACTCCTTCTTGTTAAGCGAAAACCTTCTGATCGGCGAAGTCCTGTTCATTAAGCGACAAAAATCATGAAGCTGTTCATTAGGCAACATTGATTGCCAAGAACAATCCATTCGACAGCGAGATTGCGATAACTCTTCATTCCAACTCGATCCTCACTCCAACCGATATCTACAATGGTGAACAAAGGTAAGTTGTTTTCTTCAATTTTATACTATTTTCTGACATTAAATCCACTAGTTCATATTCTTTCATTAAAATCTGAATATTCACATTTCAATGTTTTAATGTTTAATGGATTCGACATTTACACTTTGAAAATTACAAATTATAATTTTCTTCTTTATGAATGCTCTGTTTTTCATGTCACATTTATGAATGTTTTGTTTTTCAGCTTTAGCTTTTAGGGACTCAACATTTAAGAATGTTTATGAATGCTCTGTTTCTCATTGTGAATATTGAAATTCTGTTTTCCATCACTAACATTTTGTGTTTCAAATATGAATGTTGACATTGTAAATGATTGGAGTCTATTTCCATTGCTAGAACAATTATGTTGAGTCATATTGTTGAGATTACAATAGACTCAAAACACCATTCTTAGTATTTCGAATTTGTTTTAACATTTCATTGATTATGTTGAGTGAATTGTCACATTGCTAACATTTGTGTTTGAAATATGAATCTTCTCATTGTGAATATTTGGAGCTTGTTATCCATGTTACATTGATTATGTTGACTCACATTGTCAAAGTTTTCATTTGACATTCATGATTAAAGTATAAGTCTTCCCATTGTGAATGTTTGGAGTCTAATTTTCATGTTACATTGAAAATGTTCAATTATATAGTTGATATTCCAATTTTCACATTCTTCATTCACAATAATGTGCTAATTGTGAATTTTCTCATTGTTAGTATTTTTAGTCTAATTTTTCATGTCACATTGATTATGTTCGTGAATATTCACATTGTCAAGATTCCATTATTGACATTACGCGTTTGAAGCATGAATCTTCTCATTGTGAATGTTTAGAGTTTCTTATCCATTTTACATTCATCATGTAGTCACATTATCAATATTCCATGGTTGACATTTTGTGTTTCAAGTATGAATGTTCACATTGTGAATGTTTGGTGTCTAATTTTCATGTTACAATGAAAATGTTCAATTATATAGTTGATATTCAATACTCACATTCTTCATTCACAATAATGTGCTAATTGTTTTTAGTAGGAATTTTCTCATTGCTAGCATTTTGAGTCTAATTTTCATGTCACATTGATTATCTTGAGTGAATGTTCACATTGTCAAGATTCCACTATTGACATTCATGTTTGAAGCATGAATCTTCTCATTGTGAATGTTTAGAGTTTCTTATCCATTTTACATTCATCATGTCGAGTCACATTATCGATATTCCATGGTTGACATTTTTTGTTTCAAGTATGAATGTTCACATTGTAAATGTTTGGAGACTAATTTTCATATTACATTGAAAATGTTCAATCGTATACTTCATATTTTAATATTCACATTTTTATTCAAAATAATGTGCTAATTGTTTTTGAGTAGGAATTTCCTCATGCTTAGTATTTCGAGTCTAATTTTCATGTCACATTGATTATGTTGAGTGAATGTTCACATTGTCAAGATTCCATTATTGAAATTCGTGTTTGAAGCATGAATATTCTCATTGTGAATGTTTAGAGTTTGTTATGCATGTTCACATTGTGAATATTTGGAGTCTAATTTTCAGGTTACATTGAAAATGTTCAATCACATAGTTGATATTCCAATATTCACATTTTTCATTCACAATAATTTGCTAATTGTTTTTGAGTAGGAATTTTCTCATTGTTAGCATTTTGAGTCTAATTTTCATGTCATATTGATTATGTTGAGTAAATGTTCACATTGTCAAGATTCCATTATTGACATTCGTGTTTGAAGCATGAATCTTCTCATTGTGAATGTTTAGAGTTTCTTATCCATTTTACATTCATCATGTCGAGTCACATTATCGATATTCCATGGTTGACATTTTGTGTTTCAAGTATGAATGTTCACATTTTAAATCTTGTCATATTCTCTAATTCTTTACATATTATCTATAGTGATGTTATGAAATTTGGTCCTCATCAATATTCATTTTACTACAGTTAATTACTCATTCCTCTTAATGTCTACTCTCTATTTTTGTTTAACATTTTCTTGGCTGAGATGTTATATCAACACCAAAGACAAAAATAAAAAAAAAAGAAACCCATGAGGAAGAAACGGCTCACGATGTGAAACCCAACATCGATATGAATAAAGTGAACTACCGTTCAAACATATATTTGGCTTAGTAAAGTTAATGTCAACAACAAAGTTCAGCGATAGGAAGGCTGAAATGTTTGAAGAACTCCATTTTGGATGATGTTTGATGCATTGATAAACACAAAATTGAACTATCATCATGCATGAAATATAACGATGTGATAGCAAAGATTATAGAGACATACAATACGCATCAAATTGTTTCAAAATTAAATCATAAATTGTCTTATACGCACATGACATCAAATTAATTTTTGGAATATTTGCGGATCTGTGCCAATGGAGCGCATATGGTTCCAAGCCAACATTTGGACTTATCGGCAAGAAATGCAAGGACACCTGAGGCTTACATCGAAAAATATCCGATCTTTGATCGATGATGCATTGGTTGGGAGAAAGAAATCAGACAATGAGAAGGTTGCTAGGTTGATAAGTTTGTATGCTTGTTTAAAGCTCTTTTATTCCACAACTGGCGAGACAATTGGATGGGCATACTATCAACACATGGAGCATTTGGACAAGATGAGGGAATATGATTGGGCAGAAACCATCAAGTCCACATTAATGAATTCCATTGAACTTCATCATCAACGTCCAGCAGTATTTGGTGGCGTGTTATGGCTTTAATGGTATGTAATACTACTTTCACATAACTATTAATGTTAATGCGAAGCGATACATTCACATTAGTTTATAATCATAATTTTTTTTGACATGCATATTAGCGATTATGTTGAGTCACATTGAATGTTTGGAGTTTAATTTTCATCTTACATTGAAAATGTTCAATCATATACTTCATATTTCAATATTCATCACATTGATTATGTTGGGTGAATGGTCATTATCAAGATTCCATTGTTGACATTTGTGTTTGAAATATGAATCTTCTCATTGTAAATGTTTAGAGTTTGTTATCTATGTTACATTGATTATGTTGAATCTCATTATTGATATTCCATTGTTGACATTTCTACAAGTGTGAATCTTCACATTGTAAATGATTGGAGTCTAGCTTCATTGTCACATTGATTATGTTCTGACCATATTGTTGATATTCAATGAACTCAAAACACCATTGTTAGTATTTGAAATTTGTTTTGACATTTCATTGATTACATTAGGTGAATTGTCATATTGCTAACATTTGTGTTTGAAGTATTAATCTTCAAATTGTGAATGTTTGGAGTTTGTTTTCCATATTACATTGATTATCTTAAGTCACATTGTCAAGGTTTTGTTTTTACACTCATAGTTGAACTATAAGTCTTTCCATTGTGAATGTTTGTGATCTAATTTTCATCTTACATTGAAAATGTTCAATCATATAGTTGACAATTTGTTACATTTCATGCGATATTGGTGTGGCGTACCAAAATAATGGAACCAATTTTGCAAAATCACACCTCGATTTCTCAAATGGAATCTAACAAAACTTCACAAGAATGTGAAAATTTTGTCTTTCTCAATCAATCAATGCTGAGGTTGAATACCAACATTATCAATGTGAATAATATTATTTATGTATTAAAACTAACGGTAATCTCTATTACCGAGTTTATCTGGAGAAACTCATCTTGACGGATAGTGAGAGCACCTTTGTTAGGCGCAAACAATAGTCGGGATGAGGAGAATCAAAAGATGCACAGTATTATTCATCATGAAGTCAAAATTGAGGAAGAAATGGACATGAGCATACAAGGCGATGATATTGATGAGGCATTTGATCTGAGTTTGGTAATGAAGCGAAATTTGAGCAATGAACATGATGAAGCCAATATTAGGGAAGGTCACGAGAGACTCTTGCATATCTACATGAACATGGGGTGCATCAAGTCATTGTGTCAAAGGTTGCTCAGGACAACATTATAGGGAAAATGGTTCTTGACCATCAAAAAGCATTAGACCTCATCGAGAAACTACAAATTGAGAACAGGAATACTGCCAAGCGACAAAATGACATGAAAGACAAAATCATCTTGGAGGAAACAATAATATGTAACGAAGGAGAATCAACGATTCGAATGTGTTGTCCTTGTCAAACATACAATTGATAACAAGAATGCGAGATAGAAGGCAAAAGCAACTCCATAATTGACCTCCAAATTGAAGACTATACTCGACTTGAGAAAACTATGCTAGAAGATAAAATTGATGATGATGCGGTACATGTTGTCACACAACAAATAAACCGAAAACTATGGATGTGGGCCGAAGCAAAATTTGAAGAAGAAGACCCAAAACTCCTACATCTTTGGTGACATCAAAATCAAAAAGGAAAAATTGAAGTTGCACGATTTTGAATATCAAGACAAAAAGGGTGACAAGAAAAGGAAGTTCGAAAATTTGGAACAAAATGACATTGAGAAGCAATGTGAAATTGTAGATCAGATTTTGAAGGCTATTTGCACAAGCCGAGACATCAAGCGTCCTAAACATAATAAGCTTAGTTGTCCAACAAATATCGAGTTGGAAGATCATATCTAAGCGGGACAAGCAAAAGATAAGGAATATGCACACAAAAAATGGAGGTTCACGGATAAGCATATTTTAAACAATTTCTATATCTTTACATGCCATCCTTGTCTTATTATTTCTAAACTCTAAATGTAGGCTAATTGTTTGGCGAGGAAGCACCAAAGACTTATGTTTTCTATGGCGATCTTGAGTCAATAATTCAGAACAAGTCCATAATAAACAATGTATCTTTGCTTTTACATTGTCCATTAAAAGGTTATATATATTAACATTCACATCATAATCACATTAACATTGAATACATATAGGTCATAGATGCATATCAGAATTTTAACAAGCGAGGAATCAATGATAATGATTCACAACAATTTGACAAATCATTCTTTTCAACGACATGTGTTTGGTATAATTTGTTATTTTATTTTTTTATCTGAATTAAAAACAAGTTTGATCCCTTATTTATAAAACTAATTACTAACAAAAGTCATGTCAATGTTTCTGAGCATGATTAAGATGAAGAACTACAAACCAAATTCATTGATCCTCACATCAAGCAAGCAAATCGATCACCGATGCTCGGCACTTTCCACTCCACTTTAAGTATCATTGGACCATAGTAGTGAGTGACATGCATGATGTGGAAACACTACTAATTCAATGAGGCCCAGAGATGGTTACGAACATACACCTAGCTCAAGCAAACATAGTGGTAATTTCAATATTTCATTCAATAATATGAAAAATTGTACATATCGAGTTACATATCAGCGTAGTTAAAATATTATCTATTCTACACGTCTAATCATATTCACAATCACGGAAAACATATATGAATCACATATTGAGAAATTGCTCTCCACATCGGATATGGCGAGATACATTAATACCCTCAGTTATGTCAAGCCATTACTGTCCAGGTTCATACATGCCCTCAACAAGACCCAAATTCGTGAGTATTTACAATTAATATTCTCATTGACATAGTAGCTACAACCAATGCCAGATGTAACAAAATATTGATTCTTTCTTCTTCTTCTTCTTTTTTCTCATCACGGTCATAATTGCGGAGTTGCACTTTGCTACATAATGAGGCAACATGCGCTTAAAGACCAATTGAACTGTCTTTGGACAAGGAAGCTTGCTATGAGAGCTCTATTAGTTGAAGCATTCTGAATGATCCTGAAAGAACAAATCATCAAGTTTTGTTGTTGACGCAATGAGGATGCATCTCGAAATTAGACTTCTTTTGATGTATTGATGAAACAATGTTAACATCGACTTTGTCCAAGTACAATATGTTTTTGTATATAATATACCACTCACTAACATGTGAACTTGGGTATTGTTAGTTACTAAACAATCATTCCACAAAGATGTTGATATGAATAGCTATATACATTTTGTCTACCAAGAAATGTACTTTTAATATCAATGTTCTTTCTTGGTCTTATTCATGAATTGTATGAGTATTATTAGTCATTATATGTGTTTGATAAATACAACATAATGTGAAAGTTTACATATGTATATCATATGCTCATCTGTCAACACATATTGGGAATATATGTAACTTTTCTACATTTTATTTTGCAAAAATCAAAACAAACTATTTCAAAAAAAAAATGTAAAAGAAACTACAAAATTACAAATTTCATAGAGCGACAGATTAACAATGTGAACTTTCACAATGTATATATAACAATGTGAACTTTCACAATGTTAACTTTTATTGACACATTGTATCAAAATATGAAATTTAACATTAAGAAGCTTGCTCTAACAAGTACACTCACATGAACTACTAAATTGTTTCTTTTGATGCAAATATATGCAACATTCACAACACTATATTTATTTATCTAAAACAAATTCTGCACTATAAATACTCACAACTCAACATAATATTCTAGCGATATCCAACACATGAACCAATACTCACAACTCAACATAATATTCATATAGACTCTATTATTTCATCTTTAACAACTTTAATTGTGGCCCATCTTTTTCCATCTACCACACTTCAAATCTCTTCAAAAAAATATATCATATTCATCCATGAACACATATTGTGTATATATGTAACAAGATAATATTTTGTTTTTGATAAAGCCGATAAACAAACTATTTCATAAATATACAAAATGAAAAAAAAAAAAACTACAAAATGTGAACATTCAAAAAAAAAATAAAACTACAAAATGACAAATTGCATAGAATTAATGAATCCCTTCTTATTCAAAAATTGTATCGAAATACAAAACAAGTACACCAATGTATCAACTAATAAAATGTGTATCAATGCAAATGTATGTAACATTCACAATGGTATCTTATTTACCTTAAAAAAAAAAAAAAAACATAAATGTTCAAAGCCAGATGTGAAATTCACAATGTCACAACCATCAACCAATATAACTCTCTATTAGTTCTTTACAAGACTTCGATTGTGCTGCCCGTCTTTCCACATCTGTCACACGATTTGACTTACTTTTCCCCTCGAGATGGTATTCTATTCTTTCTCGGCCTACCGGTAACCATTTACAATTGGAGGTAATATGATGAAATCGCTTCAAACAAAAATTTGGTTTCTCCACAAATGGTATTGGGAAAATGGCCATTTACATATCTTCCTATAATTCTCTACATGAAAATATTTTCAACACAATCATTAAAATTATATGCACTCCTTTGGATAAGCGCGGCGGCATGTTCTAAAGAAATCCATTTATTTGCCTTTGTGCAAGAACAAACAAGCGTCAACATCAACCATAGCTAGCGCGGAAGCGAATGCACCTCGAACACATCATCGTTAGCTTTACTCACATTCCACGACCTACTAGAAGCAGATGAATCTTGGAGGTTAGTCTCAAAGGTAGGGCAAATAATTCCATTCCTTGTTTGCAATATCCTTCCAGCTCGACATTTGACACATTATTTGATTCGAGATAGTATCAACCAATTTTGTTATTGGAAGATTTCGTACTTCTTTAATCAATTGTTGAATGATTGGCTGACATTGGATGTCATCTCGCCATATCGTTGTCCCCTAACACATAACAGCAAAAATTGTCACAATTTAATACCATATGTGACACATTTCACATTGTTATAACAACACAAAAATATAAACAATGTACATATAACCATCATTATATTCCATAAACAGACAATTGTACACACTTTACCTAAAGTAAGCATTTGCCCAATGTTACGGTTCTAACCACGACAAGAAGTTATATGCTCGTTGCTTTCACCTTCAACTCTTCTAGTAATGCATGAAAACTTTTATCAGTGGTTCATATGCACAATCACTAACTACGTATTAAGTGTTCCTTGAAACCATTCTCCATACCTTTCAACTTGTCCCTAAAATTATTCTTTAGGTGTTGTAAACACCATCCATGATATCTTGATGGGAATGCCTTTGGCATTGCTTCCAAAACCTAGATTGAGATCGAGATACAAATGTCATCGTCTGTCATCGACCAATTACTTTTGACAGTTCATATAGAAACCATGACCAATTCGATTCACTCTAGAATCAACAATTGCAAAGCCTCTTTGAAACAATCTAAAAACAAAACTAATATATGGATCTACTCACACAAAAGTAAACAAATGTAAAACTTCACATCACAAAACTAAACAAACCTTGATTCTGAGTCTTTAGTTGTATTTGCAAGCATTGCCACTTATCTCCCTTTTAGAAATGTTCCATCAAGAAAAAGCAAAGAGGCGACAATATTTGAAGCCATTTATACTGTGACAAATGCTACAAAACCTTTTAAAGCCGACTAGTCTTCAAATCATGGTCAATATTGATATGACTTCCGGGATTATAATGCCTTGATATCACCCATACCATCTCGATTGGTTGGTCAAGCGATGTAAAGTAATCACCATGCATAGCCTCTCTCGCTTTCTCAACACCTAACCATGCTACATGGTAAGTGATATCAAGTCCATAATCTGCCTTGAAAGTATCGCCACATGATTGGGGCCAGCGTTAGTGATGCATCCCTAACAGCTCAAATACAACATTTGACACCAAATCGGTGAGCCTTGGATTTTTTGGAAATCTGGTGCTCGGCACCACAACTATGTATCTTAGTCCATCTCTTAAGGTAGAAAAATTGGTTTGCTCTTTGGACTCTACCATACAACACAAACATCCCCTATCTCATCTCTATGTGAGCACTCTGATGAATTAGTTGTGAATCGTTCTTCCAAATATTTGAATTTAAACCCACATTGCTTTGCATATTTGCATAAAACAATCTGAAACTCAAATGCTCATCTGTGAAACATTAACCAACATCGTAATACCATTTGCCCAAAGCGAAGACAACAAAACCTTCTCACTGTGTCACAATATCTGAAAACAAATTTGTTTGATTCTCATCTTCAATGCATGGATTTACTAAGCTACTATGTCCATCGATTGCCCAATTTTGCTCAACAACAACATCAATTACGTTCAACTCAATTGATTTACCAAGCAATAACATGTTTTGCAATTCCTCATTGTTATCCAAATGACAATTTGTATACTCGTGATCGGTAAAACATAGTGATTGAATCGTGAGACAAATCCACCATTTGTTGCACACACATTTCACTAACTCATCAAAGGAAAATGATTGTACCACATTTATCACAAACATGTTTGACCATAGCGACAACAACAACATGAAAAAAAATCCATTTATCTCATATCCTGCAAAATCATCAATAATATCAATGAAATGTATCAAGATTCTTAAATAGTTCAAATATTCACATCAAAAAAAAAAAAATCTACCTCCTCAACAAACAATCATAAGCCCTACATTTATCATCATACACAACATACAACAAATTTTAAGCTCACAGTATACACACATACATACAATTTTAATTATAAATTCATATCTTGATAACATGAACTTCCGATTCACTCAAGGCAAAAACAACAATTTTTTCAAACACTAATGCAACAAAACTTCATCATTCAAAAATTCACATGAACACAATGATTTCATCACAAAAACAAATCAATCACTAATGCATGACATAAAGCATCACAAGTAATCAATTGATGATAAGCGATAAAGAAAGGCGAAGAACAAAAATGATGATAAGCGAAGAAGAATGAGAACATAACAATGAATAACAAAATTGATGACGAACAACAATGAAGAAACGAACAAATCAAAACACCAATCTCAAGCAAAAACTAACCTTCTCCACAATATCGTGAAAACCGGACAAAATCGCAAATCAAAAATGTAAAGACAAATCGAAATTGCGAATCGCGTAAAACCTAGAACTTCAATAATGCAAAATCGGCAATCTATAACTTGAAACTACAAAATCGAAAATCGAAAATGGCAAGGAGAAATCAGAAATTGCAAAATCCAGGAATCCAAAAGCAAATCATCGACTTTCCAAAAATCATATTCAAACAAGCACCTATATATATAAGGGTAAAATGGTCAAAATATATATATATAAAACTCAAAATAGGACCTCCGGTCTACAAGTGTAAACTTTAGGATTTAATAAAATAAATAAAAAAATGGATTGATTGGTATAAGAAAATCTAAAATAGGATTTTACGGTGATTTTCCTTTTGTTTTTGTAGAGTTTCTTGAACATTGGGCCAAAAATGCGAGAAAAATCTTTTTTTGTTGTAGTGAGTTTGTTGAACCATAAAATTATACTTTGGGCTTTGTTTGTTTTCCATGAAACATTAAAAGGAAAGAGGAAAAAGCAGTTTCTTAAAAAAAATAAAAGCAGTTTGTTGAACCCAAAAATAATAATTCTTTTGCCCACCAAAAAGATGAAAAAAAAGCACATACACATTTTACATAAAAAAAATGACGGGTAATGTATAAAATAAAACCTTTTCTGACGGACTAACAAGGAGTATCCAAAAATAAAACCTTCTGCATCGAACTAACAAGCGGCGTCTACAAAAAATACAAAAATCGCTAGGCGAAAAAAAATTTACAGCGGGTAATATAGCGTCGTATAATATTACTTTTATCACGGTTTGGAGTTTCCATCTCTAATAATGGTATTTATTTGGTCCTTTTGCAACAATCAATTGGCGTCATAAAAAAAATCATTTTCAACAGGTATTTTTTCTTGTCATAAAAACTTACTTTTGCCACGATTTTCAAACCGTCATAAAAAGCTCAATATGTCTAGAGCTCTCTTTTCTAGTAGTGCTTGTTGAATCTTCCTCCATCATCTTCTCTTATTGGGATAATACTTTATAATTGATAGTAGATATGAAAACTTTTTTTGTTTCGTTGTTAAATTGTCCAAACCGTTTAATTTCATACTTGGATGCTCGGGTTCCATAGATATAATGGAGTGGCCACTTAAAACCTTAGAGGATGAACACTTAAAAGTTTTAAGAAAAAAAATAAGAGGGCGAATCTATACAATTTAGATATGATCGTTAACTAATACAACTATAATAATAGATTTAAAATCATAAGGGGTGATCGACCCACTTGCCCTTCTAGTCTCTAGTTCCATCCTTGAGTGCTGATTATTGATTAGTTTATTGCCATGACACTAAAATATTAGAGATGAGGCCATGAGGATTAAATTATTAGAGATACTACAACATTTGATCTCGGCGTTGTAACTTAGTAATTATTATTCTTACGCCAATACTCATATGGTGTAATTCTTCACAAAAGAATAATATAAATTTAAATTGTTTTTTTAATATGTATTATGGTTTGAAATTTTCAATTAAGAGAAAAATTTGTAAATTATCCCTTAATTGAAAATGAAGGTCAACTTCTAAAAATTAGGTGCTTATTTTAGAATTGAGGATTATAAATATCAAATTAAGTACTCCAAAATAATATAATAGAAATTTCTTTATTCTAAAATTGAGGTTGAACTGTAAAAATAGGGTATCTATTTCAAATTTATGTCTTCAATTTTTTAATCAAGTGTACAAAAATGAAAAAAAAAAAATTAAATTTATTTATTCCTAGATTTACAACAAAAAAACAAAATAGAAAGGCACTATTACAAAACAATGAACTTTATATATTTTAAAACCAAAATAATTGATGACTAAGACCATCTCCAACCCTTCACCAAACCTGATATCAAATTTAAAATTTGGTAAAAAAAGTAGTTTTTGGAGCTCCATGGTTTCACAAATTGATATCAAATCGAAATTCACCGACGGTTCACCAAAATGAAAACGAGACTCGCATTTCACCAAAATATTGTGCATGACGTTGGGAGACCAACGATCGACCACCAAAAGAGTTCAAAACAGTTCCAAAAAAAAGTTCAAACAATTAAAAAAAAAAATTTGCCTTACCGATCGACTAGCTGGTCAACCACTAAAAGGTTCAAAAAGTTCAAAAAAAAAAAATTCAAAAAAAAAAATATTTTTTTGAACCTTAATCGACCGGCCAGTCAATAACCGGTTGTCAGTATGAATTAGATAAAAATTTGATGAAAATTAACCGTTGGAGCACTTTCGATATCAGTTGAGGAAAAAAAGTCATTTTACTTAGATTTGGTGAAAATTTTGGATTCCGAGTTGGAGATGCTCTAAAACCACCACCACCACCCATCTCTACCATCAGAACACAAGATTCTAACCACCACCAACCACCACCAATTACACTAATAAGCATCACAATCATTATAGTAAAAGAAAAACATCCTTGAAACAACTACGATTTATGCACAGTAATTAGAATTACTTTGTTTAAAGGCCATTTTTTAAATATTATTTTGTCATATTCAATGAAAGGAGGGGAAAAAAAAATGAAATTCTAGTGTTGAATGGAAAGGCACCTGCAGTGCCAAGGTACCACTACCAACATCATCACACAAAAAAAAAAAAATTTCTCTCTCCTTTAAAAATGTAATATATAATTTTAGCATATGTATAGATGATGTTGTGAATGACCGAACCATGTTGGTTTGACTTCTAGGACTCTGGATCATGTGCCCTATCAATGCCATAAACCCTCCACCCATTGGCGCGCATTATTCGTATTGCCCATCGTGACCCTTCTCTTGTGTGTCTTTGTAATGGGTTCAATCAAATTGAATTTTGCCCTTATTATTATTGTTGTGGTGTCATGAACTAATGTATTTAAATTGATTAATTTAAACCCGTAAGGCCCACTTGGCAAAATTTTTTTTTTAGTCTTAGTTATAGTGATTCTTGGGTCTTGAGTAATAAATGAGATATAAATTCAATTTTTGGGTTTTTGTTTGATTAGCTCATACTTATCATTTTGGTTCATATTGAATTATGTGAATGGTGAGGATCACCTTAAATCTTTCAAAATTTATTTATATTTTAATCTCGGTTGGAAATTTATTTTTAAATTATTAAACTCCATTCATTTTGGACCCAATTGATTGAATCATGATTCGTTTGTAACCTTATATTATTATTATTGTTATTATTATTATTTATTTTATAATCTTGAAAGAGTTACAAATATTTATAGTTTTACCATCACGAAATATATTTTGTGGTGAGAAATATTATATCTTTTTGTCATTAATAATGTTAAAATATACTTTTAATTGATATATATATATATATATATAAATGTATATATATAGATAGATATTTGTATTGAAAAAACAAAAAAAAAAAACAATTTTGAAAGCAATAACACGTGGGCCCTCTCTATCTCCTCCCTTATTTCCTTTCTTCTTCTTTTCTTCTTGGCGGGAACACTTTCCCTATTTTTCTTCTTTCTCTCTCTTTGGTCTCTTTCTCTCTCGGCTCTTGGTTCTCTCTCTTTAAATTTTTTTTTTGGTTACATTTATTATATAAAATCTTTGATCTATCAAAATCTATTAGCTTTTAGACCATAGTTCTTAAGATCAAAGTGAAAAGCTTGATGAGAGTAACGTTTTAACCGGTAGAGATCGAAATCCAACAAAGTCGAAATTGGGTTTTTTGCATTTTCCTCTTCGAGCTTGAGGTAGGAATTTTTGACACTTCTTTATGCACTTTTACTTTATTATAGGAAGTTTAGAGTTGTATATAATTTAATTAAATTTTTTAAAATTGTGATTTATTTGCTTAAAAGAGAAATTTTGAGAAAAATAAAAGTTGATGCCCAAATTAGCGAAAGTGTAAACTTGGAATATGTTTGTAAGGTTATAAAAGAGTTATGTTTTAAATTTGAACAAAAAATAGACTTCGATTAGATTGGTTTTGAAATTTTCTTGGTTTGTGACCAAAAGAGCATTTTAAAGAAAATAAAGAATTACGTTTAATTTTTGGGGCTTTTCGATCAAAATAGGATGTCATAACTGAATAATGCTTGGAGAATGAGTTTGGAAAGAAAATGATGTTTTCTTGGGCATTATGGTATTATTTTTGTTTAATGTATCTGTTTGAAATAAAACCGACACGATTAGAAATGGACCTTGAGAGGAGTTCTTTGGAGGTGATTGTGATATGAAAACTTGTGTAGTTGTTCATATTTGATAAGATGTGGAATAAATTGTATTTATCGAGAATTTTTTTGGAATTTAATTGTTTAAATATCTATTTTGGAGCTATCGGTTGAGAATAGCCATGATTGTTGTAGAAATGCATGAGACTTAGGTAAATTGAACCACATTCCCCATTTGTTGCATTGGACATTGCATTACATTCATTTCATTGGAAATATATCTATTTGCGAAAAGATGAATACTTGGTGAATCTGGGTAGGAGGTGTAGAACAGCGGTTAGGTGTTGAGCCTTCCGGTTCTTGGTAAAATAACGATGGTAGTACACATTAGAGCCTACTTAGAGACACCACCTAGAAGATTACATGAGCACATATTCATGTAACCGATATGGTTTAAAGCAAAATGGTTTTATATCTGTTGTTGCATCTCGACATTGAATGCTTTATAAAAAGAGATAAATTGTTTTATCATGAGCATTGCATAAGCATACTCCTCTTTAGTCTTGTCATGGTTCATATGTTGTGTAGTATATCTCTACTAATTTGTGACTCACCCTATAAAGAAACCATTTCAGAAATGCAGATACTATGCCTCCGCTAAGGTATTGACTTAGGAGGACTCGGAGTTGAGGTTTCATTTTGTTTCATTGTTATTTGTTGAATGTATGCCCAAAGTATTTGCATTGAGTTGACACTTCATTTTGTGTAACTAAGAATGTTCTTGGATAAATTTGTAAGCCTGTAGGGCACTCATTATCTGTTTGGCTTCCATTTCATACTTATTGTAAAATGCATGCTTGGGATTGGAACTTGGGCATTGAGATGTGAACAACATGTATTTGGAATTTGGGATTAAATGGAAATCGATGTATAAAATAGTTAGCTAGATATATGTATTTGTCTATCATGTGAGTTTGTTGTATAAATAGATATACCCTGCCCAATTTTCTGGGCGTTACATGTGCCTAGAAAATTGTTGGTGGGAAATTTTTATTCAAGTAAAAAAGGTATCATCTCTTGATTATTCAAGCAAGAAGTTTTATTCAAGCAAAATTGTTGAGGGAAATTTTTTTTTTTTTTTTTGTGTCTTTGAATTCTGTGATGGAAATTCAAATTGTTTGGGAAAGCGAGGAGTTTAAGCAGATAAGAAGGTTTAAAATGGATTTGTGCGAGAGAGAAGAAAGATGTGTTTTTAGAGAGAGAAAGTGGGTAAAGATGAGAGAAAGAAACTTCTTGAGAGAGTGCTTGGAGAATGGAAAATGCAAGGAGATGAGGAAGAAAGTGTGTGCCGCCATGTTTCTTATCCCCTTTTTTGTCTTCATTGAAGTAGGTTTACTCACAAAAGAGCGATTTCGGGCGAAAAAAGAGATGAACAAGCGGAGCTCGAGCCATTGAGGGCATGCAAAAGTTGAATGTGGCGAATTGTTATTTCCATCACCAATATAAGCACAACTTTTTGAATTTTTCTCTGATTTTGACCAAAAAAAAAAAAGCAGTGGTGGTACTACTTCTTTTGCTTTTGATGGAGGTGTGCTTGTCTCTTGCTCCATTCAACTACCAAAAATAATTTGTATTCTTATTTTCATATTATATACTACTTTAGTTAAACATAGTAAATGTAATCTCCTTTGTATCACATTTTATATCCTTTAATATTATATGACAAATGTTTAAGACTCTTAAAAGTTCTCAAAATTTGAATCAGTTAGTGTTATTTTTTTATTTGTTATACATTCAATTATGTAAGGCTAAATTTTATTGTCATATCGTTATGAGTAAATTTAAGAGTTTAAATTATGAATTTCTAACCGTACTTATGTTACATGTCACCCTCAACGTCTTATATCTAACTTTGATCAAAGGAGAACTAAGGATATAAATGATGCTATAAAATAAGTTTTATTGCTTGCGGAAGGAAGAAACTTGTGGTTAGGTCAGCCAACTCTATCCATCGAGTTATTTAAAAAAATGATCAATCGAATTCTTGATTGCTTGTGATTAGGCCTATCGATTCTATCCATCAAATTATTTAAGCTGATGACCAATCAAATTTTAAATTGATTGTGATTAGATGTTAAATCTATCTATCGAATTATTTAAAAAATGACCAATGAATTCTTGATTGCTTGTGGTTAAATCATGGACTCTATTTACTTAAAAAAGTGATCAATCGAATTTTTGATTGCTTGTGGTAGGTTCGTTAACTCTATCTATCAAGTTATTTAAAAGGTGACCAATCAAATTTTAATTGCTTGTGGTTAGGTCTAACTTATTTAAAAAGGACCAATCCAATAGTTTGGAAAAATAATCAATTTTGAAAGCCAATCTTCTTGGCAGTTTTGTGGTATGTATGGAAAGCTAGAATGATTTTATTGTCAATAACTTTGGACTTTCTGGGAAAAAAAGGTTCATTGATCTAATTAAAGCTAGGCTAGGATTACGGAAAAAAAAGCACAATGGGATCTAAAACATTATCTCGTTGCTGATTTTTAATAGATATTGAAACCATTAGATCGTTGAAGCTGATTAATCAAAGTTAATTATACTCTCCTTTTGAAGGTTACGATTCTGGCCTTTTCTGAAGCTCTTTAACCCTCTTTTGATGGCATGTTGCTCTTTGTTCTTTTCGTCTAATATTCATGTACTCGTAGAATTTTCATCAATAAATTATATATAGACAAACACGTATGTAGAGAAAAAATCTACAAATTTACTCGAGAATATTGACAATCACTCATGATGACATTGGAGCAATTACTGTCTGTTTCTATATTTATTACATGGCTCATAGAAAAGCGGGACCAGTTGTATATTAGAGATAGAAGGATATCCTAGGACCAGAGCCCGATAGCGAGAAAACACATTACATGTATAAAATAAATCAAGCCAACAAGGCGACCAGTGCTTACATAAATTGAGCAATACCACTACGACCTACTGAGGACAAGCTGGAGCTATCGGCTTATTGAGTTTGGACAATAGATAAAACATTGTCATAATAATTAAATAGTTTTCCATAGATAATACATATAAGGACACCTGTATAACCTTTCTTTACTGCATAAATTGGACCGCCATTTATTTCTTCAACTTCTTTATCAAGAAAAGCATATCTAGCAAATCACTGAAATCAGATTTTGGAATTGATGACACTAAAGACTAGTTATGGTCAAATGCCACTCCAATAGATCGACACCTCTGTACATCAAATAGTTCAAGATTTTGCATGCCCTTAACACCTATGAACTTTCCATCTCTCTTAGCTTAGTTTGAAGTTCGAGGCCTAATCTCCATCAGTTCTCCATTTGAGAGATGTAAAATTTTCAATGGTAGTCAATTTAACCTATGAGTCCATTCATGAGGTTGCAAACATAATTAAGCACAACAAACTTTATTCCATTAAACATCATCCATTAATTTAATTTGATTTTCAAATTAATATACTTCATATTTGAATTACTCTAAGCGTAAAAGCAGTTCTTACAAATCTATTGCAATAAATTTTTAGATCCTTGAGCTAAAGCCAACCCATTTACTAGATTCTTGAATTTACAAATATAAATACACATTAAGTTTCTTTTTGGTAGACTTGATGGTGATCAAGATGATAAATCGAATCAATCACTAAATAATGAGGTACAGAATTCTCATCATGATTATCAAAATCTTGATTTAGATAGTAGAATTTTCACGATTCTCACGATTTCAATTGGACCAAACTATTTGGATCACTATAATCTTAAAAGTAACTACAATCCTAGTTATAAAATCAGGTGGAATTGTACTACAATCCTAGTTCTACTAAATCCCAATTCGACTAATTTTTTTCTTTTATTTATTTCATATATATATATATATATATATTAGTATTACACTCATACTATGCCCGACATTAAATAAATAATTAAAATTCCGTCTTAAAAATTAAAAAGTAATAATGGATTAGTATTACACTCGGCTTGAAATGATTAGCTAGTGATGTATTGACTAAGCTTGGCATCTTTATGTTGAACTTTTCAAGCACTCGTTCAACATACTTCTCTGTAATAACCACAACTTCTTGGCTTTCCTATTACGTATAATTTTTCATGCCCCAAATTTATTATGCGAGGGCCTAGGTCCTTCATGTCAAGAAGCTGTGATAACTCATTCTTGATGTCTGATTGTTGTGGCATCTGTCCACCAATCGGCATGTCATCAACATAGAGGAAGAATATGATGAAGTTTCCTGGAAAATTTCCGACATAGACACATTGATGCAGCAGTTGATTCTCTTATACTCATGACCCACTATGAATGAGTCAAACTTCTTGTACCCTTTGTCTAATTGGCTTGTTTGAGGCCGTTGAGACTTTTTCTTCAATCTGCGCAAACTAAGGTTTCTTTTCCTTTGACTTCAAAACCTTACATTTGCTCTATGTAAATTTCTTCCTTCAAATCACTATGGAGAAATGCTGTCTTCACATCCATTTGTTCAAGTTCTAAATTCAAATTGGCAGATAGTCCCAAAACTACTCAAATGGATGTCATCTTTATAACTGGAGAGAATATTTCATCAAAATCAATACATTTTTTCTGCCCAAAACCTTTGACAACCAATCGAGCCTTATACTTGACTAGCTTCCTGCTGCCATCTTTCTTCAACTTGAACATTCACTTGTTCTTTAAGGCCTTTCAACCTTGTGAAAGATTTCCCAAATTATAAGTTTAATTTGTTTTGCAAGGAATGCATCTCTGCTTGCATTTATTGCTGCCAGCTATTCATCTCCTTATGATGCTGTGCTGCTTGAAAACTTTCTGGCTCCTCCTCATCAGTAAGCAAAATACTTTCGAAGCGGGGTATTTTGATGGCGACCAACTCTGTTGTTGATCTTAGTACATGGACCAACAATTTTTGGTAGAGGAGTTGTAGCTTCTGCTCAACACCTTCTTCATCTTCTAGATCTTCTTCTTGAAATCTATCCTCCAACTCTACATCATTAGCTACATCTTGTAGTAGCTCTTCTTCATCGATGGCATCTTTGTGATAGTGCGGAGTTGAAACAATTTAAAACATCATCAACTATGGGTTTGGCTGGTTGCCCAAAGTCTTCTAAGGTCTAGCCTTCTTGAAACACCATATCTCGACTTTGAATGACCTTTTTGTTTTTCAGATCCCATAATCTGTATCCAAATTTTTCATCTCCATAGCCAATAAAGATACGCAGGCGGTTTTATCATCCAGCTTTCGTCTATGCTCCTTGGATACATGTGCAAAAGCTTTACACCCAAACATTCTTAAATAAGAGTAAGAAATCTCCCTTCCAGACCATACTTTTTTTGGAATCTGAAAATTCAGTGGAACAGATGGCGATCTGATAATCAAATAGCAGGCAACACGAACAGCTTCTCCCCAAAATGGCTTTGGCAACTTTGCCATTTTGAGCATACATCTGACCTTCTCCACAATGGTACGATTCATCTATTCAGCTACACCATTGTGTTATGGGGTTCTAGGAACAGTCTTCTCATGCTCGAATGCGCGAGTGGCATAGTAGGCTTCAAACTCTTTTGGCGTGCACTCTTCTCCATTATTTGTTACGAGACACTTCAACGTCTTTCGGATCTCCATTTCCACCATGGCATGGAATGTCGAAAATGTTGAACACCTCGGCCTTGGTTTTTAGGATATACATCCATACCTTAATTAGCATCATCGATAAATGTCACAAAGTACTTTCTACCCAAGGATTCACTTCTATGGGACCGCATACATCGAGTATACTCTGCTCAACAACTCCTATTATCTTTTGGATGATGGTGAAAGAGACTCTATGATGCTTCCCAAATAGCAGTTGTCACAAGATTCAACTTTGCATCTTTGGCAGGAATAAGAGACTTCTTTTCGAACACGCAACCCTTTTTCACTCATGTGACCTAGCCTTTTGTTCCACAAATTTGGTGATGCCTCATCTTCTAGCTGCGTTGAGGCTATTTGAAATCATTTCCACCACGAGTCTTGTATAGCGTGCCACTTTCCTATCCTCGGCTACCAGAGATCCATTTTCAACTTCCATATGCCTTTGCGAATTAGTTCTCATTGCCTTGTCGATCTAAGGCTATCCTGAGATAAGATTTGGCGTAAATGAGAACATGCGACATCTTTCAACACCATCGTGCACCCAACTTTGGTTTGGATCACGAACATCACCAATCCTTCAATCTTCAAAAAGCTGGAGTTGTCCATCTTCATTGTACCAAAATCACTAACTTGGTATGTACTAAAGACCTCTTTCACGGGGTGTGGCATGGTAAGAAAGGCTTTGTGTCTACCAACCACTCGGGGTGTCATTTATGCGAAATGTGAAGGCATTCTTCTTCTTCAATGGAGAATAATGCAATATCCTTGAAGACGATAACCGTAGTGTTCCCATCTTCGATCTTTAGTCTATGTCCTTGTTTTGTTCACCCTTCAAGGCATAACGTTATTTCTTTATGTGACCCTCCTAGCCACAATGGTAACACTTGAACTTGATCGGCTTCTATAATCTATGGACTTCCCTCTGTCTTAAGATCTTCCTCTCACATTATGTCCTCTACTTTTGCTTCTTTTTCTACTTACGCCTATGTTTCCATCTCTGTCTCTATTTTCTTTGTGAGGGGCATGGGGTGATCTCCCTCAGTGTCTTTCTTTCTTACCTTATCCTTTGAATAGAGCATCTGTAACCATGCTTTCGTTATTAGTTTTCCTTACGGTGCAAAGTTATTGAGGACACCACCAATGCCTCCCCAGCTATGCGGCAAAAAGACAATAAGGCTGCATCTCGTCATCTAACTCCATTTTAGCCGGTTTCTAGTTGGTTCACTAGATTTTTAAACTCTGGTGTGTTCTGTTGAGATATAGCCTTTTACAGCTTCAAATTCACAAGTCTTCTCATTATGTGGGTTTTGCTCTGAGCAGTCTTCAACTGGTACATGCCTTCTAATTTCATCTAGAAAGCATATGCATCAGTTTCCCGAGCAACATAATTGGGCGACACTATGATTGATCCATTATCTGATCGGCCAATGGTTTCGATTATTTAGCTTCCGGTGTTAAATCGTTTCTGTTGCTGGTTTAACTCCATTAAGCTCAATGGGGTGAAACAAATCTCTGCAATACAGGACATCCTCCATTCTGGGCTTCCAGATTGCATAGTTGGATATACTCGGCTTTGTCATGGATCGGCTTTGTCATGGATCCCCAAGTAATTGATGATTCCTCCATCAACAATTGTCTCTACAAAAATTATCTCTCTCGAAAAATTAGACTTCAGTTGAGTCTAGACTAGTCAAATTAATGGGAAAAGCACTTTGGAGTACGCCAAATTAAAAGCGTAAATTTTTTGGCGGTTGCAAATCTAACCACGAATCTTGAATGGAATATTCCAAATAGTTGGAAAGCACTATTGGACCATAAAAAGGACTTCAAATGGCTTAGATCAAGCCAAAAGCAGGTTGAGCGATTGGGATCGTGAATGCAGGTGGCTAAAGATGCCTTTGGATAATTTCTCGATTATTTGGTGTCGGTGACATCGATGGCTTGGTAACTTGGCGACTTAGTTAGGGGTGTGGTCGAAGCCGCTTTCGATTCTGATCATGACGGCTCTAGATTGGCTTGGATTAACATGGAGTCGGCCTGGTCATGGATTCGGTTATTGACTGGTCGGATAAGCGTCCATCTGCGGCGACAAGGCGTTAGCTACCCGGCGATGGGATGTAAATCGGCGATTGGCAAAATAAGGAAGACCGTGTAGTGTGACGGTAGCGTGGTCTGGCGTCGAGATGGCGTGGCGGTCCAATGCCTAAGTCCATGGAAGCGGCGGGAATTTCACTAAAAGCGAGCAAATACAAAAAGAGAGGAGAAATACTCTCACTCAACTCCGACTCTCTGTCTCTCAAAACTTCGATTCACCCTTTCCTCCTATCTCTATTTATCGCGGTGAAACCCATCAAATTTTTACCTTTTGTTTGGTGAGAGTCAACAATGGTAAAACCGTGAAAGAAGAGAGACCTGGTCTTGTAGATACCCAGCCCATACTTCTTTCATTTGCGATATAAGTCGTCGTACGCCCTCCTTTCTTGACTCTCTGCTGTGCATGCATGTGAGTTGGAGCTAACAAAGTTGACTGAAGATTATGGGTTGTCTGCAGCCACCATTGTTGATCTTCGTTTGTTGGTGGTTGAGTGCAGCATGATTGAGCTTCACAATCAGGTTGAAGAACTTGGCGAGAGAGGTGCAGGAAGGAGATTGAAAGCCTAAGAGGATTAGAATGAGTAAATCCGGACATTGAGTGGCTCTACTAGAATAGGTTGATATGCTTGCATTGGTGCTTTTCTTTCTTTTGAGATGGAAAGGTGTTTGAATACTGGCTGGGTTTTAGATTTATTAGGAGTAATATGGGTTTGAATTTGTAATAAGGAATTTCTTGTTTTTAGGGTTTGATGGAATTTGGTATGGTTTTGTTTATATTGGGATATCTGTTTGATGGATTTGGATTGTGGGTTTTGTTTACTAGTTGGAAAAGTTTATTATGATTTGCAATTTGGATATGTTTGATGGTTGATTGATATGTTCTATACTTCTATCTTGTTGGGAAAATACATGATTATTGATGCAGTTGCATTGCCCTAACATGTAAATGTTTTCTTATTTGTCTTTAATTAGGGAATATATTGTTTTTCTTAGTTACCACATTATTTGTATAGTAACCCATACTATACAATATATATATTGATATTAGTGTGGATCCCAAATTTGGAGAGTATTTTTTTACTATTTTGCCCTTGTTACCTATTTTTATGTATATGGAGTTGAGAGCAATGGGGAATTGCATCTGTATCATAATAGAACCACAGAGACCATGTATGCAACTTTTGTTTTGGGGTAAATCTTGTGTTCATGTGTATGCGTGTGATTTACAATTCTTATATATTTGTTTTTCTTTGTTTTTGTGTCTCACTCATCCCTAATTAGGTGTTTATTATGACTTCTTGACATGTGATGTATATGAAACATTAGGTGTTTATTATGACTTCTTGATATGTGATGTGTATGAAACATTATGATGGTCATAGTGGATGTTACCAAAATGATAGTTATGAGAGGCATAATTGAATTGGTGGCTCAAATTTGAGGGAGTGAAAAGAGGGACTAGCAGAGGGATGGGATGTGAAGATAGTGGTGGAGTGCGATCAATGTTGTAAAAGGTGTGCCTAGGCTCAAGGTGCAGTGAGGCGCAGCTCGTGTGGCTCGTACATGGCCAGTGAATGCCCATTCAATGAGCATGACAAAGCACACACTAGTTGCAGCTTCATTAAAAGATTTTGATTCTTTTTCTGTTTTAGTATCAACTTTTGATTTTTATTTTTTTTAATATATTAGACTTTTATATGCTACCACAAAGGATTAAAACTCTTCTTCTTTTTCTTCACAAATCTGGGATCTATTTTTTTGCCTCCTCCCTTAGTTTTGATTGTTTCTTTTACTTTTTTTTTCTTCTTCCCGCATAGCGTTCTAGGTTACATTTTTTATTTATTTTTTGGATGGCTAGGATGCTTCTTTTTTCACATTATTGCTTCTATTTTTTCTCTTCTACTCTAATTTTTCTTATCTTCTTCTTCTTCTTCTTCTCCTTCGTCTTGTAACGCCCTGAAATTTTCCCACAAGAATATGCCACAACAAACACAATAATATACCTAAAATGTCAACCTTCTCATTGAACTAAGAGATAAGAGATTACAATTCACCATATACATTCCCATAATGTTGAATTAGTATTCTAGTTCAATAAACTAGGTGGCCTTACAAAATATAAGTCTCTACAAAATACAATAAAAATAGATTAATAGTCTTGTTACAAAATTCTCATTCAAAATAACAAAATACACAGATCAACTTTTCCAAAGCGAGCTATTGCTTGACCAATCCTTTAAGGTGGTGGTACTTCATCAATTCACGAAAAATAAAGATAGGGTTGAGCTATATGCCGGTAGGAACACATTTAACCAAGTATTTAACCCTTTGAATAAGATTATGGTATCTTTCGACAAAACATTACAATGAAATTTATCTTTACATGTAATCCTTAATAAAATATAGATCCATAACAACCAAACAATAACAATGACTATTCATGTCATCAAGCACAACAATCAAACATTCAAAACCATATAATGCAAACCATGAGTCCACAGCAAGAGTCCAATTTAAACACCCTTTACTTTTGTTTTAAAACCACCCCACATTCTTGGCTATCATACGAGGAAGTGGGCACCCAAAAACTATTCATTTTTCACTTTTATCGGCTATATGGCGGAATTGTGGACACCCAAAAACATTTTTCTCACATTAGTCTAGCGATAAGCCCTAAGCAGGGCATTTGGGCACCTTTTAAACTCCCTTGCAATTACCAACACAACACCACATTTGAAAAGCCGACTCTTACAGGACTCATGCACAATTAACAATTCATTTACATTTTATTCCATTAACAACCATCCAACATTACCCAATTGAATACAACACAAGATTTAAGGAAAAAAATAACATCCAAGTCAATTCTTTTACTATATCAACATCCACATCCTTCACCTATTTATTATTCACAATATTTCATGAATCAAAATTCCCCTTTCAATGTGGTGTTTTCAACTCAAATGGGGAATCTAGGGTTTTACCAAATTTGGGGGTTTCTCCTCTATTATAGATATGGTTTGTAACAACATTTATATACATGTTTTGAAAAGATGAAGTAAAGGAATCTCGGGCAAGAGTTAAGTAAAAATGGTTTATTTATGTAAAACATAAGATTAACCCAACAATACTCTCCAATTAACTTATAAATCACAACCATACCATGAAATCCCTTAAAACAAAAGAAATACTAATGTAAAAAGTATCCCTACCTCAAGTCTTGAAGAAGAAAACCCGAAAAACTCAAGGTTGACGAAGCCACAATTTCTCGGACCAATAGAAAGCCCTTAACAAGATCTACAAGTTATCTCAGCGAAGAAAGGATCAAGGTGAGAAAACACCTCTAAGAGAGTAGATCTAAGGGTTGAAATGAAAAAGTGAGTTTTGAGAGAAAGAAGACTTTTCGGTTTTGAGAGGAAAAAAGAAAGAAAATTATGAGAGAGAGAGGTGTAGTTTGGGTCTATTTATAGTAGTAGAGAATAGCCCTAAGGTCAATGAAAAAGGATAAGTCCAAAACCTCCAAAAGTAGGGCCCATTTGAACCCCAAAATTTTGAAAAAAAACGCATGAAGTTGACTCTTTGAGGCGGTATCAACCCTTCAAGTAGAAAAGACAATCGGTAGCAAGCAAGGGTCGACTCTTAGGCAGGAAGAATTAGAGCGACACTAATTTCGATAACTAACATATAGATTACGCAATATACAAGGGTCGACCCTTCCTGGTAGTGTCGACCCTTGAAACCGCCAGGCCCTTGAATAACAACAAAAAGAAAAGGTATCGGTACCACCAAAGAGGTAGTGTTGACCCCAAATTCGATAACACCTCGAGAAACATTACATGCAAGGAATTTGACATGCAGGGAGTCGACCCCTTGGGAAGGCAAAACGAATGGAGGAAGTGAGTGTCCACAGGAAGGAAGCTAATTAATGGAATAAAGCAATTCCTAAGTTTCCAAGAAACTTTTTGACAAGAATAAACACAAACGAACAAATCCAGCGAGTTTACGTCGGTTGTACTCCTTCAAAACCAATATACAATAACTCCAAAGACTCCCCAAAGCGAAAATAAAGATATTAAGTACACCTTTCAATAGATTAAAACACCCAAGTGTTACAACTTCCCCACCTTAGGAAATTTCACCCTCGAAATAATATCCATCCTCACCATGATAACAAGATTTGGTAACAACATCATATTTGTTCAATCCTCCAACAAACTCATAACCAAACAAAAAATATATATCCAATTTGACTCCAAGACAAGGAAATAATAGAAGGTTTTTGGCTCATGCCCAATTCATCAAGTACAAAAGAAGGAACAATAAACAGAGAACAAATACATCACAATTTAGAAAATAAGTTGGGGTGCTTCTCCGAATCTTCACTTCACGTTTTCCATGTAGCTTCCTCTACAACGTGATGGCGCCATAACACTTTAACTAAGGAATTGTTTAACCCCTCAAAACTTGTTCTCTAGTATCTAAGATTTGAGTGGTCTTTCTTCATAAGACACATCGTCGTCTATCTTAATGTAGATCAATCTAACACATGAGAGGGATCGGGTTCGTACTTGCAAAGCATAGACACATAAACACATTGTGGACTCTTGAGAGTTGTAGCAACAATGCAAGGCGATATGCAACTTCAATCTGCTCAATGATATCAAAGGGGCCGATGAATCTAGGTGATAGCTTTCCACTCTTGCCAAATCTCATCAACCCTTTTCTAGGGAGATATCTTCACAAAGACATGGTCACCAACTTCAAAGAGATAAAGTGCGTCTTCTCCTGTCTGCATAACTCTTTTACCAACTTTGGCGATAACTAACCTTTTTACGAGATAAGGGTTATTTTCTCCAGATAGTTTCACCGAACTAGATCCGAGCCGACAGGGTGAATCTCCCACTTGATCCAACATACTAGTAATCTACATGGGCGCCCATATAATGCCTTGAAAGGTGCCATCTCGGTGCTTGCTTGGTAGCTATAGTTATAAGCAAATTAAACTAAGGGTATGTGTTTCTCCCAAGACCCTTTAAAATCTAGTACACATGTCCTTAACATGTCTTCCAAAATCTGAATAGTATGTTCGGATTGCGGTCGATGCAGGAGTGGTAGCGGTACTAAAATTTAGTTAGTACCCAAAGGCACTTTGAAGGCTCTACCACTCCTTTGGTATGCGAGGTCTCTGTCGAACACTATACTCATTGGTACCCCATGGGCGAGCAGGTCTCACGGATGTAAGTTGACTAGAAACTCTATGGAATCTCCCATGGTCATGGAGAAGAAGTGAGCGGACTTAGCAAGTCTATCCACAATCACTCATATTGTATCCTTGTTTCTTTGAGTTCTAGGAAGGCTAGAAACAAAGTCCATGTTGATGTGTTCCCACTTCCATTCAGCAACCGAAAGAGGTTGTAACAATCCTACCGGTCTTTGGTGTTCAGTCTTAACTTGTTGACAAGTCAAACACTTGGACACAAATGAGGCTATATCCTTTTTCATACCGCTCCACAAAATTTCTGACTTAGGTTATGGTACATTTTAGTGCCTCGGGATGCATAGCTGAAATGGAAATGATGGAAGTCCCTCAAAAATTCATTTCTCATAGATTAGGAGTACAAACAATGGTTGAGGTAACAAACACTAGAATCTGCATGAATATTTAAACCCTCTCTTCTTTCCTTGAAGAATTCTCCTTTAATTGCATCCATACGGATCACCCAGGTTGTGCTTGACTACTCTTGCAACAAGGTTAGGTTAGGCGATGGTGGTGAAGAGGGTAGCCTTTTCTAAAAGCTTCACCAGGTCATAAAGCAAATTCATTGGCATCCTCCATCATAAATCCATTCCCTCATCAGCTAGACTAGCAATAAATGCTAAACCAATTTTTCTACTCAAAGCATCTGCTACTACATTGGCTTTCTTAGGGGTGGTAGTGTATTTCAAAATCATAGTCCTCTAGAAACTCCATCCATCTCCGTTGGCATAGATTCAAGTCTTTATGGAAGAAGCGGTATTTGAGGCTTTTATGGTGGGAAGACTTCAAACTTTTCACCATATAGATAGTGTCTCCACAACTTCAAGGCAAAAACAATAGCGGCTAGTTCTAAGTTGTGTCGGGTAGTTCCTTTCATAAACGTCTTGAGTTGGCCCACAACGAGAGTGATATGATGTCACTTTACCCTCTGCATTAGAACACATCCCAACCCCTCTCTAGAAGCATCACAATATACGTGTAAATTAAGCCTCGTTTTGAGAATGATAAGAATTGGGCGGTGGTCAATCTAAGCTTTAGTTACAGGAAAAGCATTCTCATAGCTTACGCTCCAAACAAACCTTACTCCCTTACAGTCAATCTAGTTAATGGTGATGCTATGGAAGAGAAATTCTTTACAAATCGGCGGTGGCCAACATTTAAGCTTGACAAGGCTAAGCCCAGCCTACGAACTTACAGGGGGCGTGTGAGGCTGCTCCCAATTACTTGGGGCTTCCCAGTGCACGGCTTCTATTTTTAAGAATCCACCATAACTCAGTCTCACAGAAACCTCGTGACCCCGAACTTCACTTAGGAAAGCCATAGTTCGCATTTCCATATTTTGCATACAAAGCGGTGCTCCTCGCCAAGAAGTTGCGGGATAGATAATGAAGATGCCCTTCATGTTCCTCTTCCGGAAGGTGAATAGATAAGAATATCATCTACAAAAGATGACCACAAATTTATCAAGAAATCCCGAAAAGACCCTATTCATTAAATCCATAAAGATATGTGGGTACGGAGTGTTGCGTCAACCAAAAGGGCATAAACAAGAACTTCGTAATGACCATATCGGGTTATGAACAAGCAGGTTTTGGGGATGTCCTCCTCTCTAACTCGAATTTGGTGATAACTCGACCTTAAATCTATCTTGGAGAAACAAACGAGAGCCTTTAAGTTAATCGAAAAGATCATCCATCTTGAGCGAGGATATTTATTCTTGGCCCGTGTGGCTTGATTCAATTCACGATAGTCTATGCACAATCTTAAGGATCTAGTCCTTCTTCTTTGCAAACAACGCCAAAGGCTCCCCAAGGTGAGGTGCTAGGGTGTATAAAGCCCTTACTAAGTAACTCTTGCAATTGTTCGCCAGAACCACCAATTAATTTGGGACAAACCTATATAGCGACAAGGAGATAGGTGTCGTATGCTTTCGAAAAGCTCAAGTCTATAGTGAACTCTACTTTCCTACAAGGAAGTAATTACTATAAGATTAATGGGAAAAGACATCAAGGTATTAACATACTACCTTTGGAAATGCATACTGCAGACTACACCACTTCACATCATCCAAAAAGCGGTTAAAGGGAATTAAAGCAGCCCGGCCATGTGGATAGTATGAGGAGGGAGTGAGGATCTACGTACTTGTCTCCGTGAAATGTGAAGCGATCACTTGCGCTTGTAGTTCTACCTGTAACTATCTCTCAATAACAATCTACTTGGTCACTTTCGATAAGTAAACAACCAATCCATACCAAGGATAATGCTCGAAACCCGACATTTCCCTAACGAGAAAAAAGTTAAGCGAAGTTGTTGACGCCCACCTCAATTACACACCCTTGACATCACACTGGTCGAGAATGACCTTACCCCTAACCTAGTGACTCCACTTTACATGGCGAAAATTGCGGTTGCCTGCTCTCAACCCCAACAATGATACAAAGATGTGGCAATAAATAAAATACACGATGCTCGATTGTCGGTCAACACATTAGCCCGAAAGTATTATTATAAATGAGGAATGTACCTCTCACAATTGATATGGCCTGACGTTTTGCTTAGCCCATTAAGCGGTAACCGGCGTACACTATTCCTGTGACCTTTGCTCTCCTACATCACTTCTCTGAACATAACCAAAGCTTCCATTGATGCGAGATTGAGCGCCGAGATCATAAGCTCCTTAGCGAACTGTCCTAGAAATCTTTTTTATCCTTTTGGTAAATTAAATTTGATAAGATTGCCTCTGTCCTTGACCCATCCCATGTAAACCTCTGTTGTCTAGACCTGCCACACTCGAAAGTCCCTGCTTTCGTGAGAACTTCAAATTCACGAGGGCAGAACTTCAAATCTGGTGACCACATTGATAACTAAGTTAGAACGCCTCATTAAAGTTGACCTGTGGACACATAGGTTGGGGCCATTATCCTTTTCTATCCAGCTCTACTTGTGCTTATGACCCATTGACATCTATAACAGCACCAACCTTTCAGGGTCATGCTTCTTGAACTTCCACTCGTCCCCATGGAACTAGAGGATTTGGCTTGTGGTGGGTAGATAATGAAAGAATGATGATGAATCACAAACTCTTTGAAAAACTAGAGTGTCACGCAGCATCGGAATGTCTACTCTCTTGATGCCTTGTCTCTTCCAACCCCTCTGATAATCTCCCACGCCATTTCTTTCACTTTGACCTAACTGGTCATAATCATGTATCATAATATTACCCATACCTTAATTAAGATCTTCGGTCTCAACCTTTTCTCAAATTCAAGGCATTACGTTCTTCCATTTGCCACTAATTGGTGCAAAATCTTGAGAGCTAGTAAATTTCGATTTAAACTCATATGGTGTATCTAGTTGTAACATTTCATCAAAGCTTTGCTTCCTTCTTGGCTCTATTTGGTAGGAGGAATTTATCTTAGCTTGCACAAATGCTTCCATTATGTTCCAACCACCATTATTTATAGTTCCATAATTGCAATATAAAACAACTAGTAAGTGCTTAATGCCACACTTGATTCATTTTCTCCGAATGCTTTAGATCTCAAAGGACTTGACCAATTGCTCTAACCCTTTCAATCGACTTTCATGGGATCGGGGCTACATTTGCTATACTCGTCGGGATTGGAGCGAAAAGAACTCCTTTTCAAAAAGCTCTTGTTTCTTCTCATTGACTCCTAGCCCTTGCTGGCTATAATCTCCATGGACTCAAAGCAAACATAACCTAGCCAAGGTCCCCACCAAACTAGCAGGTTGGTGGAATAGATATATTATTTGACCGCCCTTTAACTGTGAAGGGATCTAAAGGTTGAGGCTGGAATATTCTGCCTACCGTGAAGTCTCTGTGAGCCTCTAGCAGTGGGGCATCTAAAGAAGTAGAGACAATATTAATAAATTTAAGACCAACTTACCCACTGGTATACATTCTTAAATCCCTTACACTTATACCATGACACAGCTTCCCATAAAATGAATCCAAACAATCACACATACATCCCTTAAAAACATAGTGGGGTTTATATGATATTAAGCTAGTTCATGGCAATCTAAGGACCTCCAAGTGGA